>CM062817.1:785141082-785453075 GCA_031772625.1 Pinus tabuliformis
TCAGTGCATTCTCCAATATCTTATTAAATGCTTCCACCGTCCCATTATCCTGAGGGTGATATGGCGTTCTCTTTTGATGATAAACTTGGAATTCCTCCGTCAGCACGTTGATCATTTCATTAAGGAAATGTGTACCACGATCGCTCATCAAAATCTTTGAGCAACCAAACCTAGTCAGCACATATTCAAAGAGGAACTTCATTATTGTTTCTCCTGTACAATCCTTTATAGGTTGTGCCTCTGCCCATCTGGGCAGATACTCAATCGCGGTGATGACATACCACACACTGTCTTCTTTCCTGGAGGCTAAATCAGTCCTAAAAAATAAATTACCCATTTTTCAAATGGCTGCAATGACACTTACGGATTCAAAGTCAGCTCATCTCTCTATGATGGCCTACCCATCCACTAATATGCATCGCACGCCCTACAATATGATTTCGAATCCTTATGCATTGTTGGCCACCACAACCCAGCACGTAAAATCTTCTGCGTTGTTGATTTTCCTGCACAATGGCCTCCTGCAGCCCCTCCATGAGCTTCAGCTAGGATGCTTCTTCGTTCAAACTCAAGCACATAAAATCGCAATATCTCATCCGCTCCCATATTATACAAGTGACATGCAATAACAAAAAAATATGTTGCGCGCACCACCAATTCCTTCTTTTGTTGACTAGTGTACCCTTATGGAGATGTTCCTGTAGTCAAAAAATGTATGATGTCTACAAAATGATTATCTACTATGCCCAAAAGGAATTATAGTATAGTGAAATCATCCCCATTCGGTCATGAAGGTCATCTTACTCCTATCTTCCAGCACAATCTTGATTTGATGATACCCCAAGACCCCATCAGTGAATGAATATGCTTCCTGTCCTCCTACATTATCCAACATTTCATCGATGAACAGAGTTGGAAAAGGATCATGCACACAAGCATCATTCAGCTTCTTGAGATGTATACATATCCTTATTTCATCCTTCTACTTCTCTTCCTGAACTACCATAGGACTGACCCAAATAGATTCCTCCATTGGTTCAACGATTCCTGATGCCAACATTTTGTCCAATTCTAAGCAGACCCTTTCTTTGTACTAAGGATTGAGGTGATATGGCCTCTGTTTCACAGGCTTCATGTCTAGTTTCAATGTTATCCTCATCACTCCTAAATCAATTATTATCCCTTTCAAGTCTAAAAACTTTGTAGGGAACAAATCCTAGTACTCGTGGACCAATTCAACGACCTTATCCACCGTAGCATCATCCTGGTAGTCCCTTATCTTCACAAACTTCAGCTCTGCCTCTGTCCCAATGTTCACTTGTCTCATTTTCAGCGGTGTGGAGATACCTAGATTCTCTATTTGCGGCCCCTCAACTTCACAATGACCTTCTGTCTCTAGGATATTAATGTTCCTTGGATCCTCCTCTTCTTCTTCAGCAGTCACATTGTAGCATTCTAGTGTGTGGCTCAGCTGGGTGGTCCAATCTGGTTGAATCATATCCAAGGGATCTTGTGGTATTTTGAAGATCGATGATTTGACCCCCTACAACACCTCATCAATACAATCAAATCCATCCTCAAAGCTGAATGTCATCAAGAATCCCTGTCTCAAAATATCCCATTTGTCCATGCCATGGCGAAGCTCTGTCTCTAAGTACCAATTCATAGGTATTACATCCAAGGTGTGACAGAGCAGATGCACCCACTCCCGTTGCGGTTCTGATCCATAAGCATTGGTCCACTTGGCTAAGTGATCATGCGGATCACTACTCCCATCGTATTTCTCTATCAATTGTACCTTTGGGCGACCAAACCACACCCTAATCATTCTTCTATATTCGCACCATCGATCAAAATTGCCTTTATACGTATCACACCATCTTGCATGTGTAGCGTGCAGCGCCAAGTCCAAGGCTTGGAAGTGATGCTTCTTTGGCGCTTCACTTTCAAATGCATCCAAAAATTTGTCAACATCAGTTAAACCATCATAATAAGGTATACTTCTTACCTCTGAAGATACACATCGTAGCGATTTGGTCATCATGTTACAACATAGCGTAGACACTTTGTGCAATCGATTCTTCTAGTGTTCCAATTCCTCATCTGAATCCGATGTGCAGGAACTTTTGCGGTCCCATGCAATACATTCATCTACTTTCAGATTCACATAATCTTGATCTCGCGCCGTTATCTTATAAATCTGGTCCAAATCATCGTCACTTTTGTAATCACGTACCGGCTCAATATAACATGGTCCTTCTGCAAGGTCCAATGGTACTACTACATGGAGAAATTTTATTTCAAATGACATCATCCACTTCTTCAAATTGATCACCCCGTTCATGTCGATAGCCCAGTTGATTCCAAGGAGCACAGGGTAGGGATTGCTATCATCGACAATCTCTATTACTTCGAAATCCGCTAACGTTCTTGCGCCTTCAATATCGACTGCCACTCCCTGTAATATTCCCACAGGGATAATCTTTTGCTAGTTCGCCATCTTCAATTGAATAGGAGACCACTGCAAAGCAGGTCTCCCCATTCTCTCCCATGTCTATTTCGGAAAAAAATTCGCATCTGACCCAAGATCTAGAATAACTTGGTCCATTCCATACTCTCCTATTTGCACGGTGAGCCTCATCTCACACCCTGTTCTTGCCTTATGCTTACCAATTTTTCTGACCACGCACGATCCCTCATGAAAATTACCAGCACATTTATTGATCAACTCTTCTAATTCCTCTATGGCCTTACTATCGTGTAACAACTTCATACAGGTCTCCAAAAAGGTAGTAAGCATGGATGGGTCCATTTCTTTAGACTGCTTATCCTGACTTCCTAAGGTAGAAGCCTCAGCGAAGCTTTTATTTGCTTCCATGAATGTTTCCTTTGCATGCTCCAAATCAAAGCCAACCTCCTTTTCTACAGCTTTGTGGACCCGTTCACCTTCTTCATGCCACTTTCCCTTATCTTCGCCAGTTTTCATTCCACTTCGTAGCACAATATTCACATTGGGATCCTCTTCATGGGGTTCAGCCCTCATCATCTGCAGGTTCTTCATAGGTTGTTGAGGTTGTGTCCCCTTTTCACGAATCTTAGCTATTAATATAGGGCAATCTTATGTCACATAGTCAAACTAAGTATAGTGTTGGCATGACAGGCACATCAAGTTCGTGCATTCTCACGCATAGTGTCCTAGACCTCCACAATTGTAGCAAATAATTTGCCCCCGACTTCTCGCAGGTCCTCCTCCACCCCGACCTCGTTCGCGCCCCTGATATCCTCCTCCCAACCTCCCAAGACCTTGATCCAAAGGCCAATTTTATGTCTGCATTTTATACACGGGCGTTCTCTCCATCATTAACTCATAACTACGGAAATTGCATTCATCATGGCATATTGATTAGCAAAAGTTGTAGAAGAGTTGTTGCGGTGTCTGTACAAATTTTTGCAACAAGTGGCAATTATTTGTCACATGTTTTCCAGCTACCTGAAAGATAGCACACCACAGCGCAGGCCCTGTATTTGGCCCTGCTTGAGCTTTTGGCCTCAGAGGCATCGGCCCTCCTCCTGCAACATAATTCGCGAAGACAGGGCAATGATATTTATCATGCCCTTGACTCTTACATTTAAAACACCAAACCTATTCACGCAACTCCGCTCTATCCTTATTCAGAATTTGGAATTCTAGGAAAAGGTTCTACACCTCCACGTGAATCTACTGAACTCCCAAAGCAGCATCTTGAATTGGTGTCTCGTGCAATCTCATCGCAATTTCTAGGGCCTCCACCTAGGTTCCAATCTTTTGCTGTGATAAAGCAACCCTTAGATGAGGCAAGAGCGAAGCCACAAACCATTCACAGTGCTGCCCATCCACAAGATTCATGTTAGCTTCATGGACGCCAAGTTTCATCATGATCTCCTTGAATCCAACGATTGATTGTGCTTCAGACTTGGGCCTACTGAATTCCTTATTCAGTGCAGTCTGAATGTCTGCCAATGCAGCCATCAGGTTATTAGTGCAGTACTTAATGTACCATGTTAGCACGCATTCCTGTAAAGTAGCAACCAACGTATCTTTCTTCATTTGATCATCTATAATGCCCTGGCCTTCCCACACAGCCTTTGCAACGAACCAAAACTAGTTTGGGTCCTCATTCCCCAAGCCCTATTGACCCATTACATTCGTCCTCAAAACTTACTACCCTCCTTAGACTCTCTAAGACTTTCCTTTTTATACAATCCCATGGTCCACAGACCATGGGTAGGTCCACTAAAGCCTACACAACTTACATAAACAAAGGTTAAAACCATTTTATGAAACTTTACATCTACGCACTCCATGACCACAACTTATGGAGACTTTACAATTTACATCACAAAAATTTGTGCTTTCAGCCCCAGAACTTGACCTTAGGGGACCCTATCCCAACACAGGTTCCCACCAAGGAGGATTTAGAGCTTAACAAACAAAACATGCAGAATTACATCGGTGGTCCTGCCGAGATTAGAAAAAAATTTCTCATGCTTCAAAATGAACTTGAAACTGGTTCCAAGATAATGTACCTGAATTCCATGGAGGGTAGAATCTATTTCCAGCCAAACACCATCACGTAGTTTGGGGACATCATCACACAATATCAATCTTGGCACCAATATGTGTCCGGGAAGAAGCAAGTGGAGGTTGTTGAGCTATATTTCTCCCAAACTCAAGAATTCTAGTTTTGTGTCTTGTTAGGTTGTCAAATTTTCTCTACCCTATTTTGTCTTATATGAGTACAAGTATAAAATATAATATTATTTGTAGTTATGTTGTAAGTGAAATTTCAAGTGTCAATATTGGAATATGAAGAGCCATCATGTAATGTAATGAGTAATTTTTGTTAAGAAGTTGAAGAGTCATGAGGGTAGTTCAAAGGTCACAAAAGGGTGTTGAAGATTCACCCCCTCTTGTTATAAATAGAACCTCATAAGTCATGTAAAGATTTTGGGAGCCAAGATTTTGGCTAGGATTGGGCTTAGAAGGAGCTTGTGAGTATTGTGAAGAACCGCAGCTTCTCCATAGTGTAGAGTGAGTATACTTCTTTGGAGGACCAGGTGGCTTGAATTTAATGTTCCATTATTGGGGCTTGTGGTCCATCAATTGTGTGTATGAATGGAACTTTCACTTATAATAATAAATTTAGAGTGGGTATACTTTCATGCATGTGTTGTGAATATAGTAGGACCATTCTTGTTGTATTTGCAAAGTATGTTATTTAATTTATGTTTATGCTTATGAACTATTTCGTTTGCAATTGTATCAATATTGTTGAATGCATATTTTTGTATTAATTCATCACTGTGACTTTTGGACTATTTCGCATCTTAGCTTTTGATGTCATTACACTCGTGTGTTCCTTTAAAGTTGCGTACTATTACAAGCTTTCAAGGGGCACACTTCCTTTCCCCTTCATGTGTTTGAACCTACATGCATCACACTTAACTTTCCGCAGGGTCACACTCTTACTCTCACCCAAACTTCTCATACTTCACTCTAGGTGTTTTTACATTCAAGACATCACATTACCACTAGCTGCTAGGAATCCTACTCCAAAAAGTGTGCGGTCTAATTGAGACTTCATATCGGGGAGATCCCTTGAATGTTGGTGGGTCGAACACCGTCAACATTTTTGGTGCAAGAAGGAGGGCCAGATGACAAGCTAAGCCCTTGAAGTCTGTTTTCAATTTCTGAACTCATTTAATGACTTCTTCCACAATCATAACCCCAACATGTTTTTCCAGAAACGAAAGACTACAAGTATTGGCGAGTATTAGAGATGACTTTTCAACTCTCAAATTCAATGGCAAGGGTGAAACAATTGTATTTGAGCATACTGCTCATTTTCTTGATTTCTGCATGAAGCACAACATCCACTGTGAGGATGTTTTCTATAGGTTTTTCATTCTCAAGTTTGAAGGGCACATAAGGGAATGGTGTCCCACATTTCCTGATGCCTCCATACACTCTTTTGAACATATTGTCACTGAATTGTTTCATGCTTTTGATATGAATAACTATAAACATTTGTGCAAGAAACTTTTGGAATTGCGAAAATCACCTAATGAATCACTGCGTCATTTTCACAATCGTTTCATGCATTTTTGTTTTGAATTTGTGAAATATGAAGATGATTGGAAGTTATTGATATGAATATTTCAATATCTTGATCACATTTCATAAATCCCACATGAAATTGAATCTTTTGAACCTATCCCAACATACCTCGATGTTATAGCTTCTAAATCTGCAATGGATGAGGCTTTTTTTCCAAGTGACCCTTCGTCCCCTTCTCATCAAACATCTCTAGTTCCACAGGTTGAGGTGGGAGGGAGGTGGGAGAAGTTGAGAATTCATCTTTTGATCTCCCACCATCTTCTACCACCCCGCATACTCAGTATTTTATTGTAGGTTTGGACTGTGAGTTTGATTGTTATGAGGAAGTGTTATCTTCTCATCCTCCATCCTTTGATCCCTCTGATCCTCTGGATTTTGATGTGTTGTGTTCACCTATTTTAAATCTCTCTTGTCACGTTCACTAGGATCAAGAATTGGATGGAGTTGGTGTTGAAAAACCAACCTCTAGTATCATTTTTGATGAGTATGTGTGGGAGTCTGAACAAGAATCTATGGTGACGTATGACCTCATTTTTTCTGCACCTTCCACATTATCTTGACATTTTCACTGATTCTGTCATTCCTATTGAATCTTGTGAAAATCTAGTTTATGTCGATGTTACTACTTTCAATCATTCTCTGAACATGTGGAATGCCAGTTTTTCATCTGAATGTGGAGAGGACAAATATTTTCTTCTTGATCATCCCAATCTCTCATCTTATATTTTTAGAAACATAGAGGGTGAAATTTCTCATTCTCCATCATCCCCTATTTACGATTCGTCAGATCATGAGGATGCCTCTATTTGTAATCTTGAACTTTCTTGTAGTGGCTATCATTATATTTTCATTGATTCATGCAATCACAACTCTGATTTTTCAACTATTGATCTTTCTAAGCCCCTAATATTTGATGATCCATCTTCTGATGAATTGGAAATTCCTCAAGTTATCGAGGCACTTTAGCCTGAGCTGATGTCTATGTTAGGTTCTTGGTAGCCTTCAGGTCAGTTTCATTTCTAATTAGAAATGTGTTGAATCTTTCCAGGCTCCTCATCACTCTCTTATACACATTGAAAAATAAATATATTTTTCAAATCCTTCATCCTCCATCTGTATCACATGATCCTATCTCTCAGTAATTGGAGTCATATGTTGTAAGAATGGTTTCAAAGTGAAAATTTTCTTTTTTCTTAATGTTCACTCATCTCCCTAGTTAAAAATTTTGTGCCTGCATGTCTTTGACTCGCATTGTGTTTAGAAACCATGGTACATCCACAAAGGGTATTTCATGTGCTTTTCGTTTTTACTTTTCTACATGTTCATTCAAACTTCTTAGATTTTGGTTTGTATTATCTTATATTTCTTGTTTGTTGTTATGCTTGTATATATTTCTTGACGTGCATTCCTTTGCCTACATAGGCCAGCCAATGCGCTGGTGGTTGCATTGAAAGTATCACTTTATTTAAGTTCTGTCTATTCTCTGTTTAGGTTAGGAGTAGGAGTAGTTTTTATTTTCTCTTTTTTTTCTTTGAATTGATTTCTTTCACTTTCACTCTGCTTCTTTTTGTCCATTTGTTTTCTTTTCAGGTATAGGATAGTTTTCACATGAGACTATGTTTTGCTTCTTAGAAAAACTCAGTAATATCCAAGAGGATGTTGTACTACTATCAACACTTACTTATCTATTTATTCCCTCTCTTTATGTGAATCTTGCATTTCTTTTAGTCAATGATACTCTAATGGAAAATATGTTTTTTTGGGAGAGAGTCATAGTGAAATCATTATGCTTGCATTCTTAACTAGTACCGCCTACTCTAATCAATATTCTGTTTTTAGTTAATCCTTGTCAACTAAGTCGAGTAGAGTAAGGAGGTGAGGAAAACCTTAACAAGTATGTTAGAGGTGTATATAAACATCCTTCTCTCATGGGGCAACCTCTTCTAGTCTCAATAAGTCAGGATCCCTCTTCCGCCCCATGAAATAAATAAGTGGCTATGCACAGTTCTTTGAATAAATAAAAAATTAAAAAAATGAAAAATGCAATAAAGGGAGAAAGAAGAGAAAGTCTTCCTACGCAGAGAGGTGAAGCAAGCAACTTCATCGGGGTACTGTCCAGGCTCGCTGGCAGTGGAGAAATTATTTTTTTCTTGAATTGACTTCGTTGGGGTACTATCCAGGCCTACTGGCAATGGTGCAACACCAGAGATGAAAAATAAGACTCTGACAATCTTTTTACTTATCCATATATATAGTCCTCATCCCCAATCGAAACAACTCAATTTGACTTGGCTTCGTATGTTTGCTCCCGATGAAGAGAATGGTAGGGACTATATCTTTAACTCAAGCTAAGTCAATGCATTATCTAATCCCCATTAATTTCTAATAGGAAATTTGAATTAATTGTCAATATCCATTAATTCATTGTTTTAGTCAATGCATTATCCAATCACCATTAATTTCTTAGGATGTAGAATCGAATTGGGTTTAATTGACGTGAGGCAATGATAGTGCAATATTGTACATAGTGTTCAATTTTTCCACCATTTTTCTCATTGAATAAAGAATTTGGGCACTTTACATAGGAATTTGAAATTTTTGAGCTAATAGTAGGTTATTTTTTCCTACAAAAAGAAACCCATATCTTCGTTTATATAAGTAAAGGAGAATAAATTTTATATATACACATCATGTGTGTGTATTCATCATGGATCTTCCCCAACCCCTATATGGAAAAAACTGTCAAAAATGTTTGTTATCTATATACATGATACTTACATTTTGAATGTCAGATCAAGTATCATATATGAAATATATGTTCATATTTAAAAAAAAAAATAACGAGAAAGTTCATAAAAAGTTTAGATATAATAAATACATACAAAAAACTACAGTGCAACAATGATAAACGACATATAAAAGATAAGTTAGGAAATATCAGTTATAGCATGTCCATCCATATAGGGCCTGTGAAATAACTGGAAGTATTCATATCCTCGATACTCATTTTCCAGCCATAGTCCTGGATCCAAGTGAAGGCCTTCCTTAGAAAGACTGTCAATGACCATGTTCCCATCCCTATATACATGGCAACATGTGAAATATGTGTGTAGGTTTTTTATTCTTTAAATATCCTCTACAATATGAAGAAGCATGATATTCCTACAACATTGAGACATATTAACTGAATTGATAACTAACAAGTAGTCACTGAAGCACTGAATTGTAACTACTCTTTGTAAAAGAAAACACATAGTTTCTACAACTCATTTATTTCTTGTTTGAAGTTTTTTGTTGTGAATTTGATCTATGGATATGAATTGAATGAATTAATGAATATAATGTTGTAATACTAACACATTGCAATGGTTTGAAGAACAATTTGGTTTATTCTCATTCTAAACAAAATGCCTCCAAGTAGGGCTCTTACTAAAACACCCATGGAATTCCCTAAGGGAAAGAAACCTATATAACAAATGAATCCTTTGCAACAGACACCTATTATGGTAGAAATATATTCAAAAGAATAAATTTTAGATATCTAGACACCTCAACCAAAGGTGGAACAACCAAGACCTATTTTCAAAGACATTGATGAGGAGAGGTGTATCAAAGGTTTCACATAGAAGAGTGCCTTTACATAATACCTCATATTGACCTTTATTTTTGTAAGTAAAAGCTTTATATTATAGATGGAAAAAAATTACATTCATGAGAGCTCTGTGGCTCTGCAAAATCTAGCCATGATCATGTTCTAGAGTCTGAAAAATAGAGAAAAAGATAAAAGCAAGAGGAGGTCTCTACCCGTTAAGGAGAAACCATAGGTCCCCCTCAATATTACAAAACCATAAAACCACATTATAGTGGGAAACTAGAGTGAGGTTACAAAAGGAAACATGAGCAAAAAGAGAAAATATAGAAAAGCATAGGAGCATTGTGGCCATGAGAAAATATACCTTGTAAGTCATGCAAGGCCCAATTAGCACCTGGGAGAGACTTCCTCTACCATGGGACAGAGTCTATAGTAATAAATGTCATCGGGAAAAGGGTGCACAATTGGAGCTAGCTGGCTGGAAGACTCTAGCTACGTTGAGAGTTGATAGAGAATTAAGGGAATTTTGAGGTCTAAAATGGGCCTCCTAAGAAAAATGTACAACCAAAATAAACATTATAAGAACCAATAAGATTCAAGATGATGATGTCAACCATGGGGGATGATTCACCATTTTTGGAGTAAAAAAGTAAAAAGATTAAAAAATAATAAAATAATAAAACTACTTTTTCAACTTGTATTTTCAACTTATATCCTTAAAGTTTTATTCAAATTTCAAGAAGGAGTACTCATTAGATGCAAAATTTAATTCCTCATCGAAGGAGTACCCATGTTTCATACTTTTGATGGGCCTTGCTACATGAAAAATGAAAAATACATGGAAAAACATGATTGCAATCATGTTTTTTAATGTATTTCTCATTTTTCGTGTAGCAAGGTCCATCAAAAGTATGCAACATGGGTACTCCTTAGATGAGGAATCAAATTCTACATCTAATGCGTGTTTCCTCTTGAAATTTGAGTAAACTCATAGGGAGATAAGTTGAAAATACAAGTTCAAAAATAGTTTTTTCTTTTTTCCCTCTAAAATTTGATGATGTAATCTAATCTTATTTTATTATTTCCACTACTATTTTATAATTTCCTTAGGAGGCCCATTTTAGACCTCAAAGTTCTCTTAATTTGAGATGAGACCCTTGGACTATTGTGGTGACTAGTTATGTTGCTGGAGAGACCCATTTCAACTTGAGATTCATTAGGTTTATTGCAGGTCTTGTGACGCTTTGGCAAGGGGTTGTGCTTTCAGTCATGCGGCATTGTTGTTTAAGTTGGAGAGAATTGGGGATAATCTGCAATTGTTTCTATCGAGGGTGACATTGAGCCTTGAAGTTGCATTCCCAAAATCCTGAAAATGTGTTGGTAGGCTTCCTTGGCATGGTGCAGGTGGAATTCCATGTCCAATACATTACACTTCAATAGAACATTCATGTCCTCTTGATCTTTGAAGTGACGACCATGGAGGTTTTTCATAGCCCAAATATTATCGCCTATCACCCCGATTTATTTTGCCTCCGCGTCTAAAACCTTCACCAAAAATGGTGGTGGATGCTGCAATAAAAATGATCATATCCTTTCCCATGCCTAGGTTGGATGGGATGTCTTCCTCTTCCATGGCCTCCTCTACATGGGCAACCCCACTATCCCACCATGGTTTTTCTTGATTTGGCCTTCGAAATACTCACCATAATTTATGCTACAGTGATTAGCTCCCAAATCCTTAACCAAATTTCTAACTCCCACCTACTCTATAACTTAACAACATATTGTTGTGATGTGAATATGTGTGTCTCAGGGGTGTTTCAATATAAGTTGGAGGTCCTCTCACCAAGTGGCAAGACAAGCGTACTAGCTTGTAGTCTACCATAAATTTTAGGAGATGGTGGGTTTGTCACCGACTTCATTTCCCAATCCCAATGTACACAGGAAGACAAGCCCATGGCGCCACCAAAGGCCTACTATGTGAGAGCTAGGGAGGGTATTCATGAATTTAGTTAATGTGCTCGATCTAGTGTCCATCACCTCAATCTGGGGGTAATACCTAGTCATGTATATGTCTTCCTATAAGCCATATGTATTCCTAGATCATGGATGTTATCTATAGTAAAAAAAATCGCAAGATTAAACCTATGTAGACATATCTCAAATCCCCTCCTTCATGTATATTATCAATTTATTAAGGAGAATAAGATACATTATACAAAATTTTGTGATCAATTCTCCCCTTGGTTAGTGGTAGTATTGTTGATATTTCATATGGTAAAAAATAATTTGACCCCAAAAGGAATATGGATAAGTTGCATAGGGGTCATATCCTAGTGATGAGGATGAAATTTGATGAGGTCTTAGGGGTTTTACTCTTGAAAATCACAACTCAAATACAAATTTTAAATTACATGCTTCTTTCCTAACCTGAATTAAGGCACAAGCCTTTGAATAGATCTGTTAGGTCCATATACTACTAGTGTAACCCCTTATTGTTATAGTGCAAACCCATTATTGTATTATTGTGTCCATATATTCCCCATGTTGTTATTATTATGCCCCATAGAATCCCACTATTGTTATTGTTGTGCCCCTATAATATTATTATTATTTAGGCTTTGATTATATTGGGACCCCTTAGACTCCTATATATAGAAAGGAGGTATTGTCATTTGTATCATCCAAGAATTGTCAATTTGTGTAATGTAAAGGAGGTTTCCCCATCGAAGAGGCTGATTTTGAAATCGTTTATCTATCTTTTCTATCTTTTTGTGAGATGGTTTCATAACATTTGGTATCAGAGCTTTGGATTCTAGGGTTTCACTGCTCCAAACAGGTCATCATGGAGTTTTCACTATAACATTTGTGCTAGGAAGTTTCGAAAGCTACAACAAAAACCCATTTTAGCCTAAATGGTTATGAACCTAGGGTCTGAATTTCATATCTTGTCTCACTATATTGTAGGAGATATGATATGAGGAAATTAGGGTTTTTGCAAGCTCCAAAAGTCCATATCAAACAGGTCATCGTGGAATTTTCACTATAATTTGTTTTGTACAAAGGTTAAAACTTTGAAATTAAAAATAATTTGAGCCAAAATTATGGTGAAGCTTGACCTGAATTGCAAATCTTGGTTTTCTATATTTTCATAGATAAGGTCCAAGACATTTAGGGTTTTTGCAAGCCCCCGAATTACATCCCAAATAGGTGACCTTGGTAAAATCGTCATAACTTTCTCTCTGAGAATTAGATTGTGTTTTTGTAAGAATGTACAGAAAGAGGATGGACTATAATTTTCTGTGTATTGGTTTCAGGTCCGAATGTCGAAACAGTGACACATGGCACTTCGTACAAGTTCTCTCTACCGAAAAAGTATATAATCAGGTCATCTTGAGAGATTTGGCATAGCTCTTTCTTGGAGAATCTAATTTCAATCAAACTGATGGCATTGGAAAGAGGATGCAGAGGGCTAATGCAAGTTGCAATTTCAGACCTTGGAGATCACAAATTTCAGAGATACAATAGATTCAAGATCAAGCTGCTAAAAACAAGAAACAAAATGACTCAAATTAAGAAAATAGAAACACCTACTAAGAAAAATTGGATGGATGATTTGAAGAATGTGATTGAAGCTAAGATAAATAGTTTTATATGTTCCATGGAAGCAAATTTGAAGAAAGGCATGGAAGATTTGAATAAATTCATGGAAGGTTTGTAGGGAGGTGGGACAAAACTGCTACAAGAAATGCCTCCTAATGACGAAAAGGTAGTAGAGGAAACCCATGATGAGAAAAGAATAAATGTTAATAATGATTTCATAGAATCTAACATTGGATTGAAGACCCACCATATTCCAAATATTGATATGAGGAAGTTTGATGGAAAGGATCCCATAACATGGATACTGCAGATGGAGAAATATTTTGATCTACATGATGTGAAACTGTTACAAAAGGCATGTATTGCATCTTTATATTTAGAACCAAATCAATTTTTATGCTATAAAGGGCTTTGTTCTTGTAAACCACTTGTCACCTGGTCATTTTTCACGGAGGAAATGATAGCACATTATGAGGATACAAAGAGAAACACATTTTTTAGCCAATTGGTAAATCTCAAACAAAAGGGTTCAATGATGGAGCATATTGAGGACTTCCAAAAATTAAATATAATGGTAAAAGATATTCCAGAGAAGCATAGGATTGATGTGTTCATAGAAACTTTAAAGGATAACATCGAGCATGAGGTTCGCCTTTGGGAACCTGATTCATTGGAGAAGGCATTCAGGTTGGCAAGAAAAATGGAAAGAAAAATTATGGAAACAAGGAAGCATAACACTCACAACTATAAGGATGGAAGTGTTGCTTCTCCTAGCCTTTCACCACCTACAAGGTTGACACCACAACAATTGGAAGAAAAAAGAGAAAAATGGCTTTGTTACAATTGTGATATAAAATACACTAAAGGTGATAAGTGTGCTGAGAAGAAATTAATTTACGTAGATGGGGAAGAGGAGAAGGAAAGGGAACAAGAAACATCAAAAGAAGAGGATATACACCAGGAACCAATCCCAGAGAAAGAAGAAATGAATCTGGCCATATCTTGTAATGCATTGATAGGAATTGCCACTCCTCAAACTCTCAAGATAGAAGGGCATATCAAGAAGAAAAAGGTAATAGTTTTGATTCATTCGAGTCGTACCCATAATTTTATTCATTGTAAAATAGCCAAGGAATTGAATTACTTCCTACATCTAGCACCAAAGTGTAAAGTAATGGTTGCAAATGGAGGAACCATAAATTGCTTTGGAAAATTCCATAATATCAAGCTATACATGGGAGAATATGTCTTGAAAATTCCAATGCTTTCCATTCCAATGGTTGGTGTAGATGTTGTACTAGGAGTCCAATGGCTACAATCTTTGGGTACGATAGCTTTTAATTTTCAAGAACTTTTCTTGAAATTTTTTTGGGAAGGAAAGGAAGTTAAATTAAGGCGTATCTAAGGGAAAATGGGAAAGGTAATCAACTCTAATAGCATGAAAAATCTTCTAAATAAAGAAAAACAGGGCGTAGTTGTAGAATTATGTTCACTAGAGGTTAACACATCGAAATCATCTATTTCAACAGATCTCCAAAACGTTTTGGACAATGATTCCAAGGTACTTGAGACTTCCAAAGGACTCCCACCTATTCATGATTATGATCATGCTATTCATTTGATTCCAGGAAGTGTTCCACCAAATATCAGGCCTTACAAATATCCATATTCCCAAAAGAGTGAAATTGAACGTATGGTTGCAGAAATGCAAGAGGTTGGTATAATTCAACCTAGTCAAAGTTCTTTCTCTGCTCCAGTGGTATTGGTACACAAAAAGGATGCATCATGGCACATGTGTCCATATTATAGGGAGCTCAATAAACTTACTATTAAAGATAAATTTCCCATTCCTATCATTGATGAATTATTGGATGAATTACATGGAGCAATTTACTTCAGAAAGTTGGATATTTGTTCAGGATATCATCAAATCAAAATGAAGACTGAAGAAATTCCAAAAACAACATTTAGAACTCATTATGAACTTTTGTTCATGCCTTTTGACCTTACCAATGCACCTTCTACATTTCAAGGTTTGATGAATTCCATTTTCAAACCCTTCATTAGAAAACTTGTGTTAGTATTTTTTGATGATATACTAATCTACAGCAAGTCTTGGAATGATCATGTTCAACATGTTGATAAGGTGCTCAAACTATTGGAGGAGAAACAATTATATGCAAAAAGCTCCAAATCTTTTTTTGGAGTACAAGAGGTGGAATATTTGGGTACACAGTTAGCTCATAGCCCATATTATCATCCATCGTCCATCACATCATCCTTAAAATAAAATTCTAAGGGTCAAGCAGTGGAAGATAACATCGATCATCAACAACAAGTTCTTAAACTCTTAAAGGATAACCTCACTTTGGCACAGAATAGAATGAAACAACAGGCAGATCAACATCACAGCGAAAGAAGTTTTGATGTAGGTGAATGGGTATTTCTATGAATACAACCATACAAACAAATGTCCTTCAAGCAAGCTAAGAAGGATGATAAATTATCACCAAAGTATTATGGTCCATACAAGGTGTTATAAAAGATTGGTACTATGGCATACAAATTGGAGCTTCCTGCATCTTCTCGAGTGCACCCAATTCTCCATCTTTCATGCTTAAAGAAGGTTATAGGTGAGAAGATCCTAGTTCGAACAATATTTCCAAAACTTGATTAGGAAGGAAAAATCATATTGGAACCTGAAGAAGTCAAAAAAATAAGAAATCGATAGCTACGAAATCGATCAATTTTAGAGTATCTCATCAACTGGAAGAACTTACTGCTTAAGATTCCACATGGGAGGATGATAATTCTATATAGAAGCATCCATAACTACTGAAACATTGAGGAAAACACCTTTTGAAGGAGAGGGGCATGTTAGGTCCATATACTACTAGTGTAACCCCTTATTGTTTCTAGGATATTCTGACACATGGGAAATAGTTAAGTATAACTTGGTCTAGTGTAGAGTTAGGTAAAGTATGTTTCTTTACTATGTACTTTCGTAACTTACAATCTGAAAATCACGATATGTAGTGACTCGACGGTTCATTCTCTCCTCGGTATTATTGACACATGATCCATGGCTTAACACCCGATTGGTCCATGATCTCTATTTAAAGAGCATGGAGGGTCATTTGTAAGGTGACCATTCATGAGAGAAGCTTATGTAAATTTTCTTTCTTTTATTAATAAATTTCATGAAGTGGCCGCATTGGCTCAGATCGTGGACTGGTTCCCTCTTTGAGGGTTTTAACCATGTCAAGAATACTGGTGTATTAATATGTGATCTGTTTTTGAGCGGTGTCCTTTGGTGTTCTATCTGAGGAACTTACCCTGTAAATTACTACATGGTATTGGAGCTATTTGAGGGCCGCATCTGTTGGTGATCCAAATCCGAAGCCAGTACAACTACATCCAACTATCATGTCCTAGATCCACTGTTTCTGACCGCTTTTGAGTCGAGAGGACTACTCTATTGTGTTAGGAGCATCTGTTCTATTGAGAAACCCCTTTCATTTCACGCGAAAAGGTTTCCAGTAGCCCTAGCTATGTCATTTTTAAGATCTGGAGGTATATAGTCTTTATCTGTAGTTTTAGTTATTCATCTCTCTGTTTATTTTGGTTTATTTAGCTCTCTATTTTTTTATTACTGAATCTATAGCTTTCATTTCTGTGTATGCTCTTTGCCTTGTGACTCTGTGCAATCTGGGTAAATCAAAAACAGAAAGGAAGGATTTTTCTCATGCGTATGCTCTTTTCCGCCGCACCTTAGTGTGATCTTGGAAAATCAGAAACATTGAGGGAAATATTTAGGTTCTGGCGAAAGCTAACTTCAAGCCATAAGGTTTGGTTTTTTTTTGTATGTTTGTCTTGCATTGTGTGGTTTTTTTTTTTTTGGCAAAAAGAGTTTTTTCAAGTAAGCACGCACCCCAAAACTTCAGTGACTTAAAAAAATAAAATAAAATAAAATAAAATAAAAAATAAAAAAGCTTACTCTTTTCCAAAAATTACTAACCTTTTAAACTAGCTCACTTGGTCCAAAGTTACTTTATGAGAATAGAGGTCTTGAGTTCAAGTCTTTCTTTTTGTTGAGTTACTTTTTCAAAAAGCACATGTAACTTATATTTTAAATTTACTTTATGTAAAAGTGTTCTCACCCATTATAAAAATTGAGTCACTTATAATTCTAAAGTCTCTTTATCTTTTATTTAAGTTACAATTTAGTGGGTAGTTCATAAAGTACCATTCTAAAAGTGACTTTCACTTATTTATAAAAGTGGGTCGCATAAATTTTTTTAAAGTGAGCTAATTAGATTAAGTTTGGAAAAGGGGGGGATTTTTTTTTTTTTAATATTATCATTCACTTCCACAAATTCACGCACTTTGTTGGCATCTTCAACAACTTTTCTTCAAAAAGCCATAACTTCTTCATCCTGAAGCCATTTTTAGATCCGTTTTTTTTTAATCAGCGTAATTTTTCAAGATCTTTCCATTGGAACACTTAGTTTCAGCATCTATAGCTTCAGTTTATGTTAAAATGGAAAGTCCATGCCAAATTATTCTTGATAGCACCAACTACTTCCAATGGTGGTCCTACAATGTGGATTTACTTAGAAGTAAAGGTCTTTACAAAATAGCCTCAAGCCAAGAAACTAAACCTAAATATGAAGATAAGGCAGTCAAATGGGAAAATAGGCATGATCAAGCACGTGGGTTGATAGGGATTTCTATTTCTCCAGACCTTAGATTCCATATCGTAGAACTTGATACCCCTAATGAAGCAATGAAATAGCTCACTAATGTTTTTGGAATTAAAAATGAAATTGGAGCTCATCAACTGAAAAATGAGTTGCTTATGTTGGACCCCAGTAATTTTTCTTCAATTGAAGATTTTTTCTCCAAGTTTAAGACCCTTGGACTTCTCTTGGAAGTTGTTAAGGTTAAGAAAGAAGATGGTAGCCTTATCTATTCCATTCTTACTAACTTGGGACCAGCCTACTCTGTGTTTGTTTCCACCTTCCATTCTAATAGAGAAGCCTTTATTTCTCAAGGACAAGACTACAAGTGCCCCTGTTTTGACGTCTTTTGTGATTCTTGAATAAGAGAACAAGAAAAACTCTGACATCTTGGTCTTCTTAATCTTGGAAACTCTTCTAAGAAATCCTTAGCCGCCCAACAACAACCAAATTCAAAGAATCCTAAGAAGCAGTATCCTAAAAAGAATGGTCCTAAACCAAACAAGAGTCCTAAGAAATTTTAGTCTCAAAATGAATAAACATTTCAACAAAATTTTAGGGAAAATAAAAACAAAGGGAAGAACACTGATAGACATTGCCACTTTTGTAAATGAGATGGCCACTTAGAATCCAAATGCTTTAAGAAGATGGAAGAATTGGAAGCGGCAATGAAGAAGCATAACATCAATTTGGAGCACTCTTCAACTTCAACTTCATCTTCAGGAATAACACTTCTTGCTTGTGGTTGTCAAGCATCTCAGTCTGGTTATGCACTAAATGTATCTTATTCTTTTCATTGTCATGATTGGATCATTGATTCTGGAGCTTATTATCACATGGCCAAAAACAAAGCCATGTTTTCTTCTTTAAATGATTGTAACACAAAAAATATATATGTTGGTGATGATAGATCTCTTAGTGTTGTAGGAACTGGAACTGTTTATCCAGAAAATGGTCAATTTAATGATGTATTATGTGTTCAACCTTATCCTGCAACCTTCTATATGTATATCAAATAACTCATTCAGGTGAAGGTAAAACTGTTGAATTTTCACCTCACGATGTTGTAATTAAGGACCTAAGAGATCCTAAACAAATTTTAGCTACTGGCATTGCTGATGATTCTACAAGGTTGTATAATTTTAACAATGTTGGGTCATCAACTCTTCCCTTAGTATTTGTTTCTCATAATGATGAAGTGAGCAAACTTTGGCATGAGCGATTTGGTCAATTAAACTATCGCTCCCTTCAAAATCTATGTAAAGAAAATATGCTGACAGGTCTTCCTATGGTATCTTGCAGAGATGGTGTTTGTTTCGGATGTGTACTAGGAAAACATCATCGGGATAGCTTTGAAAAATGTGCCTCTTGGCACGCCTCAGCCCCTTTACAGCTTGTGCATAGTGATTTATGTGGTCCACTTCCAGTTGTTTCATTCTCTGGCTACAAGTATTTCTTAACTTTCATTGATGATTTCTCCAGACGCACTTGGTTATACTTCTTAAAACTCAAGAGTGAAGTATTTAACATGTTCTTGGCCTTTAAGTCCTTTGTTGAGAAACAATCTAGACATCAAATTCTTAAGCTAAGATCTAATAATGGCGGAGAATATGTTAACAACAAATTGATCAAATTTTGCACTAAGCATGGAATTCAAATACAACGTATTGTTCCATATAATCCACAACAAAATGGTGTAGCTGAAAGGAAGAATCGCACCTTAAAGGAAATGGTTGAATGTATGCTTCAATCTAAAGGAATTAGTCTTAATTTTTGGGCAGAAGCAATTAACTGTGCAAATTATATAGTGAATCACACTCCTACTAAGGTTTTAAAGAATATCACTCCAGAAGAAGCATGGAGCTCAATTAAACCAGATGTAAGTCACTTTCGTGTTTTTGGAAGTGAAGCATGGGCCCATATTCCAGATGAGAAACATAAAGCTTTAGAACCTAAGAGTGAAAAATGTATTTTTGTTCGATATTCTGAAGATGCCAAAGGATATATACGTATTCCACTTAAGTCCAAAAATGTTGTCATTAGAATAGATGTAAAGTTTGCTGAAAATATATCAGCGTACGAGCCTAGTTCAGCAGATGTGCCACCTCTCTATATCCCTTCTACTTCTGAAAATATTTCTTCTTCAAATGATGACAACGAGGATGAAAATCCTCTCCCACCTTCTAAGGATCCTCCTTCAACTCCTCAGCTTCCAAAATGGGTCTGTGCTACTAGGGATGTAGCAGGTGATCCTATAGATCAATGACATACATGTTCTTAGTTCAATAGAGCCTCTTCTTCACTGGCTCAAGCTTCAGTGAATTATGATCCTGACACCTTTGCAGAAGCTTCAGGCCATCCAGATTGGGACACAACTATGAATGAAGAATATCATTCATTATTGGAAAATGATACATGGGATCTTGTTCCTCTTCCAAGGGGACGAAAACTTGTTAGATGCAAATGGGTTTATAGAACCAAGTTTGGACCAGATGGAAAAGTTGATAAACATAAAGCTTGTCTTGCTGCTAAGGGTTTTTCACAAGTTGAAGGCATTGGCTATACTGAAACCTTCTCCCCTGTTGAAAAAATGAACTCTATCCACCTTGTTCTTTCCCTTGCTGCCTCTTTCAAATGGGAAGTCCATTAGATGGATGTTAAATCTACCTTTTTGCGTGGGGACTTGCATGAAGAAATTTATATGGAACAACCTCCTTGGTTTATACAAATAGACTCCAGCCTTGTGTGTTGGCTTAAGAAATCCATTTATGGTCTCAAGCAAGCCCCTCAGGCTTGGTAAGCCAAAATGGATAGCTTTCTTTCAGATACTGGGTTTTGTAGATGTCATTCTAACAATATTGTCTACACCAAGAAAGTGGGTAAGTCTCTTATCGTTCTTGTTCTTTATGTTGATGACCTTATCCTTACTGGTAGTGATCCCAACCTTATAAACCATGTGAAGTCCAGCCTTAAAAAGAAGTTTGAAATGATAGACTTAAGACACTTACATTATTTTCTTGGTATTCAAGTCTTGCAATCCAATGAAGGTATTTCCCTTTCCCAGTCCAAGTATGCATGTGATCTTCTACACCAATTTCACATGGAAGACTGTAAGCCAGCCCCTTCTCCCTTTTAGTCTGAAGCCAAACTTTTAGTCACTTTTACTTCCCCTGAAGTTAATGCTACCTTATAACGTCAGCTTTTAGGAAAACTTTTGTATCTGACCCATACATGTCCTCACCTTTCCTTTGTTGATGGCCTTATTGCACGATTTATGCAAAACCCACATGAAAGTCATTGGAAAGCAGCTAAAAGAATAATTTGTTATGTTCAAGGTACAGTTAAGTTTGGGATTCATTAAAGTGTAGAAGCATCTAATTTATTGGTTGGTTTCACTAATTCTGATTAGGCTGGTGACCCTGATGATTGGAAGTCTACTGCTAGTTATGTCTTCACTCTTGGTTCTAGACCTATTACATGGGCTTGCAAGAAACAAAGTTCCATTTCTCTTTCTTCAGCAGAAGCAAAGTATCGTGGTGTCATAGAAGCTAGTAAGGAAGCCATATGGCTTTGTCAGATCTTGTCAGAGTTTGGCTTTCAGCAATAGCATCCGACTACACTTTGGTATGATAATCAAAGTGTCCTTCAGCTATGCAAATATCCAGTCCAACATCAGCACAGCAAACACATTGAACTACACATGCAGTTCATCAAAAAGCTCATTCATGACCATGTTCTTGAAGTGCAATATTATTCAACAGATGATCAAGTTGCAGACATCTTTCCAAAGGCTCTCATAGAGGTGAAGTTTACTAAAATTCAATTTATGGTTGGAGTTTAGGAAGTTGTCACTCAGGGGGGATAGGCTCTAATCCTCCTTCCTTCTCCTGTTGTGTCATATTTGTACATCCTTCAATCCTATCCCAAGTTGTTCTTAAGGGGTGATGTTAGGATATTGTGAGACACATGAAATAGTTAAGTATAACTTGATCTAGTGTAGAGTTAGGTAAAGTGTGTTTCTTTACTATGTACTTTTTTAACTTACAATCCAACGGTTAGATATGTAGTGATCCGATGGTTCATTCTCTCCTCGGTATTACCGACATTTGATCCATGGTTTAACACCCGATTGGTCCATGATCCCTATTTAAAGAGCATGTAGGGTCATTTGTAAGGTGACCATTCATTAGAGAAGCTTATGTAAATTTTCTTTCTTTTATTATTGAATTTCTTGAAGTGGTTGCATTGGCTCAGGCCATGCACTGTTTCCCTCTTTGAGGGATTTAACCACGTCAAGAATACTAGTGTATTGATCTGTGATTTGTTTGTGAGCGGTGTCCTTTGGGGTTCTATTTGAAGAACTTCCCCTATAAATTCCTACAATTAGTGCAACCCCCTTATTGTATTATTGTGCCCATATAGTCCCCATGTTGTTATTATTATGCCCCATAGATTCCCACTAATGTTATTCTTGTGCCCCTATAATATTATTGTTATGTAGGCTCTGATTGTATTGGGACCCCTTAGACTCCTATATATAGAAAGGAGTTATTTTCATTTGTGTCATCCAAGAATTGTTCATTTGTGTAATGTAAAGGAGTTTGCCCCCTCAAAGAGGCTGATTTTGAGGTCGTTTATCTATCTTTTTTATATTTCTGATCAATTCTCCCCTTGATTAGTGGTAGTATTTTTGATATTTCATATGGTAGAAAATAATTTGACCCCAAAAGGAATATGGATAAGTTGCATAGGGGTCATATCCTAGTGATCAGGATGAACTTTGATGAGGTCTTAGGGGTTTTACTCTTGAAAATCACAACTCAAATACAAATTTAAAATGTCATATTTCTTACCCAACCTGAATTTAGGCACAAGCCTTTGAATATATTTGAGATCCATCATGTGGAACTCATATTCATATGATGAAATTATCACCAAATGAAACTATTGACTAATTCACCTCATCCAATTATCAATAGAGTACACAAACAATTTCATCAATGATAACCCACTGGGCCAACCAACCAAACATTCAATCTTCATGAAGCACATTAGAGCAAGGAAAGTTCCCTCACACACCCTCAACCTATGACAATTCATGTCTTTAGGCTCACCTAAACTAAGTGTAAGTCCACTCATCAAACCACCAAACTATTTATTCCCTAGAATATGAGAGTGTTTACCCAAAATGCAAGCAATTCAACACAATTTGCATCAAGCATTAGGAATAAATATTTGCAGTAAAAAAAAAAAAACAAACAAACAAACATTTTCTCCTTTGTATATTGTTGGGATTCCTATTACATGTTAGCATTGTAGTATCCTTATATTATCTTGATTTAGTGACTAAGTTAGTTAGAAATCAACCACCCATTTTCTGCATATGGACTTTCAAATCTTAGGAATTCACTTATTTGGAATATTTCCAATAGCTCACCTAGTTGATACAGGGTAATCTCCAGGGAGTATATAACCCTCCCCATGATGATCAAGGGCCTAAGCTAACCCCCATACTATAATTGTGAGGAAAATGAATATATTGGGGAATATCTTACATCACATTGTTAGATGTTCTATGAAGACTATAGCCCACATAGTCTTCTTATAAAACCTAAGATTCCAGTTGTTATTTGTGTCTATGATTAATTACTGAATGAATGTTATAGGTTAATGAATGATTTCTATATGTTTCTTTATGTACAAAACCACATATGTTTCTTTATGAAATTTTTTTCTTGCTTGTGTATATGCATGAATCCTAATTTGTTGATTTCAACTATTTTCTAGTAGATATATTGGGTACTAGGGAATTGAGAGTGATGCGAGGGGGGTAGGGGCCATAAGAGCTTCCAAATTCACATCGTTGGACCTGTTCAATAGAGAATAAATTAGGATTTGGATTATCTTGGAGAAAACCTCCCTTAATCCAACAGAGCAACGACAAAGTCAATGTTGAGTTCATTGTTACTCTGTCAAATTGAGGGATGTTTACTCCAATATTAGAAATTATTCTCAAAACCAAGAGGGGCTCACTCAGGTGTTCATGCATTCGAGTCATTTTAATAAATATATAGTCATAAAAATTATTTGTTAATTTAATTTATTATTTTGATGATTGTTTATCTACCCTTAACTCAATTTATGTGAATTGCTGGTATTTTTATTCTCAATTTATTTGTTGTCATGCCAAGTTTTACATCAAATCAATTGAGATGGATCTTTACTGGTGCATTTCAGGTATGTTATAAAAATCAATTCATAATTTTACAATTTTTTCATCTAACTTATTCATATGCATCTTCTACCTCAATTACCTTTTCTTGTTTCATATAGCTAGTATTGTTTTCTACATTGATATATCTACTCATGCTCCTTGTAAAATTGCATTTAGGAGATAAACTCACATTTGTAGAATATATTCTTTTCTTAAATCTTAGTGTTTTTATTCTTTGCATGACAAAATGATTCTTTGGATCTTGGGCTTCTTCTTAAACACATGTTTTAGGTTCAACCCTAACTACTCTAGTTATGAATATTATGTGTTCTTGAATCAACGTGATGTTATTCATTCTTTTCATAAGTTAGTTTTTTAATTTTTTAGTAAAAACATGGATTTAGGTCTAGCTCTAGGGTTTTATCCACAAACCATAGGACTTTCTTATCAAAACTTCTAGACTAATAGGGTTTACAAACCCTAAACTTCCATTTTTTATCTAACCTTTGTTATATGCAAGTTTTCTTTCAAAAATCCAAATGCCCAAAACCATAAAATCCATATGTGATGAAATCAATCAAGGACATATCAATATTAATAGTCCATTATATATTTTGTATGGAAGAATATCTCAACTAGCAGCATATGCAAGACATCTTTCAAGGTTCATGTCATTAATAAAACATCATGCTTTTGAACACATTCTAAAGTGCAATGTAACATTTCCAAAAGAAACATAGGTCCCCAAAACTTCAATCCAATGTATAACACTTCAGTTTTCCAAATAATTTTGGCACAAGTATGAGAATTTCACATAGTTAATCCCTGACATGCTTGATTAGCTTTCATGTGCAGTTAATGTAAGATACATTTTGAGAAAGATGATTCCTTCAAGCCTTATTGATCTATGGATTAGCTACCACAACAATCAATATCAAGTCATGATGGGGTCCTTAAATCCCATGCACATGGAATTTGGATATATCATGGCAGTCATTGATATGAATTGGTCATAGTCGTTGGATCATATCTCTTGGCAGAAAGGTGTACAATATAAAAGCCTCATCTTCTCACCCAATATGACACATTGAATATTGGATGGAATGAATGTGGGTTATCAGATCATGTTGGGAGTTAAAAACGCATTGAAATGTGTATGAGTTCAGGGGTGATTTGCCTTATCATCCATAGGATGGAGGGATTTACAGTCGATTGATGATATTTTGTGCAGAGAAGTGAGTGGTTTAACGATGGTTGAACAATCTGATGGGAGGGGCTGGCCCCACCACTGGGTTGATTTGGCTTCATGCTACTAGATATTGGGTGCATAAGAATGTCTGAAGAAACACCCCTTGATGGGTCTAATATTGCCTATCGAAATCGGGGATCCTGGTTCTATGAATTTAAATTTTTTTTAGCACTCCATTAACTTTCAGAACTTTGATGAATATTTATAGGATACACAAAGGGGTCATTGGATTCTCCCCTATATTTCATCAAACATAAAGCTTAACAGATGGATAACCATTGGGTTTCCGACAAAGAAAGGTTGGAAGGGGTCATCAGATGCACAATGTGGCCACCAGATGAAAAGTAGTAGCACTGGATTATTACATCATATTTTGACGTTAACAAGTCAAAAAAACATAGTTGGATGCGTAACTTGGATTTCGATTCATAGTCAGATTTTCTATTCAATATATGACATTTTTCATTAGTTTCTTATCATAAAATTTATGGATTGTCTAGCAGAACCCCGTCAAACATTTAACGGATGTTGCATTAAATACTCAACAAAATATTCATCTCTTGTTTGTCGTTTTTCTGGCTATAGGTTGGTAGATTTCCCATCAAGTATTCGACACCTCATCATCAAAATATTATCATCATATTTTTGGATTTTCTGATGGATTGTCATTAGCTATCCAACAAATGATGTGTTGGATACTCTACAAAGTTTACGTCATTTATCCAAGTAGACGTTGGCATCGGAGAGTCGACGAACATTTTTCCCTTTAATTATTCAATCGAGTTTCACAAACGGGCCTAGAAAATGAGGCTCATCAAAGTGACAAAAAAAATGTCGAACATATGACGCTAGGCTGTTAGAATTTAGTGCATTATGTAGTAGTGTTTCTTTATTCCCAAGCATTGGTTAGATCCATTTCTAGTTGTGAATTCATCCTTAAGGTGATGATATCAAAATCAGTGGACATCATCTCCTTCTTACCAAAGACCAACTGATAAGGGTGAACCTTGTAGTATTCTTCCAAGTATTGTTGTGGGGCCATACTCCTTTAGTGAGCATGTCAACCCAATATTTCATGGTCATGTTGATTACATTTGTTAGGGATTTTTCTAATTCTGTTTTTGTCACCTCAACTTGTCCATTAGCTTGAGGATGATATGGAGTATCCTTCCTGTGATGGATGTGATTCTACTTCATAATATTTTTATGAGATTCAAAGTGAACTAAGACCCTTAATATATGAATTTTTTCCTTCAAAATTGTACTTGTAAAAAAAATTCTCTCAAATAAGTTTCTACCTTTTTCTCGGTGGCTACCTTGGTTGCCTCTACTTCAACCCACTTGGTTAAATGGTTAGTATATACAATGATGTACCTCTTTTTTCCTGATGGAGGACCAATAGGTCCTATTAAGTCCATCTCCCATTTCTCAAATGGTTCAAAAGACACTTGTTGATCTGGATTTAGGCAGGAACATAGCAGAACACATATATAAACATAAACATAGAGACAGAACAAAAATAAAAATTCATTTCATTAACATCAAAGAGCTGAAATTTTCTTACATATAAAATGGAAATAAACTAGCTCAGGCGATGGTAGTGTTGCGTGGAATGAGTCGATCTTGCGGACAAGATAGACCTTCCTAGAATCTAAAGAAGACCTAACGACAAGCAGACCAACCAGACACTATCTTTCTCTAAATATGCTTCAATAAACAATAGCAAACAAAGGTTTTTAGGGCCTACCTTTGGTCCAACGCAAGCTTGTGGATGCCCTCACTCCTTTGATCCAAATGAGCTCCTTTTCGCAAATCTGCAAACACAAACAAGGCAAACACATTAAATAGCACCTGAAAAACCAATTGCACAAATCATATTGAACATGAAAGTCAAGGAGTCCATGAAACAAATAACATAAGATACTTGTTGAGAAAAATGAGTTTGATTGTATTAATTCAAAAGAAGAAGAACCTTACAACCTTTGCCTTGATGCTGTACAAGCTCCTCCCAGGGTCCAACAAGATGTCTCCTCTACTTTGACAAGTTTCACTCACTCTCCAATGGAACCAAGAGGTATGTGATCTCTCCTCTCAAGCTCAACCAAAGATTCTTAATTTCACCAGCATTTACCCTCAAAATGTTCAGCTTCTAACCTCTCTAGTCCTCACCCCAATGCCTGTATTTATAGTGCAATGGAGGGAAGTTACTAGGTCCTCCTTCAAAGGGATAAAGCCCTCCTTCAAAGGGATAGCTCCTTTAGTCAAGGGATTAGCTCCTTCTCTTTTGGGATTCATGAACCACCTCAGAGCGAGCAATCCACGTCAAAATTCCTTCTAGAAAACTCTAGAATTAACCCAAAGTGAGTTTTTTAAGATAAAAATTGCGCCTTTTGACTTTCACAGGGGTCTGCACCTACACCGTTAGGAACAGAGCGGGTAGGTACGCAGTTTTTGTACACAGAAGGTGCGGGACCGCAGGTGACCATGAGAGAAAGTGCGGAACCAGAGTTACATTGATTTTTAATGTCTTTCTCCCACTTCCAAAGCTTGATTTGAAGAGCTGAGGTCTTAGACTTGCTTAGGAGGACAGTACAAGTGATGATAGACCCATACTGACTGCAAATAATCATGGTGACGATATTTTTGTGTAACAAATTTCCCCCTAAAGTGCGAAGTCTGTAGTAGATGAGGATTTCATTTATCATATAGGAAGAGTGAAGTACTTTATCATTTCGAGGATTATCTTGTGGAGAGCCCGGTCGGAACCTGTAAAAACCTTCAATGCAAGATATATATATGAGATCATATCATCGCTGAGGTAGGCATTCCCATACTCAGATCAAAACTAACTAGAAATCTATCTATTGTCTGATACAGGAATGATCTTGTAAAACATCATAAGTATAGACTCGTGTGAACACAGTATGGACGCAGCCATCTGTTTATGAATAGTCCACAACATAATGAATACAAAATTCCTCGCAGCCTGGATGGTGGAAACTAGATCCAGGGTCTTCATTTCTATATCCCGAAATAGTACGATTCTATCCATGCGAATAATTGTGTTGATGTCGAACATGGTAGAAACCACTTGATTACCAGTCAATGATGTAAACTGTTAACAAGTGTGAGAGAAACCACCAGTGATGTCAATGGCTCTCAAAGTACCTAGTACAATCCACGAGATGTGAGTAGATGTGTTGATGTCGAACATGTCACGGAATCCTTCGATCGAAAGTCAATGATGTAAACTGTCATCAAAGGTGAGAAACCTGCCATTGAGGCATGCAGATTTCAAGGTACTGATGATTCCTAGATCATCTTTCTAGATAATGTGTTGATGTCGATAGAAAGCGATCCGTCGTAGGCAAGCCCACAACACGAAATCATAGATCAAGTTGAAGAAATTTAGTTGCAAGGACTGACTCAGGGATGGTCAAGATGGATGACAGATATTTTGCAGATGAATGGCTTATTGGCAGTGACCTCTTGAACACATAACGACACAACAGATGGCTTGGTGACAATTGACCCAAAGTTAATACCCAGAAACCAGCTGAAGACTTTCAATGTGGTTTGATCAAATGTTAGGCAAAGGATTTCCCAACCCAGGTGAATAAAAGTGTCGTGTTCAAGAGTGGTTACAAAGTATGACAAACAGACTCATTTTCCTCTCTTTTCCCCCACCATTTCTGGCAAGTACCTCTTTATTTTTGACAAGCTTGAAGAGGATAACATTTTCTTGATTATAAGCTCATCCTTCGGATGAGTCCAACTTAGTTTAGATTCGAACCCTAAGAAGGAGTGGTTCGTTCCTGTTTGTAATTGAATAGGTCCTTTACTGTGAAATTTTAACAAGTCCAGTATAGGAGAAACTCGGTGTTTTTCAATTTTAGAGAGTCTGAAAAAACTTAAGAAGACTCCAGGGTTGACCTTTTTCGTAAATTTGTGTCTCCCAAGCCCGAAAAAGTATAAAATAATACTTGAGAGAACCGCTTGATCTTTTACAACCGAGGAGTACTTTTCGTTATTAGTGTCACTGACCCGAAAAAGTAAAAAAATGATCAACGACACGTCGTTTTATAACCAATATCGAATTTGAAACGACAAAAATCTGGCAATCTTTTCATGTTTTTTACGGTCGGAAAAGAGCTGTAAGTGGACCGTCTTTTAATTCCATTTTAACGAGTGTAAAAGAAACGCTCGGCAATCTTTTCATGTTTTAGGAATCAGAAAAGGGCTTAAAGATGACTCTACTTGTTTTTTCGTTGAAAATAATAGATTTCGCCTGATCAATCCTGTATTTTGCACAAAGACACAAACATTACTCATACCTGTTTGAAATGGATAAAAATGTCGTAAAATACCTTTTCAAAGTGAAACATAAACAAATTTGCAATTCATTTACTCAAAAAACTTATAAAAAGGGGTTTTGACAATTCATTTTTACCGTTCGAGTTTGGGTGAGAAAATAGTGCTTTTGCTTAGAAAACTTTCCGTGAAGATTGTGGAAAATCCAACCGTCAGAATCGAGCGTCGTCTTCTCCAGGTAATCCACATCATCTTACTCTTCATTTTCAACCGTTTAGTTTTTTGATTTAGTCCCTCATTTCATTTTTTGGGAGGGGTTTTAGGCGCAAAACCCGCGCGTGGGGGTCCGCAGGTTTACCATTGCGGACCCGCAAACCCCGACTTTTTCTCCATTGGGAAAAAGCTCGGGGTCCGCACCTTCCGTGTAGACAAAGTGTGTACCCACGCACTATGTCTAACATGGAGGGTGCGTATCCCGCCACAAGGGTTTTGAACCCAAAATTTCTCAAAAATGGACCAATCAAAAAGTTTTCTAGCAATCTAATTAATCTTTATTCTTGATGCAGAGAATATATCATGCTAGATTGGCGTGAACGGGAGCATGAGGACGTGGATACCGCCGCGTGGAATCATCAGCCTTCACTTGATGCTTTGACGGCGTGCGGACTGTACAAGTTCTGGACCATTCCTGGAATGAGGGCTCAGGTAGATTTCTTACAGTGGCTGGTTGACAGGTGGAGCATGCAAGACCAGTGTTTCTTCATTTGCGGGCACCGGCTCGAAATCGAGCCGGAGGACATTTATTTCTTGACTGGTTTGCCTAAGAGAGGCGAGGACTTGACTCTATACGGGACTAGGCCAGGTGGCTAGTCTGTCGATAGCCTCCGGCTAGAGTACTGCAACAGCCAGGCTAAAGACAAAAGGATAGACATAAAAACCATATCCCGTCCTGAGCTCATGGTGATTGCGTTTACTGTCACTAGACTTTGCGGAGCTGCCGCATTACATGTTGCCACTGGATCCCAGATGCGTATGGCAGTTGATTGCTTTCAAGGCACCATATTCAACTGGTGCAATGCTGTGCTGGCCAATGTGAAAGGCCAACTGACCAGGGCCAAGAGTGGACGACTAAAGACCTTTGGTTATGGGGCTTTGGTCGTGAGTTTTGGCCTGGAGAGGGTTCCTATGCTGATCCCACAGCATCTTACTGTTGGAGCTGGGCTTCCTCGAGAGCCCAAACTGATGCGATGGGTTGCAGTCATGGCCCGTCACCCGGACGAGAGGACAGAGGTTGCTCGGTTCAAACCTGAGTATTTCCAATGGTTGGAAAACCAGGTTTTTGCCATTCAGGACTTCCCTTACGCTGGGATAGATTTCCATGGTGACCCAGACATGGCTCTTCCACCAGGAGAGCAGTGGGATGAGTCAGGTAAAATCCTTTTCAACTTTTCTATTTAATTTTTTTATTTTATTTTTTGCATCGTCTCAAAACTGATAGTAAAAATTTAAAATGCAGATGTGGGTCCACAGCGACCAGCTGCTCTCTGGCCTTTTGATAGGAAACAACCAGTTGCACCCTTTCCAGCCCCACAGGACAAATCAGCAAAGGTTCTGGCCGAGTTGGAGGGCCATCTTGAGCGCTTGACAGGGGATATTCCTGAGACCACTATAGACGACATTCCTCGTCGACTTCAGCACTATGTGATTGGAGTCCCGGGACCTTTTAGGAGGTTCCTTTGCAAGGTGGCCCTGGCGGTGGTTTCTTATAGAGATCATCACCAGTGATAGGATGATCGCTTTTTTTGGGCACATGTGACATTTTGTTTTTTGTACTTATCATTTTTGCCGATCATAAGGTGTTTTTCAACCTATGATTGAAGACGATGTATTTTTTCACACACTCCTATATATATATCACTCTTACCAGCTTATCTTGTAAATCATGTTATGAAATGGTTTTAAATTTACATGTATGATTATTGCAAATGTCTATTTAACATTCAAGAACCAATTGCATCTGCTAATGTATTTAAAGACCTTGGATTATGTTGATATTCAATGTAATCAAACTCACATTCCAAGAGACCCACTCTAAAAAATAATCTTAATAACACTGGATTTCTAATGGCATACACTCTATTAAGCTGTAATACAACGAGTTCAGAATATAACCTCACTATCAAACTCCGAATCCTAAAGGAAATAGATTCAGATAATAACTCAATCACTGCACTATACTCGGCAATGTTGTTTGTTGTTTGACCGAGGCTTACCCCATGCATAGAAACTAACTCGTCAGAGGGTGAATAGATAACCCAAGCTGCGAAAGAAATGTTCTGTGTACTACGACAAGCACCATCAGCAAATCCAATGTATGTTTGGAGAGGCATCGACATCTGCAATATCAAGAGTAAAACCAAGATAAGCAGGAATAATGACGAAAAACACTCTCTAAGCTAAGCACACTTTTTCAACTAAAACACACTTGCTAGAAAGAAAAACTAACCTAACTAAAAATCTCCATACCCATTCTTTTAAGCATAATACCTCTTCAAGTAAAGACCATTTCTGGGTTTACCTAAAGAGTCCCCGTCAAAGTCTACCAACTCTTGCTAGCTTTCGCTTGACAATATAGGGCCCATGCCACATAGGAATGAATTTTCCAGCACCTAATTTATCATTAGCTTGATCATACAATAACACTAGGTCTCCTTCCGAAAAATTTCGAGGGGTCACATTCCGATCATACTGAGCTTTCATATGTTTTGCGTGAGTCTCGATCGCCAATGCAGCATCATGTCGATTCTCATCTAATTGAGCTAAGTATAACAAACGCTTTTCCTCTTCGGAAGTAGCTGGAAGTAACTCGATGGCCATTTGTAGTGACAGGATTTCGCACTCAATGGGTAACATGGCTTCCAAACCATAAACTAGTTGGAAAGGAGTGAACCCTGTTGATGTTTTTACTGAAGTTCGGTACGCCCAAAGCGCTGAAAATAGCATGTTGTGCCAATTCGACCGATGAATCCCAATGATTCGTCGGATCATGATAACTAAAACTTTGTTGATGGATTCAACCAGACCATTCGCTTGTGGATAATAAGGAGTTGAACTATCGTGACGTAAACCAAGCTGGCCTGTAAGTTCGATCATCATAACGTTTCGAAAATGACATCCATGATCAGTGATTATCACTTGTGGGACACCAAACCTAGCAATTATATGATTGAACACGAAAATTGCAGCTGTCTTGCCGTCTGCCTCGAATGTAGGCATCGCCTCGGCCCACTTAGTAAAATAATCTACCGCGAGAATGATATACGCATGCCCCCCGGCCGAGTGAGGGTTACAAGTAATAAAATCGATACCCCATTTGGCAAAAGGACCAACGGCAATTATAGGGTGGAGAGGAGCAGGTGGAGCGCGCATCTGACGATCAAAAATCTGGCAGTTGTGGCATTTTCGGACCGTCGTAATACAATCTTTAAATAAAGACGGCCAGAAGTAGCCAGTGCGCAATATCTTTTGGGCTGTGGCATACCCAGACATATGACCGCCACATGCTCCAGAGTGACAGTCATTTAGAACCCTTTCAGCCTCTTCGTGAGTTAAGCAACATCGAAAAATAGAATCCGCCCCACGACGATAAAGGGTATCTCCAATAATTTTGAATTGTTGGGACTGGAAGCGAATTTTCCAACGTTCTGACTTTGAAATTTCTGACCGAAAGGATTGGGTCTGGAGATAGACGATGATATCCACATACCACGGATCTAAAGTGCTGATTAGAAACAAAGATTCGTCCGCAATGGGCTCCTCTGCCACAGTTTCCGTGTCAGCACGTGGGAAGTTACACATTAACTCTGCAAAAACTAAAGATTTCTTAGACTTAGATTTCTCAAACTCTAAGTCAAACTCCTACAGGATAACGATCCATTTAGAGTACTTGCCCCCTAGCAATTGTTTGGTCAAAAGGTAGATCGTAGGGTTGCAATCCGAAATGACTGTAGTTTTATGTAGTAAAATGTAGTGACGAAAACGTTGGACAGCTTGAACGACTGCCAATGCCAATTTCTCCACATGTGAGTATTTTAGCTCAGTTGGATTTAACGTTCGACTAAGGTAATATATCACATGTTCCATTTCGAATTCATCTTCCTGAACTAAGACCATTCCAATGGTGGAATGGGAGGCGACGAGATACAAAAAGTAATCCTGGTTGTAGTTGGGAGGATGCAACAACGGTGCATGGGTCAACGCGTGTCTGAGTGCATCAAAAGATTTCTGAGCTATCTCATCCCAAGAAAATTGAGTATTTTGTTTCAACAACCATGTAAAACCCTTTGTAACCTCGGCGTAGTTAGGAATGAATCGTCGTAAAAAGTTTGCTTTCCCCTGCAAACTTTGGAGTTGGCGAAGACTCGAAGGAGGAGGCAAATTGATAATAGCTTTGACCTTCGAGGGATCAATGCGAATGTCGGCTTTCGAAACTACAAATCCTAGCGATCGACCCGTTTCTATACAGAAGACACATTTGTGTGGGTTCAACCGAATACGATAATGCCTAGACCTCATGAAGATTGCACGTAAGTGGACGAGGTGATCAGCTCGATGTAATGAATGAGCAGGCAAATCATCAAGATACGGTTGCACAATGTGTTTGATGTCATGAAACGCATAAGACATCGCCCTTTGAAAAGTTGGTCCGGCATTCTTGAGCCCAAAAGGTAATTTGCAATAAGCAAATGTCCCCCATGGACAAATGAAAGCCGTTTTCGGTTGATCGGCAGGTAGAATATTGATTTGATTGTATCCGGAAAAACAGTCCATAAAGGAAAATATTTCGCTGCCGGCACAATCATCAATGATTTGATCGATATAGGGAGTTGGGTAGTTGTCCTTTGGACAAGCTCGATTAATGTCCCTATATTCGATGCATATTCTTATTGTTCCCTGTTTTTATTTAACCGGAACAATATTCGATACCCAATCTGTTAACGGGATCGGATAAATGAAACCTGCTTTCAACAGTTTTTCAACTTCTGCTTTAATTGCAGCAGCTTTTCGTGGGTGAATCTGACGCAAACATTAACGGACGGGTTTAGCATCTGGGTAAGTCTTGATCTCATGAACAAAAATTGCGGGTTCAATTCCTGGCATTTCCTCATAGGACCAGGAAAACACGTCGCGGAATTCTTGAAATAGGGCCTTATATAATTGGATTTCGTCATCTGTACACAAGGCACCTATATGAATGTTCTCAACAATTCCGAGCTTAACCGAAATGTCAATGGGAATAGTTCGAGAGATGTTTCCCAAATTTAACTCTGAATCGGGATGTTTCATTGGATTCTGAGGTTCCTTGACATATTCAGTCGTAAATATTGATGAGAAATCATTTTCAAAACGATCATCCTCAGGTAAAAACGAAGATCTGTGATGGAGATCTTCCCATGGTAAATCATCTACACATAGGATTTCACGAATTTGTTCATCAGAGTGAACAAGTTCAAAAAACGTAGTTAAATCCGAGGTTGATGTAAGAAGTGATTCCTCACGGACCACATTCATTAAGTCATTTTTGGTTGAACACGGGTCGGCAAAAGACTGCACGGCTTCATAGGCAATTTCATATGGACTCAAAGGCATGGAATTACCAAATGAGTCTATTTCAGATTTAGAAGGAACGATCCAAGGATCGTCATAAAAAATGGTGTCTGATGTAATCATATGAATAGTTGCAAATGAAGATGATGCGTTGATTGGAGGAAAAGGAAAAGTTCCCAGTAAACCGGCATCTTTAACTAATCCTACTCCAACATCCTTATATGGGATAGTCGTTTTACCGACATGCTGAATACTCTCCGAAGAGGCTGGGTCAGATGAAAAGTAAGCCAGCTGGTCTATCATTACGATCTTTCCATTATGTGGAAACTTTATGACTCTAAAGACCGATGAAACGACCGCTGTCATAGCGTAAGACCAACTTTGACCCAAGAGAAGGTTGTAGTCTAGAGGGGCATCAACCACCTCCACATCTAGACTAACGGTTTTTCCTTCAACCCCTATAGGCAAATCCTGTAGAATGCCAAAAGGATGAAACCCACGGCCATCAAAGGCCTTAAGAATTGTTGGGGATTGATTTAGTGAAGGAGAACCAAGCGATCTCCAACACTGTATCGACATAATACACGTTGAGGCTCCCTCATCAATTACAGTCCGATGAATAGGCCTGTTTTTTACTATCACTGGGATCTGGAAGGCCATTTGATGAGGCAAACGCGGTGTACTATTTTCTAGATCAAAGATTATTAGGTTCGGGTCCTGAACATCAACAGCTCCTATAGCCGACAAAAGTAATTTACGCTGTGCCGGGCATGATTGCAGCACTTCCAAAGCCGACATTGCTGAGGGTGAAACAGCTAAATCCTCAACAATGTTATAATTCTGAGCCGCTCTTGCATGTGGATTGAAAGCTGACTTTCGAAGTATACCCTTGGCGGGCGGTTTGATTACTAAGTCTGGATTAGGTTTCTTGATCTGTAGTGGATCGGAACTGTTATCACTAGAATCTATAGTTCATGTATATGTTAATTATCCATAAGTTTTTATAAAGTCTTGAGGTCTTGTAAATAAGTTTGTTAACTTATGTCAATTTCAAATTTTGAAATTCAAGAGTTATGAATGAAATTCGTGTAAAGGCAAGGGCATTAGTCATCTTCCATCATGGTTAGTTATGTCATGTCATGTCATTGGTACTTGCGCAGTTTCGCAGCGCGGGTATGATCTCTTAGGTACTTGCGCAGTTTCGTAGCACGAGTGTGATTGGTCAGTTCTGCTGCTAAATAATGTTTGCGTGTTTTCGTAGCGGCCCGTTTGCCAGCGATTTCGTAGCGCATTCCTTTAAATTTGAACTGCCCGCGCTACGAAATCGGGGTTTCGGGCTGTTGTCTAGTTTTTTTTTCCTGAAATGTCTAATCCGAGAAGTGGTGAGTCACGAGTCCGGTTATGATTGTTTCCTCACACCATTTACGTGTCATGATTAGCCATTACTTTGCCATCAGGTCTGATTTCATTGAGTTAGGTGTCAGTTTGGAGGACGTTATAGGAAGTGGTCATTCCATAATTTGTTTTTCATAACATATGAATGTCTTCTACTCTATGAAAAGCGTGAGCTTTATTCTAATCAGACTACTGCAAGCGAGCCTGAGTTCTACAGCCAAAGAGTGTTATCGTGCTGCAAACCACCGGCATTTCCTTGTGTAGAATTGTGCAAAGAAACATGGAGAGAAAGGAGCACCGTTCGGGTAGATGTGTGAGAACAGAGCCGGAGGGATTAGATGTAACCCTCAGTGATGAGGAAGTAGCAAAGGCGTTCAGAGCTGCTGGTTGTTGGCGGTTCTGTGAAAAACTCAAAGGTGGACATGCAGAAGTGACCAAGGCATTTGCAGTGAACTTCACGGGATTAAATTCAAAGGTGGCCATGCTGGAGTTTCCGGTTTCCCCTGAAGTCATTTCTACAGTCACAGAAATCCCAAGAGGTGGCCAAGAATGGTTCAAGAATTTCAAGTTTGATATGGGTCTGTGTAAGGAGTTCTTAAAGGCACCATATGTAGACGAAGATCTTACTAAAGCTGTCCCAAGGAGCTATCTTAAGGAGAATTATGCTACATTATTGACATGCATCCAGAAGTACTTGACATGTGAAGGTCGGTACAACAAAGTCTACTCATATCATTTCAAGCTGCTACTACACTTCACTGGTAAGAGCTCAATAGACATCCCTTTTTACTTATTCAGGAGTATTTCTAAGATGTGTGACAAGATTCAGTTGAAAAAGGAAGCTTATGAAACATCTCTTTTTCATCATGGTCTGGTTAAATTATTGGTGTTGGATAGCCTACATAAAATTGGTAAAGACTGGGATTCGTTTGTATTCATGGCCGGTTTCCCTAGTAAAACGGGCCTCACTCCATTACCTGTAAGAGAAAGAGAAGATAGGAGTGAGGATACTACTTTGGCTGAGATTAGGAAAGAAATAACAGACCATAAGAAGCCCAAAGCTAAAACAAAGAAGCCAGAGAGGTCTGTAACAGTCAAAGAAACACCTGAAGCATCAACAAAGAAGACTCCTAAGTTAGCAGTCAAAGAAACTCCTGAGGCATCAGTAGTCAAAACTTCGAAATCATCCAAAGTGTCTGAAAAAGAAGCCTCTAAGTTGCCGCTTAAAGAAACACCAGAATCATCTAAACAGAAGACTCACAAAAGAAAAGATGAAATTAAGTCTAGTGAAGTTGAAAGAGTTTCAAGAGCAAGAACTAGAGGCCAGCTGAACAAAGAAAAAGGAAAATCTGCTCATGTGGAAGAGAGTCCTGTTTCTAAGGGTAATCTAAATGATTTGCTGGAAGCCATTGAATTAGAACAAGAACATCCAATCCAAGTTGAACCACTTGAAATAGAACCAGATCAATTGGTGGCACCTATGCATATTGATCTAACACAATCTTCACCTGAGAGTTCTAAGAAGTCAAAGGCTTCCAAAAGGTTAAAGTTTGAAGAACCAGGTAAAGAGTATGCCTTTAAACCTCGCAGACCAATGACTAGGAGGCAAATAAAGGAAGCAGAAAAGGTTCAAAAAGAGAAAGTCCCTTCAGACATGCCTAGGACAGAGGCACTTGAAATCTTCTCTGGAATAGTCCAAGCAGTTAAAAACAAGAATAAGGACAATAAGGTGGTTATCAGTCAAAGTGGAAATGTGGTTGCCATTACAAAACAAGCTGGAGCAAGTAAGGAGATACCTCAGGTTCATAATATCTTTAAAGAGAAGGCAGTGAGATATACTAGTTATAAGAAAGCTGTGATGAAAGGTAAAACAAGTTTGATCAGTCAAGCTAGTTCGGTATCTGACGCCTATGTATGGACAATACCAGCTCTAAAACAGGCAAAAACTATGAAACAAATGAATGCAAGTCTAAGAGCACAGAACAAGAAGTTGAAGGAGGAAGTCATCAGCCTGAAAGAAAAGCTAGACAAGCTAGCTAAATGATTCAAGGAGGAATGTGTTTTCTCAAATTTTGATATATGTTAGGCCATTGTCTTTTTAAAAGTTTTTGAGACTTTTTTGTGTCTTCACACCTGTATGGAAAGACTAAAGGAATCATAGATTTGAAATATTGCTGTTTTGAGGTTCATATATTTAATTTTGATGACCTACAGCAGTTTCGTAGCGCGCTACGAAACTGCTGTAGATGACTGGTTTGGTTTAAAGCTTGAGTTGGAATGCTGAGATCAGCATATATTCAAAGAGATGGTTTAATGTCAGCATGTAGACTATAGAAGATCAGTTAGAAATTTTGAAAAGGAGGTCAGGTGTAAATATTCAAAGAAAAAGTCGAAGTTTTGTCTTTTGCCTAAAAGTCACTTTATCTCCGAAATTTTAGGGTTTGGATAGAGCTGCTGAGGTGTTAAATGATACACTTGTCCAGTTGTGGGATGGCTGGGTTATGAGTTTTCTTCAGTCACACGGGACTATCCAAGGTTTAAATGGCTTAAAGATGGATCATTAATATATGAACACCGAGGGGAGGCAGCAACCAAGAATATAGGCTTCATTTTCTTTTCGGTTGTTGAAGTCATCTATGCATCAAGTATCCGGAGCTGTATGTACATTGAATCTGTTTTAAGCTTGGATATGGTTATTATTGCAGTACTACAGGTGGCAAGCTCAAAGGACACATCAGGGTATACAAGGAAGAAGACTTAAAGTGCCAATATGATGGAATCCTCTGTTTTCGTAGCATCATATCTCTTGTAATAAATTAGTTCGTTTATGTTATTGTTAAGGTCATTTATGTCAAAAGCCCGAGCTCCCTTCATGCTTGATGAGGACTCTCGTACAGCAGTGTTTTGATAGGCTATATATAGGAATAACTTAGATGTAAAAAAGGTTGGATACTTAATAGAAAAAGTGTGTTGTTTTGGGCCACTGTAAGATCTTTTTTGACAGTAATAGTAAAACAGAGTTATACTCTTCTCAAGATTCTCGAAGGATTGTCATGGTCAAATGAAGTGATGATGTGTTATACCTTATGTTATTTTATGGTTTTGTTGTATGCAATCACTCAGAATTCATACTTATATGCTCTGACTTCCTGTGTATACAGCAAGCTATGTGTGGTGGAATATGTTTGACTTGTAATGCTAAGAGCCTTGATTTCTATGAGTTCACTGTGTTTTTCTTGTTTACTTGATATTATAGACTCCATAGCCCAATGAGATATCTTTTGGTGTGTTTCCAACCAGTTATGCTTACATTAAATCTATTGTACAAGAGTTAGCCCTCTTATCAACATTCAAAATCAATAACCTTTTCTTGAGAGAGCCCTCTCAGGCTAGGGAGGCTAATCCTTAGTCAAAAGCTTGGTCTGAAATAGTTACACAGAGTCTGCCTGATCAGCAGCCCTTCAGTTGTGATTTTGTGATAACATTTTGGTGCGTCTGCCGGGAGCTTAAGATTGAATATCTGAAGGTAGCAGGAGTTCAAATGATTTTCGAGGCTGCATTCGACCTTGGTGACTCCATTTGTTATTTTAAAGTTTAAAGGTGGCTTCGAAAGGAAGGTACACAAGGAGTAACCCTGATCCAAATCCACCTAGTCCTGTGGAAAATCCGAATATCATCTCAAGAAGTAAACAAAGATTCTCTGACATACCAGGTACTTCAAGTATTTCAAAGTCGTTATTTACTGAGTTTTCTAGAAGTCTTGAGAACAAACTTGTGGATGATAAGGTTCAAGAGGTCATATTAAGGTCTGAAAATGAAGAAGAAGTAATAGGCATTATCTTGGATTTACAGAAAAGAGGTATTGATACCTCTTCTTTAATTTCACAAAAAGATAAAGAGGAGTTTTGGGAAATTGTTTCTTCTGAGCTTTTGTTAGAAAAAGAAGATTTAAAACAGCTCAAGGAGCTTGATCCTTTTGAAATTCTGCTTAACTCAAACCTTGGGTTACCTCTCCCAAATTGGAGCTCTTTTGTTGGTGGGTTACAAAGTCCTAATAGTCCTTTTCGTACTCATATTTTGTCCTCAGCTTCCGCAAGTCCAAACAGTCCTCAACTCACATCTCATACTAGTCTTGGTCATAGCATACCTATTGTTGCTGTTCCTCCTTTCATCATGGCTGTACCTGCAAGGTATGCGCCTTTGGCCCTCCCTGCTGTTTTGCATGACTTACCAAACAAATATGCTTCTAAGATTCCAACCTGGGGAGGGGATGAAGACATTACAGCTGAAGAGCATGTAGATAGATTCAATGACTTTATTGATAGGTATGAAGTAGATGATGAAGATGTCAAATTGAGATTATTTGCTCAGTCCTTTATTGGGGAAGTTAGGAAATGGTTCAAAGCCTTGGGAGCTGGTAGTATTCACAGTTGGATTGAGTTTGAAGATAGTTTTTTGAGAAAATGGGGAAATAGGACTAATCCAGTACAGGCCCTCACTGAGTATAATAATTTGAGAAGAGCCCCAGATGAGACTATTCAGAACTTTTCTAAGAGGTTCAATAAGATTTACAATTCCATTCCAGCTCACTTAAAACCTCCTGGAGCCCTGGCCCAACTAAGATATGCTGAGTCCTTTGAATCTGATTTTTCTCTCTTACTCAGAGAGAGAGAGTCTGCTACATTGGCTGATATGCAAAATGATGCTATCAAAGTTGAAGTAAATATACTTGCTGCTAAAAAGTCTAAGATGGCTAAGACCAAAATTAAGGAAGAGGAGAGGCCCTCTACTTCAGCTCAAGATGAAAGATTTGAAACCATGATGAAGACTATGGAAAAGTTAATGGACCAATTAGCACTTGGGAATACTGCTGCTCCTCAAGCACAACAAGAACCTCGGTTCAGAAATCCCCAGTTTAGAAGGCCACAAAATCAACAAAGGCCAAGGGAAAATAGAAATCAGCCAGCTGATCCTCCTGTAAGACCTCCATTTCAGCAAAATATGGTAGATGGTGAGGAAGAGACTGAGGAACCAGAAGAAGCTATTCATTGTCTTGGTGAAGAAGATTCAGAAATCTTTTTAACAAAAGAAGAACATGATGAGTCTAGTCAACAAAAAGTTGAAAAAGAACCTTCAGATTTCCTAAAGGGTTATCAGCATGCCATATTTGAAATTCAGAAGCAATATAACCTCAGAAATCGAGATGTCCCCATTACAGCAAATAAGGGTCAGCCTAAGAAGAATATTCCAAAAGCAGTGGAAGACAAAAAAGAAAAGCCAAAACAAGCTGAAGAAAAAGGTGATGCTCCTATTGAAAAGAAAGAGAATCAAGCTCTTGTTCTGCCTAAGGAAGTTGAGAAGTCTACTCCAGGATTCAATATAGAAAATGAGATTTCTAAAATTAAAATATCAGTCCCATTTAATGAACTTTTGAAAGTAAACAAGTATAGAAGCAAGATTGTGGAAATGCTTAATTCTCCCCCGGGAGGAGCTGATATTTTAAATTTGCAAGAAGACAATCCTATCATTTGTTTGGGCCCAAGGCTGGAAGATGAGCAGAATGATGAATTTCCTCCTTTTTATATAAGCATCAATATACATGAAATGACTCTTCATAATGCCATGTTGGACTCAGGAGCATCTCATAATCTTATGCCCAAAGTCATTATGGAAAGGTTAGGATTGGAAGTGACCAGACCTTATAAAGATTTATTTTCTTTTGATTCTAAGAGGGTGCATTGTATTGGGTTAATTAAGGATGTTGTTGTGGCTCTTACACAAATTCCAGCCAAAACCACTGTCATGGATATTGTTGTGGCTGATGTTCCACCTAAATTTGGAATATTACTTTCAAGATCATGGGCAGCTAAAATTAAGGGTACTATGCAAATGGATTTGACTTATGCTACTATTCCAGTATTTGGGGAGCAGAGAAGGTTATACCGGGAGACAAGGATGGCATATATGGTGAGTAGTAAGGATAAACCACAGAATTTTCCTATCTATTCTTGTGATACAGGCTTGGGATCAGCCATTCTGTTTAATGAATCAGTGGGAGAGGAATCACAGAAAGAAAAAGCAGAAAATCAGTGTGAAGAGTTGCAGCAAAGTAATGAAGAAGACATTTCTGGTTGCTGGTCTTTGTATTTTGATGGAGCAGCAGGGAAAGAAGGAGCTGGCGCTGGAATTTGGATCATGAGTCCAGCTGATGAGAGTAAGTTTCTGTCTTATAAGCTCAATTTTGATTGCACAAATAACATGGCCGAGTATGAGTCCTTGGTTTTAGGCCTAGAAAATTTGATTGAGTTCAAGGCAAAAAACATTGCTGTTTATGGGGACTCTGAGCTAGTTATAAAGCAAGTTCAAGGTGTTTATCAAACAAAAGATGCAAGAATGAGAGCTTATAGGAATTTGGTGTTAGAATTGTTGGAAAAGTTTCAATCATACACTTTCAATGTCATAACCAGAGAGCAGAATTCCATGGCAGATTCTCTTGCTGTAGCAGCTAGTCTTTTTGTCATTCCTAAACATGATTCTGACAGTTATGCAGTCAAAGTCCGCCATAGGCCAGTGATCCCTGAAAATATCCTAAATTGGCAAGTATTTGAAGATGACCAGCAGGTGAAAAGTTTCTTAGAATTGAAAGGAGAATTTGAGAATTGTCAAATTGACCAGCAAAACATGTTAGTGGAAACAAAAGAAAAGTCTGAGGTGTTGCAGCTGCAAAATAACCTCATTCCTAAGGGTCTGATTCCACTTGAGAAACTTTTTGATCAGAATGATGTTTTTAAGGCGCCAAGGTTGCAGGCAAATGAAGAAGAGATAGAAAGCTGCAATCTAGGTGATTTAGTAGCGCCTAAATTGATCAAAATTTCAAAATTTTTATCAGCTGATCTAAAGGTTAAGTACATTGATCTGATGAAGAAGTTTATTGATGTGTTTGCTTGGAATTATACTGATCTCAAACAATATGATTCCTCAGTTATACAACATACAATCCCCATCAAGCCAAATGAGAAACCTTTTAAGCAAAAATTGAGAAGAATAAATCCTCTGCTGATGCCATTAATTGAGAAAGAGGTTAAGAAGTTGTATGATGCGAAGATTATTGTTCCTATCAGATTTTCAAATTGGTTAGCCAACTTGGTTCCAGTGAGGAAAAAGAACGGAGAAATAAGGATTTGCATAGACTTTAGGAATTTGAACAAGGCTTCACTCAAGGACAATTATCCTCTTCCTAAAATGGATCTCATGTTGCAGAATATTGTAGGTTCTCAAAGAATGTCAATGTTAGATGGCTTTTCAGGATACAATCAAATCCTTGTTCATCCAGAGGATCAGGAGAAGACAGCCTTTACTACACCATGGGGCACATTTATGTATGCCAAGATGCCCTTTGGCCTCATGAATGCAGGGGCGACTTTCCAAAGGGCTATGGACATTGCTTTTGCAGAGGAGAGAGATAAATCAGTTGTGGTATACCTTGATGATATCACAGTATTTTCAAAGAAGAGGAAGATCATTTAAAGCATCTAGAAAAGATATTATTGAAGTGTAGAAGGTTCGGCATTTCTTTGAATCCAACTAAAAGTATCTTTGCTTTGACTTCTGGTAAGTTGCTTGGGCATATCATTTCTCAAGAAGGCATTAAAATAGATCCAAATAGAGTTAGTGCTATTTCAAGGCTGGATTTGCCAAGGAGTAAGAAAGAAGTTCAGTCCTTTCTTGGTAAAGTCAATTTTGTTAGGAGGTTCATTCCTAACTTTGCAGAGGTGGTTAAGCACATCACAAAAATGCTAAAGAAGGGAGCAGACTTTAGGTGGACAGCTGAGGCAAGAAAGTCGTTTGAAGAAATTAAAAAAGCACTCACTCAAGCACCGGTGCTTATTAGTCCTGATTTCTCCAAGGAATTTTTAATATTCACTTATGCCTCTGAAGATACAATCGCTGGAGTTCTTTTGCAGAAAGGGGATCAAGGTACTGAGCAGCCTATTTCATTCTTTAGTAAAACATTGGCAAATGCTGAATTAAAGTATAACATTTTAGAAAAGCAAGCATATGCTTTGGTTAAGGCAATCAAAGATTTTAGAATCTATGTGCTTCATTCTCATATTATTGCATTTGTGCCAAGTGCTGTTATTAAAGAAATTCTCACACAAGCAGACCCGGATGGTAAAAGAGGGAAATGGATAGCCAAATTGTTGGAATATGATATTGAAATTAGGCCAACTAAATTGGTGAAAGGCCAAGGGTTAGCAGAGTTGCTAACTCACTCAAATCTAGACTGCAGTGATATTAATTTTAATGCAGAAATATCAGAAATTTTTGAAGAAGAGGAAGAGTTGGTTCAAATCAATGAAAAATTTCTGATATCTGAATGGTATAAGGATGTCTCATTTGTACTACAGCACAACAGAGCCCCTGACAATCTTCCCAAGTCTAGAGCCCGTTTCATCAAGCTGAAATCTCTTAAATATTTTGTTTATGAACAGAGTTTGTTTTGGAAGGATGCTGGAGGGATTCTGCTAAGTTGCTTAATTGAAGAGGAGGCTGATAGAGTGATTGAAGAATTTCACAAAGGAGACTGTGGAGGTCACCATTATTGGAAGGCTACTGCTAACAAAATATTGAGAGCTGGGTATTTTTGGCCCACCATGTTCAAAGATATTTATAAAAAGGTTGCAGCTTGTCATGAATGTCAGTTGTTTGAAGGTAAAAGAAAGCTCATGCCTATGCCTCTTGTTCCTATTTATGTAGAGGCGCCTTTTCAGCAGTGGGGGCTAGATTTTATAGGTGAGATACATCCCTCTTCATCAGGCCAACATCGGTGGATACTTACAGCCACAGATTATTTCACAAAGTGGATAGAGGCAGTGCCAACTAGACAAGCTAATGATGCAGTCATTATTTCTTTCTTAGAGAACAATATTTTATCAAGGTTTGGATGTCCACTCAAGCTTATCACAGATAATGCTCAAGCATTTAAGTCTAAGAGAATGATAAACTTTTGCCATCAATATCATATTACTCTTGGTCATTCAACAGCTTATTATCCACAAGGCAATGGTCTAGCTGAAAGTTCAAATAAGAGTCTTGTGAGGATTATCAAGAAATTGCTGGAGGAAAACAAGAAAACTTGGCATTTGAAACTGAAGTATGCATTATGGGATGATCGCATTTGCACTAAAAGATCTATTGGAACCTCTCCTTATGAACTTGTGTACGGAGCAGAAGCTATTTTTCCAACGTCTCTTGGTGTCCCAGTTATGAAATTAATTCAAGGACTTGAAGAAGAGCCCAATGCCATACAGAGGAGGATTAATCAATTGATTGCATTACAAGAAAAAAGGAATGAAGTGGTTGAAGATTATCAACAAAGTCAGAATAGAGTCAAAAGGGCTTTTGACAAGAAGATTAAAGATGTGACCTTTCAAATTAATGACAAGGTTTTGAAATGGGAAGCCAAAATTGAGGAAAAGGGCAAACATGGTAAGTTTGAGAATTTATGGAAGGGGCCATATTTGATCTCTGCCTTCCATGGAAACAATACTTACATTTTGCAAGAAGTTGATGGATCACAGTATGCTGGTGGGCCTGTCAATGGCAGGTTCTTAAAGCATTATTATCAGTGAGAAGTCTGCCAAGTAGTTCATGATCATTGTAAATAATCATTGCTTTTGAAGTGTTTGTGCTAGCAATAAGTGACAAGCTGAACTAGCAGATTTTAGCCCGAGGAGAAGGCCCACAAAGTTTGAGAGGAATGCTTGTCAGCCAGATGTGAGTGTAATAAATGGATAAAGCACTGGTACTACGTGTTCTTAGTGTACCACAGGGGCACACTATCCCTAGTGGAGCCGCTGTTATCACTAGAATCTATAGTTCATGTATATGTTAATTATCCATAAGTTTTTATAAAGTCTTGAGGTCTTGTAAATAAGTTTGTTAACTTATGTCAATTTCAAATTTTGAAATTCAAGAGTTATGAATGAAATTCGTGTAAAGGCAAGGGCATTAGTCATCTTCCATCATGGTTAGTTATGTCATGTCATGTCATTGGTACTTGCGCAGTTTCGCAGCGCGGGTATGATCTCTTAGGTACTTGCGCAGCTTCGTAGAGCGAGTGTGATTGGTCAGTTCTGCTGCTAAATAATGTTTGCGTGTTTTCGTAGCGGCCCGTTTGCCAGCGATTTCGTAGCGCATTCCTTTAAATTTGAACTGCCCGCGCTACGAAATCGGGGTTTCGGGCTGTTGTCTAGTTTTTTTTTCCTGAAATGTCTAATCCGAGAAGTGGTGAGTCACGAGTCCGGTTATGATTGTTTCCTCACACCATTTACGTGTCATGATTAGCCATTACTTTGCCATCAGGTCTGATTTCATTGAGTTAGGTGTCAGTTTGGAGGACGTTATAGGAAGTGGTCATTCCATAATGTGTTTTTCATAACATATGAATGTCTTCTACTCTATGAAAAGCGTGAGCTTTATTCTAATCAGACTACTGCAAGCGAGCCTGAGTTCTACAGCCAAAGAGTGTTATCGTGCTGCAAACCACCGGCATTTCCTTGTGTAGAATTGTGCAAAGAAACATGGAGAGAAAGGAGCACCGTTCGGGTAGATGTGTGAGAACAGAGCCGGAGGGATTAGATGTAACCCTCAGTGATGAGGAAGTAGCAAAGGCGTTCAGAGCTGCTGGTTGTTGGCGGTTCTGTGAAAAACTCAAAGGTGGACATGCAGAAGTGACCAAGGCATTTGCAGTGAACTTCACGGGATTAAATTCAAAGGTGGCCATGCTGGAGTTTCCGGTTTCCCCTGAAGTCATTTCTACAGTCACAGAAATCCCAAGAGGTGGCCAAGAATGGTTCAAGAATTTCAAGTTTGATATGGGTCTGTGTAAGGAGTTCTTAAAGGCACCATATGTAGACGAAGATCTTACTAAAGCTGTCCCAAGGAGCTATCTTAAGGAGAATTATGCTACATTATTGACATGCATCCAGAAGTACTTGACATGTGAAGGTCGGTACAACAAAGTCTACTCATATCATTTCAAGCTGCTACTACACTTCACTGGTAAGAGCTCAATAGACATCCCTTTTTACTTATTCAGGAGTATTTCTAAGATGTGTGACAAGATTCAGTTGAAAAAGGAAGCTTATGAAACATCTCTTTTTCATCATGGTCTGGTTAAATTATTGGTGTTGGATAGCCTACATAAAATTGGTAAAGACTGGGATTCGTTTGTATTCATGGCCGGTTTCCCTAGTAAAACGGGCCTCACTCCATTACCTGTAAGAGAAAGAGAAGATAGGAGTGAGGATACTACTTTGGCTGAGATTAGGAAAGAAATAACAGACCATAAGAAGCCCAAAGCTAAAACAAAGAAGCCAGAGAGGTCTGTAACAGTCAAAGAAACACCTGAAGCATCAACAAAGAAGACTCCTAAGTTAGCAGTCAAAGAAACTCCTGAGGCATCAGTAGTCAAAACTTCGAAATCATCCAAAGTGTCTGAAAAAGAAGCCTCTAAGTTGCCGCTTAAAGAAACACCAGAATCATCTAAACAGAAGACTCACAAAAGAAAAGATGAAATTAAGTCTAGTGAAGTTGAAAGAGTTTCAAGAGCAAGAACTAGAGGCCAGCTGAACAAAGAAAAAGGAAAATCTGCTCATGTGGAAGAGAGTCCTGTTTCTAAGGGTAATCTAAATGATTTGCTGGAAGCCATTGAATTAGAACAAGAACATCCAATCCAAGTTGAACCACTTGAAATAGAACCAGATCAATTGGTGGCACCTATGCATATTGATCTAACACAATCTTCACCTGAGAGTTCTAAGAAGTCAAAGGCTTCCAAAAGGTTAAAGTTTGAAGAACCAGGTAAAGAGTATGCCTTTAAACCTCGCAGACCAATGACTAGGAGGCAAATAAAGGAAGCAGAAAAGGTTCAAAAAGAGAAAGTCCCTTCAGACATGCCTAGGACAGAGGCACTTGAAATCTTCTCTGGAATAGTCCAAGCAGTTAAAAACAAGAATAAGGACAATAAGGTGGTTATCAGTCAAAGTGGAAATGTGGTTGCCATTACAAAACAAGCTGGAGCAAGTAAGGAGATGCCTCAGGTTCATAATATCTTTAAAGAGAAGGCAGTGAGATATACTAGTTATAAGAAAGCTGTGATGAAAGGTAAAACAAGTTTGATCAGTCAAGCTAGTTCGGTATCTGACGCCTATGTATGGACAATACCAGCTCTAAAACAGGCAAAAACTATGAAACAAATGAATGCAAGTCTAAGAGCACAGAACAAGAAGTTGAAGGAGGAAGTCATCAGCCTGAAAGAAAAGCTAGACAAGCTAGCTAAATGATTCAAGGAGGAATGTGTTTTCTCAAATTTTGATATATGTTAGGCCATTGTCTTTTTAAAAGTTTTTGAGACTTTTTTGTGTCTTCACACCTGTATGGAAAGACTAAAGGAATCATAGATTTGAAATATTGCTGTTTTGAGGTTCATATATTTAATTTTGATGACCTACAGCAGTTTCGTAGCGCGCTACGAAACTGCTGTAGATGACTGGTTTGGTTTAAAGCTTGAGTTGGAATGCTGAGATCAGCATATATTCAAAGAGATGGTTTAATGTCAGCATGTAGACTATAGAAGATCAGTCAGAAATTTTGAAAAGGAGGTCAGGTGTAAATATTCAAAGAAAAAGTCGAAGTTTTGTCTTTTGCCTAAAAGTCACTTTATCTCCGAAATTTTAGGGTTTGGATAGAGCTGCTGAGGTGTTAAATGATACACTTGTCCAGTTGTGGGATGGCTGGGTTATGAGTTTTCTTCAGTCACACGAGACTATCCAAGGTTTAAATGGCTTAAAGATGGATCATTAATATATGAACACCGAGGGGAGGCAGCAACCAAGAATATAGGCTTCATTTTCTTTTCGGTTGTTGAAGTCATCTATGCATCAAGTATCCGGAGCTGTATGTACATTGAATCTGTTTTAAGCTTGGATATGGTTATTATTGCAGTACTACAGGTGGCAAGCTCAAAGGACACATCAGGGTATACAAGGAAGAAGACTTAAAGTGCCAATATGATGGAATCCTCTGTTTTCGTAGCATCATATCTCTTGTAATAAATTAGTTCATTTATGTTATTGTTAAGGTCATTTATGTCAAAAGCCCGAGCTCCCTTCATGCTTGATGAGGACTCTCGTACAGCAGTGTTTTGATAGGCTATATATAGGAATAACTTAGATGTAAAAAAGGTTGGATACTTAATAGAAAAAGTGTGTTGTTTTGGGCCACTGTAAGATCTTTTTTGACAGTAATAGTAAAACAGAGTTATACTCTTCTCAAGATTCTCGAAGGATTGTCATGGTCAAATGAAGTGATGATGTGTTATACCTTATGTTATTTTATGGTTTTGTTGTATGCAATCACTCAGAATTCATACTTATATGCTCTGACTTCCTGTGTATACAGCAAGCTATGTGTGGTGGAATATGTTTGACTTGTAATGCTAAGAGCCTTGATTTCTATGAGTTCACTGTGTTTTTCTTGTTTACTTGATATTATAGACTCCATAGCCCAATGAGATATCTTTTGGTGTGTTTCCAACCAGTTATGCTTACATTAAATCTATTGTACAAGAGTTAGCCCTCTTATCAACATTCAAAATCAATAACCTTTTCTTGAGAGAGCCCTCTCAGGCTAGGGAGGCTAATCCTTAGTCAAAAGCTTGGTCTGAAATAGTTACACAGAGTCTGCCTGATCAGCAGCCCTTCAGTTGTGATTTTGTGATAACAGGAACCGGGAGCTGAGGTTGATGGATTAGAATGAGAAGATTTTGCTTCTTTGCCACCAACAGGACTTTTACTACCATAATCTTGCGATCGAGCCGCAATCCTTACATGGGACATCATCAATATGGGTTCTTCATTGGCACTCGAGGAAGAACCTATCATCTTTATTATCTTGATTTGGAAATGGATCCTTCAAAACAGCAGGAGTTTGGGAACCTTTGACGATCTTCGCAACCTCTGCTCGATGAGGGCAGTCTCTTGTAAAATGTTCTTCGTCACAAATGAGACATGGATAATGAGGTTTGCGCTTTTCATCATTAGATTCCGCCTTTTCAGATTTCTCTTTTGAAATTTTGTCCGTTTTATTCTTCTTCTTTCCTTTCTTCTTTCCATCGGATTTTGATTTAGTTGTAGATGATTCTACAACGTGAATATCGGCGGAAACCTCTGCAGAAGAATCTCCTGTGGGGGAATCCGGCAAGGTTATGATAGGAGAAGAATTCTTGGAAGACTTCTTCTTACTTTTAGTGTTAACCGTACCAATCATACCGTCAGCGGCATGAGATCCCGAAGGAGCTGCAGTGATTTGATTTGACTTGGGAAGATCGGGGATATTTTCGTGTAACGTACCTGACTGAGTATAGACCAAGTCAAGGTACTGTTCTTGAGCAATCACTTGCTCCTCAGTAACAACTCCGGCTTTAGCAACATCTTCAGTGATCCTTGGCAACAAAGATTTTACAAACCACTCAGCCAAGATTTGATCCGGAATAAGTACCTTCACTAAACGTCGTCGACGTCTCCACTCATGAATATGATTTGAAATGTACGTGGATGTCGATTGTTTTAGCGAAGTTAACAATTCTGTGCCATTTTCATATCGGACTGGCAATTGGAAATGAGTTAAAAACGAGGTAGCTAACTGACTAAAATTATAAAAAGTGCCTCGCGGTAACTCAATGTACCACTTAGCTGCGAGACCAATTAGAGTGCGCTGAAAAAGTCTAAGACGGATCGAATCATCTGTGATGGAGTTAGACGCACACCAAAGGTGGTAAGTCATCACATGGTTCGATGGGTCCTCTCCAGATTTAACTTCGAACTTGGGAATGTCACTGGGCAACTTATTCGGCATTGACGGCCAAAACGGAAGATAATTAATTGGATCGTTCGTTAGGTGCGACAAGCCTGGTAAGTCCAAAGTTGCGATAAATGGTAGCTGCCGATTAGGATCCCTAAAACTCTGGGTCATGAGACCAGCCCCAGGAGGAGGATACCCAGGATAACTAGGAATAGGAATCGCGTTCGGGATATTGTATCCTCCTGGAAAACCAGGATTAACCGGACCGTACTGTGGTTGTTGAGGTTATTGATAAGTGTACCCAGGATACGGTTGATACTGATAAACTGGCTGCTGGACAACAGAACCGAATTGGTACTGTCCCTGGTACGGTTGATAAGTGAATTGTGGTTGACTTGTGACAACCGTACTTAAACTAGGTTGTCCTACAGGCATATGAACCGTAGTTTGAATCGTGGATTCAGACGGTGGTAAAGATGTCTGAGGAGTAGATACAGGAACAGTAGAAACCGGAGCTGACGATACTCCAGAAGTAGGTGGGGTAGATTGAACAGATGTTGCGGCAGTTGCAGCAGTCGTTTGAGATGGAGTACGAGGCGCAGTAGGCCCAAACTGAGAAACTACCGAAGGTACAAAAGTTTGAATATTAGACTGGATGGGTTGCTGGGGTGAACTACAAACTAAGGGTTGTCTAGTTTGAGATGACAACTGTACATTTGGCTGCAACACCTGTTGAGTTTGCGATGGATCCCACACTATGTTCATTCCGGGGTACCGACCCATAACAGGTTGAGAATATTGAGGACCATAACCGTGTTGAGGGTAGGTTTGATAATTGAAAGGTACATTTCCCGTCCCTTGAACATAAGATTGACCTTGGGGTGGTTGGAAACCTTGGCTCGAGTACTGACCTTGGGGTAGATACCCCTGAGTCACGTACTGATATTGAGGTTGACCTTGAGGTATAAATTGATACTGGGGTTGACCTTGGGGTACATATTGAATCTGGGGTTGACCTTGAGGAACGTATTGTACCGTAGGCACGTACTGTCCTTGAGGTTGCCCCCCAGATGCAAATTGTGTACCTTGAGGTTGCCCCCCAGATGCAAATTGTGTACCTTGAGGTTGCCCCCCAGGCATTAATTGAGGCTGCCCCCCAGGTGGTAACTGGCCACCTTGAGGTTGAGAATTGGGAATAGAACCTGACATCATAAGAATGTCTTCTACGCTCAACGGCTTTGCACCATTGCTTCCAGTGAATAACCCTTGTTCAATGGGTTGAGGAGATGCTCCCGAAATAGTACCAGAAAGTGACTGATACCCAGAGGGAACAGAAGGACCACCGTACAAGAAAGATTTAGGCGATTGAGTAAACATGGACGACTGACCTGACATATTTACGAGAGTATAAAAACCCCTAGGATGATAAGGAGCACGAGGTGGTGAAAAACTTAACGCTGGGTTTTCCAAATAATTGGTTAAAGAAAGATACCAAGTAGTACTTCTAGGAGGACTGTAAAAAATTGATTCACGCTCCCTTAGATCAATAATAGGTTGATTTTCAGGGATAGGGATGCCTACTTCTTCTTTCGGAGCAAGTTCTTCAATAGCTATCAAACCAGAAGGAAGATTTTCGGTGATTACTCTTTCTACCCCAGGTGAATTAGGAGCACTAGAAGTTGGAGAGACAAACCCCGATGTTGGAGTAACAGGTTCAGATATCTCAGGTTCTTCTCCTATATCATTAGTAGATGAAAAGCTACCAGCAAGTTCAGAAACCGAAATAGCTTCAGGATTATAACCTGTTTCTAGAGTTTGGTAATCAGGATGAACAACCAACGAAGACTCTCCTTCTTCAGGTGACCCAACTTTACTGCCACTAGGAGTTACGAGGACTTTCAGGCCTTCAAGATGGCTCAGGACTTCTTCAGGAGGTTGGCCCCGAAGTCTACGGGACTTCCTCAGTAAATCAGCCACGGTTACAAACTCAGGAGACTAGCCCCGAAGTCTACGGGACTGTCTTGGTAATTCAGCCACAGTTAAAAACTTTGAACTACTTCACACACAAACAAAGTAAAATCTCAATGAAAAACACCTAAAGCCTCTAAAGAACCAAACAAATTTGAATCACACGCCTAAAGAATCTAGAGATCAAACACACACAAACAATAACTTTCCGGACTGAAAACACTAGTTGGTGATGAAATCCAACGTCGCAGAATTCAGTACAGAAATGGTGGTTGGAACAATTACCCCAGAAACCTGCTTAATGAATAGACTGGACCAAGTTCCTCCACTTAACCGTCTCGAGTGAAGTGAACCCCCCAGAAAATCCAAGTGAGTCTAGCCGACGTCTGCTCCAGGTACAGTGAGATCTTCCCACCACTGTCACCTTAGGAAGAATCCTAAAGAATATGGTCACTAAGGCTACCAATTAAGACAAATACACCTAGGGGAACAGTCTAAGATCCGATACGCACGCAAGGGCAGAGTAGCAAGCTCAATCCCCTTGAAGGCTCCTTGACATAATCCAAGGTTTACCAACAAGTGACCCCAGGCTCCTCGACAATGGTTAATCTGAGGTTTACCGTTTTTAAGACATGAATATCTGGTGTCGTTCCCAATGAGGAAGGATTGATTCCCACACTGGTTCGGACACGGTCTTGTGCTTCTCCTTTAAGAGGAGCTTTCCCAGAGCATAAATGCAACAATTGGATTTCTTCCTACCACAAGATACAACTACTTGTTTGTTTTTACTGTCTTGGAGAGTTAATTACTCTCGTACTCCAAGACACTAGCCTAAGCTAAGTTGGTGTATCAGAGCCCTAGAAATAAAATGTTACTAAGTGAATTTTACTTTAAGCGTTAATTTTAGTGGTTGTTGTTTAAGTCAAGAGGTGGTGGAGATGAAACTCGTGGTGTAAAGACTCGACTCGAAATCACTAAAAAGATGCACCTAAGATGATTTAAACAATATTTTCTCTTCGATGAACTTCTAAACTAAGAAAGAGTTTGAGAATGCAAATACTTTGTAAACACAAGTCTTTCTCAATTAAACAAATTAAAAGAAGAGCTTTTCCCTTTCCAAAGCACTCAAAAATGAGACAACTAGCTATTTCACACAAATTTCCCTTTTCTTTTCAAAGCACTCAATCACTACAAAAACAAACTTTTCCAAAAGAGATTTTTTATATTTTGTAAATAAAACACTCAAAACTAATGAAAATGACTAACTTTGAGAGCTACAAACTATAAAAAGCTACTTCAAGTCAAAGCCTACTAAAAGTCTTTTTGAGGATGTTTTACTTAGCTAAATGTGAGCTAAGGACTAATTTATGCAGAATCACAATTAGTCAAAAAACAACCAATCTTTCGTTTTCTTTTTGTAAAAATGAAAATTCCAAACTTTCAACTACAAGCTTTTCAAAATTTTGAAATGAGAAAACTCAAAGCGAATTCCTCAACAAGGGGAGATTTCATAAATGGTCAGACTCACAAGAAGACCAGTAGACACCAAGGTAATCTGAGGTCCCTAGCGCTTCTAAGCTAAGAGCCACTACACAACCAAAAACGAAAAACAAACCCAACAAGCAAAATTCCTAGGAATTCCACCTAAAACCCTAATGCTAATGAAATCAAACCAAGGAAAGTTTTTGACAGGGAACAAGCAGGTCTAGGCAATGGCTAAAACCTATAAACAAATCCTAAACTGATAAAAAGAGGAAAATTTAAAATTTTTCAAATTTTTGACAGGGTACGCAGGAAACCCGTTTACACAGGTGCGTCTACGCTCTGTGCACAAAGGAAAAGTGCATACAGGTACGCATTGTGCCTAACGCAGAGGGTGCGTACCTCTCCCAAAACTATGAAAAATAAAAACCAACTCAAAACTAACTAAATTCACCCAATCCCAAAATCATCAAGTCAAAAACAGAAACAGGAAAAACAGTTTCTCAGGTCAAAGTATAGATAAAGAACACAATCAATTCTCCAGTGGAGTCGCCATTTTGTCATGCGGAATGAGTCAATCTTGTAGACAAGATAGACCTTCCTAGAATCTAAAGAAGACCTAACGACAAGCAGACCAACCAGACACTATCTTTCTCTAAATATGCTTCAATAAACAATAGCAAACAAAGGTTTTTAGGGCCTACCTTTGGTCCAATGCAAGCTTGTGGATGCCCTCGCTCCTCTGATCCAAATGAGCTCCTTTTCACAAATCTGCAAACACAAACAAGGCAAACACATTAAATAGCACCTGAAAAACCAATTGCATAAAACATATTTAACATGAAAGTCAAGGAGTCCATGAAACAAATAACATAAGATACTTGTTGAGAAAAATGAGTTTGATTGTATTAATTCAAAAGAAGAAGAACCTTACAACCTTTGCCTTGACGTTGTACAAGCTCCTCCCAGGGTCCAACAAGATGTCTCCTCTACTTTGACAAGTTTCACTCACTCTCCAATGGAACCAAGAGGTATGTGATCTCTCCTCTCAAGCTCAACCAAAGAGTCTTAATTTCACCAGCATTTACCCTCAAAATGTTCAGCTTCTAACCTCTTTAGTCCTCACCCCAATGCCTGTATTTATAGTGCAATGGAGGGAAGTTACTAGGTCCTCCTTCAAAGGCATAAAGCCCTCCTTCAAAGGGATAGCTCCTTTAGTCAAGGGATTAGCTCCTTCTCTTTTGGGATGCATGAACCACCTCAGAGCGAACAATCCACGTCAAAATTCCTTCTAGAAAACTCTAGAATTAACCCAAAGTGAGTTTTTTAAGATAAAAATTGTGCCTTTTGACTTTCACGGGGGTCCGCACCTACACCGTTAGGAACAGAGCGGGTAGGTACACAGTTTTTATACACAGAAGGTGCGGGACCGCAGGTGACCATGAGAGAAAGTGCGGAACCAGAGTTACATTGATTTTTAATGTCTTTCTCCCACTTCCAAAGCTTGATTTGAAGAGCTGAGGTCTTAGACTTGCTTAGGAGGACAGTACAAGTGATGATAGACCCATACTGACTGCAAATAATCATGGTGACGATATTTTTGTGTAACAGGTAGCTTATCTCTGAGAAGAGATGTGGCAGCTACATGCCTTTGAACTTTGTTACAATGAGGCTCAAAGGCCTATTTATTGCTGAGAAATAATGGAAAACCATAAACATCCAAAAACCTAACCCTAGGAGATGAAGCACCAAAATTATGGGCCCTGTTGGGGTAAATTGGTACATCAACTTCCCGAGGAATAATATTTGCATATGATATTCGTTTGACGTGCACGATACCTCATTATAAATATATATCCGAGGACTAAAAATTTCAACTACAAACGTTCATCGTTAATTAAAGACTCATGTTTTCCCATTTTCCAAAAAAACATCGTTTAGGGCCTCAAAATGGATACGATAGTTCAAGACCCGAAAAAACTGTCAAAAATAGTAAATTATGCTACAATTACAGAAAATGAAAGAAATAATGGTACAATGGTGGGGGTCCAAGTGGAATATGCGGGTGGCCACCAATATCCACCTATATCATTCCTCCCCTCTTAGGAAGCAATGGACCCCATTGCATTGAGTTCCTCCATGAGATGGGGAAACTTCTATTGAACTTGGTCCCTAGTGAGCCACTTGCCTTGGTGTAGGGGCTGGCCAAATTTTACAACCTGATACAGTTGGATCTTCTGCTAGTGATTATTCTTAAGCTACGTGTCCATGATCTGACCAGTTGTGGCCTATTCCATGCAATATGGGTTTTGCTCTATTGGTGTGAGTTGTTCTACAATGTCTGATGTGTCTAGTAATGGTGGAAAGTATGGTCGAAGGTGATCCACATTGAACACTGGGTCTAGTCAAAGGAATGGAGGAATGTTGAGCTCAAAATAATTGTCTCCCATAGCCTTGGTAATGGTGTAAGGCCCATATCGGAGTGGTATGAGCTTCCGATGGGCTCTAGTAAGGCGTTATTTATGAAAATGTAACCAAACTTTGCTACCCACCTGAAACTTTTGTGGATCCTGATGTTGATCATGTGGTTGCTTGTACTTGGAATTAGACTTCTCTAAGATGTCATGAACCTATTGGTGGATGTGTTGGATGTGTTCAATAAATATTGTTGCTTTATTAGCCCTAAACTGTACATGTGTGGATTTTTTCTGTGTAGTCGTGTGAGGCATGACAACATCAATCAGACACAATGGTTGAAATCTTAGACCCACTTGAAAGGGACTTCAACCAGTCGAGCTATGGAGAGCTTTGTTATAATTTTGTTGCATATAGGCAAGGTTCTCCTCCCATGTTCATGGATGCTTAGATTTATACATGCAGAGTATGTGCATTATCATCCTGTCAACAGCCTGTTTTTGTCCATCAGTCTGGGAATGGAATGTAGTTGACTTGGGGAGCTTGGTGTGCATTAGTGTCCAGAGGCTTGACCAAAATATTCTCAAGAACCTGCTATTTTGATATGATATAATGGTCTACGGGATCCCAAAATGTACCCACACTCATTCAAAGAAGATTTTGTCAGTGTCCTCTACTATGATACTCTTATTGTAGGTTTCCAATATAGCCATCTTAGAAAATTTGTCAACGACCACAAATGCATGGTCATTACCATGCTTGGTAGAAGGGAGGCTAGGTAGATATTCCATGGAGATTGATTCCCAAGGTTGGCAAGGAGTAGGAAGAGAAGTGTATAGGCCTTTCTTCTTGATGGTTAGCTTGGCGATGGTGTAGGCAGTGCAGGATCTGATATAATTCCCAACATCCTATTGGATTTTTGGCCAATAAAATTACTTTCGTAGTATGGCCACAATTTTGCTCCACACCAAAGTGTCCTACGACCCAATTGTAGTGCGCTTTCCAAATCTGCTTGGCACACTCACTTGAAGGAACACAAAGGTGGCCCAGGTAGCATAATAATGCATCTTGGAGGTGGAAATCACGAACTTTCTTACCATCCACTAGCATTTGGTATGTGGAGGTGAACTCTGGACCATTTTTTAAAGTTGCACCCATCTAAAGGTCTTGTGGCCACAAGATTTGATAACAGTATTCAGTGCTGCAACTGGGGGGTGGCTGAGTCAGTTTGTAACATGATTGGTGTTTCCCTTTTTAATTTCATGTTCAAGTGGAATTGTTGTAAATATTTAGACCACTTCTGGTGGCGATCATTATGTAACTTCTCTTGTGTCTGTATAAACTGAAGAGGTTAGTGATCAGTGTGGATGGTCATCTCCTTCCCCAGAATATAATGCTTCCATTGATGTCAAGCCTAAACAATGGAATACATCTATTTATCATAGGTGGGGTACTTCCAAATTGTATCAGGAGGTGTCTCACTATGATATGCCATTGGATGCCCATGTTGGGTGAGGATTGCACCAATAGCATAGTCGGAGGTGTCTGAGTGAATTTCAAATGGCTATTGCAGTTCTAGTAATGTGATTACTGGTGCAGAGCATAGGTGGTGCCTCAACTCAACGAATGCCTTCTTTTGGGACTCGGACGAGGAAAAATTTTATTTCACTCTTCCCTTGGTAACCTGACTCAAAGGCCAAGTGATATGGGAGAATCCTAACATGAACCTCTGATAAAAATTTGCAAGGCCCAAAAATTTGTGAAACTCTATAAGAGTGGTCAAGGTTGGCCAATCCCGAATGACTTAGATCTTAGTCAGATCCACATGCATGGCTCAATCATCTATGATGTAACCTAGATATTATACCTAGCTCATGCCAAAGGTGCATTTCTCCAGGTTGGCACACAGTTTGTGTTACCACAGGGTTTGAAGGACATGTCGAATGTGTTTCAAGTGTTCTTCCCAACTCTTGTTGAAGATGAGAATGGAATCCAAATAAATAACTATGAATGAGTTGGTGAAGGGCTGCAAGATGTCACCCATTAGCCTCATAGCAAGGTAATTTTTCAACCCGATGGGCATAACCAACCATTCAAAAAAGCCTTCCTCAGATTTGAAGGCGGTCTTCCATACATTTGTGGGCTCTATTGGAACCTGGTGATAGCTAGACTTCAGATTGATCTTGCTAAAATATTCCCCCCCCCCCCCTTGAGTTGGTCCAGAAGGTCATCAATCTATGGAATTGGATACCTATACCTATTCCTAACAGTGATTTTGTTTAGTTCCCGATAATCAATGTAGAGCCTCCAGGTCCCATCCTTATTTTATACAAGTACAATTGGGCTCCAAGGCGAGGAACTATCTTCCCCTTACTTTGAAAGTGAATCAAAAAGAAAACAAATTTCTCAGTCGGGTAGATGATCTTACTACATTTCTTAGCAAAGATCAAAGAGATGGGGGTAGGCGAGACTACCTTTGGTACCCTTTGTAACTTATTTCCAAAAGATATAATAACATTGAAAGGCCTCGTCTCATACACAGCATGACTCTTCCACAAGTATGGTTGACCTATTAACACATCACAAACTTCAAGAGGAGAAACATCACATAATACCTCATTTATGAAGGGCATGATGTTGTAGGCAAGGCGACATTGTTGTTTAATGCAGAGATATCATCCTTGGTGAAGCCACATGATGTTGTATGATTGCGGGTGTGGTGTGGTCAGTAGGCCCAACCACTTCAACCCCTCTACAGAAATTAGGTTATTTTGGCTCCGACTGTCGACAATGAATTACAACTATGAACCCTTCACCCACATCTATAAGTGGAAGAGGTGCTCCCCATTCTCTGGATCTTTAGGTTCAATCTTCTAGAACTTGGTGGTGGCAACAGTGGTGTTGGGCTCTACATCAATAATCTTCTTCCCTTTTTCATTCCCCTTATCAGATTCTGACTCAAAGTTAGAACATGCATTTGACTCTGAATCCTTTAGCTCAGCCACCAGAGACTACTTGGTTAAACAGTCACTTGCGTTTTGAGTGGGGCTTTTATGGAACTCACACCACCTTCTTGTGTCCTTCTTTGTCTTCATGGTGTTTTTCTTTTCTTGCGGCTTCAACAGGTTGTCCTGGGTCACCCCGCCCTCGCTTTGTCCTTTGTTCTGCGGTTTGTAGGTGCCTTTCCCTTTCTTTATACTTGAAGATTCAAAGTCTCCCTTATTTTGTTTAAACTTATGCTCGATCTTGACAACGTATCAGTAGGTGGTGCCAAGTGAGGAGATGTCCAGGAACTCTATCTATTCCTCAATGTATTTGTGTATACAACCACGGTATTTGAGTACCATATGTCGCTCATAACTCTTGATACCCAAATTCGTGTGAAGGGTACGAAAAATATTTGTGAACTTTGGCACGTCTTGGTCCCTTCCCTGCTATAGTGTGGTCCACTTTATGTACTTATATTCATAGCTCCCAAAAGGGTAATATTGCTCCTTGATGGCATCTCAAAAAGAGTTCCAAGTGGGTGTGGCTGAAAACAGTGTGGGTTCCCTCTTGTCCCTCTGCTCGCAGTAGGTTTCCCACTAGTCCTTGACGTGGGACGTGGCTTTTAGTAGTGCAAAATTAATATTTTCCCTATTGGAAAAATCATGAATCAAAAAAGACCCTTCTAACATATTTAACCATCTATCTATGGTTTCTGAATCTATCTAGCCTTCAAACATGGGAATGTCAAATTTGACTTGTACCTTGAAGGGAGTGGTGCCTCCAGAATGGTTGTCATATGAAGATGGATCACTAGTGGGCATTTGCCAAAGGATCTGGGAAAATTTTTCCATCATCGCATTCCTTTGTCACTCAAGGGCTTCTTCAAGATATATTTTGAAAGCATCCCCTGCTCCCCCATCTTTCTTTTCTTTCACCATGGAAGTCCGTCAGGGTTTGGGAGGTTGGTATTGCAAAGGTTCAACCAGTTCGAGCCCTAACTCCTTATACCCTGACTTCATTGGGGACATGCAAAGAAAAAAAAGACAGAGTAGACTACTCTGATACCGCTGATCTAGATTTATGCAGGAACACAACAGAAAATAGATATAAACATAAACAAAGAGATGCAGCAGAAATAAAACTTCATTTCATTCACATCAAAGAATTGAAATATGCCTAAACACAAAATTGAAATAAACTAGCTCGAGCGATGTTAGCTTATCTCTGAGAAGAGATGTGGTGGCTACATGCCTTTGAACTATGTTACATTGAGGCACGAAGGCCTATTTATTGTTGAGAAACAATGGAAAACCCTAAATAACCAAAAACCTAACCCTAGGAGATTAAGAGCCAAAACTATGGGCCCCATTGGGGTAAATTAGTTCATCAACTTCCTCAGGTCATAAATTTGGCATACAATATTTGTTTTACGTGCATGATACATCATTAGAAAGATCTATCCAAGACTCGCATTTTCCCGTTTTCGAAAAAAAACATTGTTTAGGGCCTCAAAACAACTCTGGAAGTTCAAGACCCAAAACGTTGTCAAAAATAGTAAATTGTGCTATAAGTACAAAAGCTGAAAGAAATAATGGTATAATGGGTGGGGTCCAAGTGGAATAGGCTGGTGGCCACCAATATCCACCTAGATCACTTGTGGTTTTAAAAGAATTTCATTTCTTTTAGTAAACTTTCTCGGCAATTGACATTCATCAATAAGAAGTGCATCAACGAAATCCTTATCAAGGTTAAGCTCAAAATAGCCATTTTTCACTATCTTGTAGGATTTTATTTTGGCTACAGAAATTCCCTCCATAGGGCCTATCATGGAAGGCCTCTAAAATGTCATACACTTCATCTTTCCTTACACATCTTCTTAGGACCTAATTAAGCCCCAACTTGAATAAGCAACCTTCAATCCATGTGTAATAGGAACTCTTTTGTGATGATCTTGAATTTTCCTCTATAGGAAGATGAGTGGGTAATTTTCCTTTAGTTAGAAATTTTGTTATGTCAACAAACTCGGGAGTATATGATGATATGGAAAAGAGTTTCTCATTAGGGAAGTAGTTATCTATCATGAATTACATTTGAAGGAATAGTTAACCAACACAAAAAAATATGCAATAACATTCTCTTTTCTAGTTTTATCAATTATTTCCAAATCCAATTGTTACAATAACAATATGCATCTTATAGTTCTATCATTGACATCAATTTTTTAATTAGTTACTTAATTCTAGCATCGTTAGTGTGTCAAAAATTTGGTAACCAATGATGCAATGTTTAAACTTATTTAAAGAATTAACAATAGTGAGAAACTCTTTTTCAATCAAAAAATAATTTAATTCAAAATTAGATAAGTTTTTGCCAATGAAATATATTGCATAAACAAACATATTTAATTGTTTCCCAAGCACTGCCCCTATGGCATTTTCTAAGGCATTAGTGTGAATATGAAAAGATAAAGTCCAATTGAAGCTTTGTAGGATAGTTGTTGATATAATATTTTACTTAATGCTTTCAAATGATTCTTGATAGTTCGGTGACCACCAAAATGCCCGATTCCTTGGTTAGTAGGGAAAATAGAGGCTCGAAGAAAAAAATTTAAAGTCCTTAATGAACCTTCTTTAGTACCCTACATGGCCAAGGAATATTTGAACATCATTTTTCTTATGAGGGACAAGGAGAAGTTTTATTATGTCTACCTTGATAATATCTACCTCAATCCCTTTGGAGGATAGATAATGTACTTTAGGACAACCCCATCACTCATAAAAAAGTGGCATATTTTTTGACTCGATGAAATATTTGTATCTTCACACCTCTAAAAGACTTTAGGAAGATTGGCATTCATATAGATCTCAACTGCATCATGAACAAGAACAAAAAATATACCAATTACTTCCCTTTGGAAGTGGTTGGGGAATTTCATATGCCAAAGGAAACACCTTTATAGGAAAATGTCATCAACAGGCAAGTGAAAATGGTCTTATCGTGATCTTCTGATCTAAGTTGAATTTGATTATAATGACTACACCCATCTAAAAATGAGAAGAATTTCTTCCCTACCAAAACCTAGGACTTGATCAATAAAAGGTAAAGGTAAGCAATAAGTTTCTAGTGGATTTATTTAACTCTTATTAGTCCACAAATATCCCCACTTTACATTCTTTTTGGGAATATTAACCAAAGAAGACACCCACTCACTATTAGAAATATGATAAACGAACCCAACATCCAACAGTTTATGTAGTTCTTCATTGAAATTGTATTTTAATGAAGGGTTCATCCTTCTCTAGGGTTGGAAAATGGGCTTGTGACCTTATTTAATGAAAATGTGGTGGGTGAAAATAGATGGTTGGATCCCCTTAATTCCCTTATAATTTAAAGAAAAACCAGCAATGCACCTTCCCAGAACATTGACTAGCTCTTATTCTTGATCAGCAGTAAGGAATGTGTTGATTTTTAGCAGTTTGCAGGGGCAAATTTAAATTGTTTTGGTATTACGTTTGTTAGATCTATTGGTGAATAATTCTACCCACTTGTTTTCCCTTGAAATTCTAGGATATCCTATGTGTTGATCATAGTTTAGGTCATTAATTTTCATAGCATCAAGATACTAATTTTTCATAAAGTTTCTGTATTCAGGCTTTTGTGATCCATAATGAATTAAGCAAAGTCTTTCGGTACAAATCAAATAAGATAAATTTTTGGCCAACGCGTTTCGAACCAAGTGTGGTTCGTCGTCAAGACCAGATGAAGAGGCAGACCATAGAAAAGGCTTAAATAGAGAGCAATGTAGAGACATAATTTCAAGTAACGGCTATATTTGAGCAATAATATTTAAATTATGATATTAATTTATTAATATATTAAAAACAAATATTATTAGGTAACGATTATATTAAACGGCTAGTTTTTGAAAAATAATATTTAAATAATGATATTAATTTATTAAAAATATTAATATGTAATGGCTATATTGAATAGCTAGATTTTGAAAAATAATATTTAAATTATGATATTAGTTTATTAATTTATTAAAAACAAATATTAATAAGTACCATTATATTAAACAGTTAGTTTTTGAAAAATGATATTTAAATTAATGTATTATATATATATATATATATATATATATATATATATATATATATATATATATATATATATATATATATATATATATATATATATATAATCAAAGTCAAACTCTAAACAAGGAGGGAAGTCAAAAATTATAAAAACAAGACAAGACCCTAATCAAGACAAGATTATTTAATAAATAAAATAATTAATGGAAATAAAATAATTAAGGAAAATAAAATAAACTAAATTAAAAATAATTAATGGAAAAATAAATAAAATAAAACAAAAATATACATAAGTCAAAAAAAAAAAAAAAAAAAAAATATATATATATATATATATATATTCAAAAAAAAGTAATCAATAAATAAAACAGGGTCAACAATAAAATATGGGGTTGAGACCCATCAAACAAATAACAAAAATACTAAAAGGATTAAGAACGAATAAGATGATAAAATACACAAAAAGCATGAAGCATCAAGAAAAGAAACTCTAATGAAGAATAAACCAACAACAAATACTATAAAAAGGATGCCAATACCTACATAGATAAACAAACAAACAAAATAAATCCCAAAAAGAAGCCTGAAAAACTAGGAGGACAGAACAAGGACCCGACTTCTACTAATATTCCAACCATCATCTCTATTCAAATTATTGGGTCTTTTTTCAATTTCTAGGGCCTCCCTCAATTTACGATGATGGAAATGACCAACCTTAGCAACAACTTGGGCCTCATCAATGCATATGTGATGCTTAGATTTATCTGCATTCTCTGACAAAGCAGAGAAGTGGGTCCTGCCATGCTTGATGTCAACGGCATGCTCACGAATCAATTGATTAATCGAGCAAACAGTCTCACCAATGTAGGGAGTCCCACAAGGGCATGGGACTCCCTACATTTTTTACTTCCCTCCTTGTTTAGAGTTTGACTTTAATTATCTCTCTCTCTCTCTCTCTCTCTCTCTCTCTCTCTCTCTCTATATATATATATATATATATATATATATATATATATATATATATATTTAAATATCATTTTTCAAAAACTAGTAATATTTGGTTTTAATAAATTAATTTAAATATTATTTTTGAAAAACTCACCGTTTAATATAGTTGTTACTTAATAATATTTGTTTTTAATATATTAATAAATTAATATGATAATTTAAATATTATTACTCAAATATAGTTGTTACTTGAAATTGTGTCTCTACATTGCTCTCTATTAAGCCTTTGCCATGGTTTTCCTCTTCATCTGGTCCTGATGATGAACCACACTTGTTGGTTCGAAACGTGTCGGCCAAAAATTTCTCTTATGCGATTTCTACCGAAAGACTTTGCTTAATTTGCATAAAGTTGTCAATGAAATCATCTTAACCAATTTGCTTGATGTTGAGGAATATTTAATGGTGTAGACATGATAGGATGAAAAGAGGATGGAATTATATTATTCTTCATATTCCACATAGATAGGAAATTATTCCTCAAATAGAGGTTGAGTAGGAGGATACAACACAGTTTTCTTTTGGGTTTTCCCATTGGTGATAGTGATATTACTATCTCTACAATCGATATAAGCATATATTGTAGCTAATGAAGGTATTCCTAAAATCAATGTATATCTTTTGAAATTGGTATTCAGTTGTAATACTAGGAAATTAGTGGGGTACTCCCAAGGGTTTATAGATACCATGATATCTTCTATTATTCCATATGAATTTATTATAGATTTGTCAGCCAATTGGAGCACTATAGTGGTTTCTATTAGAGCGTCCTAAAGATTAAGCTTGAACTTTGAGCATGATACCTCTACTCATGATGTTGATAGTAGAAATTATATCATTCAAGGTGTTTGGGATTACTATCTAATTGATATTTACATTTACAATCAAGCTTCCAATATCTAGATAGTTAGGAAAAATCAGCCTCCCAAGCATTAGATTAGCTAGTCGTCTGGTGACATTAATTATGGGGGCATCTCTTTTTCTTCTTTTACACCTTTCAATACATTCTTTCTTGATAAACTTGTTGTATATGGGAAAATCTTTTATTTCTTTTGGTAACTTAACACATAAATTCTTTAATTCCCCTAGGAGTTCAACCTCTTCAAGTGTATGTGTCCTTTTAATGGTCAAACTCTCAAGGAAAGGAGGAATTTTTTGAAGTGCAAGTTTCTATCCTTCCTTCTTTGAATCCTTTTGTGGGTAAGCTTAAGGAGGTTCTTGTAGGAATTTTCTTGATCTAAGGTTTATCTCTTGAAATTTCATGGAATAAATTTGGTAAGTTGTCTCACCATTATAAACAAGTTGTATCTGCTTATTATTCAGATTTGGGGTAGCTTGGGCAAGAAGATGAGGTTGCTTTAGTGGAGCAGTGTTATGAGGTATGAAAGGATATATAGAAGGAGGCATTAAGTTTGTTGGTTGAGACATATGAAGCATCCAACCATGGGAAGAATTATTCCATTAAGGAGGTTGATTCCTAAATGATTGGTAAGGAGGGATGACAAGCTAGTTTGGGTATTGCCATGGGGTAGTCATAAACCAAGGTAAGGGACAAGGTGGGCACCAAGGTTGAGGTTGAAATTTTGAAGGGCAATTATTAAAATATTATGAAGATTTATAATCTATACCTTACTGAGAAGGCCTTCATGTTGTTGGCCTCTTCTAGTTAATGAAGGATACAAACTCCATGCCCCCCTTTAGTTCCTCGGTAGAATATTTCAATAATGGCAAGGAAGGATGTTTGCCAGTAAATTTTTTTCCTTCAAAAAGTGCATTTATTTCTATATTAATAAGCGTAAGTGGACATTAATTTTGAGGGTGCCTTTTTGTGCACTTGGGACAAACTACAACAAATTCCCTTTCTGCCTCTTCTTACTTTATTTGGTCTACAATGTGTCCATTGACAAGGCTAGTGAGAGAAAAAAATGTGTTTTAATGTCTTCTAACATTCTTCCAATATCTTTGTAAGCGCAGGTGAAGAAGTAGAAATTCCTACCAAGATTCTACCATATCTAGCTTTCTTCTTATTAGCCCTATAATGATTTTGGAAAATCTGCTTGACAGTAACATGATCTAATTGATAGATGTCCCCATTATCCAAGAGATTAAATATCTCCATCAAATATTCTCTTAGTCATCTTAGTAGAACAAGTTTTAGAAGAGTTCTCCCACTTAGTTCTTCGGATAAAAGCCTATGTCTTCTCAGCCCTCTTTGATAATAGATGGTCATCCTTTACACCAGCCTTGATAGGTGGAATAGAAACAAGTTTGTTCGATGGCCCTGTACAGTATGATTTTTTTTATAGATTTTTCTGTTGCACTTGATGATGTAAATATTCTACAGTGTTTGACTCTTGGTATACAGACACAAGGCTATGAGAATTTTAAGTCTAAATCCAAAAATCTAGCCATATTTTATATTACTTATGTTCGTTTTATAATACAACTATTCCTGCAGTCTTGCATACTCCAGACAAGGATGATGGAAAAGTTACTCTTATTCAGTATGATTCATCCTGTAACCCATTTGCCCCAGTCTCTGTTTCAAGAAAACGTCTATGTCCTCCAGATGATTAGGTTACTAACTGGAAAAAACCTGCAAAAAGGACGGTACATGCTGCTCAATCTGTAATAACCGAGATGGATGACAAAGTTGTCACAAGATTTCCCAGATCAAATCCTTCTGACACTGTTGTCACTTCTATTCCTACTGTAAATACAAATCCTTCAAATATCATTCCTTCTGTACAAAGTCCTCAGCAGATTGTCATTGACCCTGCTGTTTTTGAAGCTTTAAAAAATCTGTTCAGCAATCCATCCTCTTCTTCTCAGAATGCCTTATCTTTAGTTTGCGATCATCCTCACTGTTCCAAGACATATTGTCAGTTTTCAAATGATCCTCCTAACCCTCATGGAAAGTCATCTCAAGACTTTCATATCAACATGATCAAGTTTATACCAGCTGAAGACTCTGCTTGTCCTGATAAGAGTTATATTAAAGTTGCATTCTTCAACCCTTGTGAAGAAATGCTTGTTCATTCAGTCAGCCCAACCTCTACTTCAGGATTAGGCTTTGTACATTCTTCTCAAATTCCAGAATATAGAAGACATCCTATAGACAAGATTCCAAAGAATGTAGTGATTTTGTCCGATGAAGAAATCATCTCTTTTCTGAAAATCTTTAAAGGAATTGGCCCTTATGACCCAGCTGATCCATGGAAAAAGAAAATGTTCCATTGGGATATTTTTACTCATGAAAAAGAGCATCTCTATATGCAAGAAATGTTGTTGCAAGAGAAAAAGGATCGCAGGAAATTTAATGAGCAAAATAGTGAGTCATGGAAAGCCTGGATGACTATTAATAATCAGTGGATATCATTCTATGAATTGTATTATCCTTCAATTAATCAAGTAGAAGATGCCTTGATGAAATCTTTTAGAAATCAAGCAAAGCAGAAAAGATTAAGTGATCTAGAAAATTTTGTTGATGAAAAAATGGCCGAAAATGTTGTAATAATTCCTTCTCCTCTAAGGATTCCAGAGTTTGATCCAAAAGTTCAGAAAATGATAAGTAAACCAAACACCCCTAGAAATTTGGTTTATATCAGACAAAAGGGAGAAGAACTAGTAAGAGAAGTTTGTTCTAATCTTAGAATAAATATGATAAGATTAGGAACCCCTACAAAGCATAAATGGGAGCTCCTTGATGGAAATATTTTTGAGACTGAAAATGATTTTCCTCCTTGGAAAAATTTGGTCATTAGAGGAAAAGATGGGAAATTGTATAAACTTTTGCCTTCCCATCTAGATGATCCAAATTCTTCAGCCAAAGATATGATAGCTGCTACAAATTGGACTAATCTTGCTCTATCTAGCTTGGAAAGATTTGCTAAAGCTAAATTTGATAATTTAGAAAAAGCAAATAGTGAAATGAAAGCACTTCTAGATAGAATTTTACAAAAGCAAGATTACAATACTATGTACTTAAATGAGCATGTAAAGACCTTGGCTGAAAATGATCAGACTATAGCACAGAGTCTTGATAAGCTGTCTTTAAAGACAGAAAAACAGATCCATGATGTAGCAATTACTCATGGACGAGAGATTGTTAGAGTCAATAACAATATAGATTTGATAAAAGGACATGTGAAAACTGTTCCTTCAGATTTAGCTACTTTAAAGAAAAAGCCAAATACTGAAATCTATAAATCTGCAACTTTGTTTTCCAATCCAGTTACTACTGTTCCTTATTCTATTTCTCCTTCTGTGGAAAGTTTAATCAAAACTCCAAGCATTATAAACTTTCCTCCTCCCACTTCTTCTCATCCATACTCTCTATTTGCTAATCCAAGTTTCTTTACACCACTTCCAAAGCCGGTCCCTAAAGACACTCCTGGTGTTGTAGGGAAAAGTATCCGACTCGGATGACCCTATCCCACTCTAAGGGTGATAGTACCTCAGCAACAACTGTAAAGGAAACTACTGAAGGTTTACTTCTTTATGAAAGCAAAAGAGAATGAAAGAATGCACTAACCGTTGCCTTGCGCTTAATGTCGAATCCAAACTCTTCTCTATGGCTGCTTGCTCCCAGCTCCTTGCTCTATTGCTGGCCCAGCTACAATGAGATCCTGCAAAATAGCAAAGAAGGAAACTACAAGCAACATGCAATCATAACTGATTCAAGGATTAGTGTAAACCAAATATACAATTATCACAATATATCATTGAAACAAGAGCATATAGAAGAACCTCAATAGCTTTTATTAATGAAGAAGTAAAGTTCTGAGAGAGTTACAACCATTGAAGGCCCCAATCCAGCAACACCTCCCAGCAGAAAGAATTTCTCCTCTTCACCTCCCTCAAGCAATCACCCAATAGCTCTATAGTGAAACCAACAGCATAGCATTACTTTGCACAAAATTCCAGCCTCTTGAGCTCATAGGAGAGAGCTCAATATATAGATGAATTGAGAAAGGATGAGTCAGCTTGCAACTGATGTGTAGCTGCCTTGTGTCCTCTCTCTCTTCAGTTGATCTTCAGTTCTTGAGTCCACTTGGAGAACCTTGCTTCCACTTGGAGAAACAGAGCCTCTGACTCATCACAAGGCGAAATCCCTGATCCAAGTGTCATTTTTGGAAGATTCCAGAGCAATGACTCAGTGTGCCACTTGTCCCATCTCGCTCAGCGCAGGTGGCCTTTGTTCTACCTGCTTTGCAACGCAGGTACACCATGGAGGAGTTGAGTTTCAGTGCAGAAGCCTAGTGGAGCACCTGCTTTGATTTCAGGATTGCTTGTTTTTGAGTGTTTTTAGGTGGAGAACTAATCTGAGAGCTGTTGGTTTGCTGACCTTTTTCCTCTAGGGGTAGGAACATCATGTTTAGGGACTTTGGATCCCTTGGATTATTGACAATTCATGCCTGATGCTGTAAGGCACAAAATTGTCTATAACAGATGCCCCCTAAAGTATGAGGTTGTTTATCGGGTGAAATGCTTTATTAGGAGGATCCGAAGTTCATTCAATCTGCTAAGAAGTGTCCTGTAATAAGATACAATACAATACATTATTTTTCATTCTTTTTCATGATCTAGCTGAGGCGGGCATTCCCATGCTCAGCTTTATAAATTCATTTTGGTACATAGCATAGACGATCGTCTGATGATAGACTGATAATTCTCTGCTGAAATTATCATCCTTTGAGAAGGATGATCATCTGCTGCAATGATGTACATATCAAATGTCTTTATATCCTGAATATATATCGCAGCCCGGATGGATGAAACTAGATCCGGGGTCTTCAATCTCTTCCGATCTTCACTCGATGTACAAGTCGATCCATGTGAGAATTTCTTGAAGTCGAACACGGAAAGACATCGCTTGATTACCGGTCAATGATGTAAACCGTTAACAAGCGCGAGAGGAATCACCGATAAGGATGATGACCCTCAAGGTACAGCAGTACAATTCACATGGTGGGAATAAAGGACTTGGCGTCGACCACCATGCAAAATCTTCTGGTCGAAGGTCATTGATGTATACCTGTCGCCGGAAGTAAGAAACTTGCCATTGAGGCATGCAAGCTTCAAAGTACTGAAGGGGTTGTTCCTAGATCAACTCCTTGGATAATGAGCTGATGTCGACAAGGAGCGATCCGTCAAAGGAGGGCCTTAATGAATCCCACATCAGTGACACGGAACGGAGCTAGTGATTGTGATGAGGTGAAAACAAACTGTGATGTATGATTCAGGGTGGCGGTCATGAAATGGATGAAGGACAATGTATGGCAGTGGATGGGACACGATTGACTCTTTGCAGAACGACATCTCTTGAACATATAACGACCCTGATGTGATGGATCGGTAGCATTACCCCAAATGTGGATGGTTTGGCGAGGACCATGGTGATGAGACCGGTGAATGAAACAACCCAACCCGATGTGATACGGAGGACAAAGTGTCATGTTCAAGAGCGACTTGCTACCATTAAAGCTGTGAGGTTCTCCCAATTTTTCCCCAGTCATTTCTGACCAGTACCTCTTTATTTTTGTCAATCTTGAGGAGGATAACATATGCTTGTTCTATAACCTGCCCTTCGGGCAAGCCCATCGCTATGTTTTAACGAGCCTAGCGATAGGGAAACTCGTTCTCGTCTAAAGACAAGTTTGTCGCTATTTAATGAATTTAACGAGTCTAACGACAAGGATAACTCGGTCCTTTTCATTTTTAGAGAGTCTGAAAAGGTACATAAAGTCAACTCCAGAATTCCTTTTTCGTCATCTAATCCCTTAAGTCCGAAAAAGTATAAAACAATACAGAAGGGATGAATTTTCGATCGTTTTAACGAGCCGAACAAAACAAGCGCTCGATCTTTTTGTGTAATAATCCCTCAAATCCAAAAAGATTAAAATCTAGAGGAGGGATAGCTTTCCGGTCATTTTAACGAGCTGGAAGGCCAAAACTCGGCAAACTTTTCATATTTTACGAGTCAGTGAAAAGAGCTCAAAGAAGACTCGTCTTTTGAGGAACGAGTGATGAACAGGGTAGCAGCAGATTCCAGGTACAGGTTGGAATATTCCAATCACGGCAGTGTCACAAGGATGGCTTAGTGAAATCACTCTTCGCAGCTGTTCCTCAAAATGGGTAAACAATCATATGGAGATGAACGATTGGCCAAATGAACGGATGGAGGTGACGGTACACAAACACGACCAATGGTTTTTATATGGCTGTCAAAGGTTACATTTACCAAGGTTATTTACCGGGATGGGTTCGTTTTTTAACGAGCTTGAACACTGCTCAAACTTATGTTTATTTTTTAACGAGCATGAACTATGTGCTAAAACTGCTCGGACATAAGTTTGCATGCCCCCAGCATAATAATGCAAATCGAGGTGCATGCCCCTCAAGCTTCATTGCATCCAACTCGGTGGTTGGAATGAAGGTTTACCTCGGGGATTTGTTTCATTTTTTAATGAGGTTGACACAAGATAAGAACTATCCTTGATTCCTTGTTTCATTTTTTAACGAGGTTGACACAAGATAAGAACCGTCCTGGGAGCCGACAAAATATCTAGGAATCTTCCGAATCCAACCAGAAGATTGGATTGGATTTCATTTTGTAGGTTTCCACCGTGGCCACTCCCGCCAGATTACTTGGAGGCGGTAGGGCGAAAGTACCCATTAAGGCAGGGTCTTTTAGGAGACCTACTCCGATATTTTGGAGCAAATGATTCCTTCCATGGATCATTGGAATGCTTCCTGTAACTTGTGAACTGTCGTGGAGAAAAGTTTGTTGGTCAACGATTGTAATTCCTCCTTGGAAGGGGAATGCAATCTTCCTGAAGTAGGTTGACACAACTGCGGCCATGGCATAGATCCATGGTCTTCCAAGTAGGATGTTGTAATCAAGGTTTCCATCAATTACTTCAACATCAATTCCTACTGTTTTGCCCCCCAGTTCAACTTGCAAGTTACTTAAAATCCCGTATGGAGTGTTTGATCGTCCATCAAATGCTTTTAACGTCGTCGACGATTTCAACAAGGGTGGTGAGCCTAAATCTTTCTAGCAACTCATCGACATAAGACATGTAGATGCCCCCTCATCAATAATTGTTCGATGAACAGTTTTGTTGAGGGCTTTCACTTGAATAAGGAAAGCTAGTTGAGTTGGTAACTGAGGGTCATATCCTTTATGATCAAAGGCCACAAGATTGGAATCCATTGGGCCAATCCCACCTATTGCTGATAATAAAGCTTGCTCTTGGGAGGGGCAATCTTGTGGTACCTCAAGTGTCGACATAGTGGACGGCGATTGGGCCAGGTCCTTTACTATATTATAATTCTGTGCTCCTTTGGCACGAGGATTAAATGTCGATTTGTGTACTACTCCCTTTGGCGACTTTATCATTGGCTCAGGAACGATGGGTGGCACAACTTCGGTCAAAGTTGTTGTTGAACTACTAGGTCGTTCATTAACCTTGTTGTTCGACAGCTTTGGATTCCCATAATCTTTACTCCTTGTCAAAGCATTATTCTGTTGCTTTGAGGTAGACAACATAAGCACTTGGGATCTGGAAGCTTTTTGATTAGCAACCAGATTTTGACTTGGATTAGGAAACGGATCAGTCAATACTGCTGGGGTTTTTGAACTCTTGAAGAGTTTCTTAACTTCAGCTATATGTGGACAATATTTCGTCCAATGATCCTCATCGCATATATGACACCCTGCCGGGGGTTTCCTTTTTCTCCCTGTCTTTTTCTTCTTGCCCCCTGGTTGCTTCAGTTGTTTGCCCTTGTCGGTCGACATGGCATTTACTTCTGAGGCAAGAAGTTTTTCATTTGCATTTTGACTATAAATTTTGTGCTTGCCAATCACGCCCTCGCCGGCGTGAGAGTCATTGTTTGATTTAGGAGGAGGAGGAATTGAGAATTCCGGTCTAGGGGCGTCAGGTATTTTGTCGTAGAGCGTGCCAGACTGAGTATAAACCAAGTCTAGATATTGCGCACGAGCTATAACTTTCTCTTCTGTTATGACTCCCCCCTTGGCCACATCTTCCATTATGGCCGGAAGTAATGACTTTATAAACCATTCAGCTAATAGCTGATCGGGAACATATGTTTTTACCATCCTACGACGACGTCGCCATTCATGTATATGATCAGATATATGAGTGGCCGTTGTCTGTTTGAAGTTGGTAAGGAGTTCTGTTCCCATTTCATACCTTATCGGTAATTGAAAATGGGTTAAAAAGGTTGTAGCTAAGGCACTGAAGTTGTCGAACGAAGCTCTAGGCAATTCAATGTACCATTTTGCCGCTGGACCCGTTAACGTCCTCTGAAAAAGGCGAAGTCTTATCGAATCATCATTCAGGGTGTTTGATGAACACCATAGATGGAATGTCATCACATGATTCGACGGGTCTTCACCTGGATTTCCATTAAATTTAGGAATGTCTAATGGAAGTTTGTGCGGAATCGCTGGCCACCAAGGGGCATAAGCAATTGGATCATTCGTCAGCCGGTTTAGATCTGGTAATTCTAGAGTTGCTACAAAGGGCAACTGTTGATTCAGGTTAGGCGAAGCATATCCAGGATAAGATGGAATCGCCTGAGCAGTGGGTCTTTGCATACCAGCATAATGTTGGCAACTTTGACAAGGTTGATGGGCATAACCATTATAGTATGGTTGCCCATTACTTACAAAGACTTGTTGCTCAGGTCCTTGATATGATTGCTGGAAATGCAGTTGTTGAGTTCGAACCAGCTCTGGTTGTTGGACCATTTGCTGATGCCCAATACTCGATGATTGACCAAGATGAGGAGTCACAGTACTTGTTTGATCCTGAGTCGCTCCAGATAAGGAGGCACTGACCTGAGGTTGCGATTGAGATGTCGAGACAAGAGGCTGTTGTATGGCAACCTGAGAAACTTGGGATTGACATACAGTAGGCAGCGCTTGTACTTGCGACGCAATCACCATACCAGGTATAGTGGCAACATTCGACACAGGGTGGACTGGTTGCATTGAATATGAAACTCTTGGTTGCTGAGGCAGTATTGGTACCCATCCGCTGGATGTATTTCCAGTTTGACCTGAATTTTGTTGTAAACTCCCATATGGTTGTTCTCCAGGGGAGAACAATGAAAAGGCATACTGTCCTCCATATGGTGGCAACCCAGTACTTAAAGGGCAGATTGGCCTTTGAAGACACGTTGGATTGATTTGTTGAGTTTCAACATAAGAAATACCAGATGATAATCCAGACAAAGAAATAGGAACTAACCATGTCATCATCCCTGATGGGGCTCCGGCTTGTTGTTGATAACTTGCCGGGACAGATGGTATACCATCGAACATTGTTGGGATAGCAGCAGGAGGCTCTGTCGCTGCTGTGTCGGATGACACAGTCCTGGATGTCGACGGTTGTTCAGACATATCTAGTCTATCCAAGAGATTTTCTCGCGACTCTACAAGAACTTACACTTGTGGTAGACTAACTTCGAAGATCAACGAGGGAAAGGTGATGATTATTCCGCTTAAAATAAATTTATCAACGACGCTTTAGACACAACTTACTTTTTCATTTTTTAAGAGTCGAGAAAAAGCTAAAGATGACTCTAGTCTCCTTCGATGTATTAACGAGCCCGAAGTGACAAATGCTCGGTTGGACTTTTTCAGTTATAGAGTTTGAAAAAGGCCAAAAGAAACTGCTCTGGAGATCTAGGCAGAGGGTGTTCCAAACCTTTCGCAAAACCACAGAATACGTTTTACGGTACGGGTGGTCAATCTTCGTGAATGTTGTGTTCACTGCATTGCGATCAGTAGGGCGGCCGACACGGCTTCCTAAGGATAAAAGATATATGCCTATAGGGGTCTCCCAATATATACTCGACGGTACGTGGGAGCACAAGCCCGTATTAGTGCCACCGACTCTCAGGAGGAATCACCCACCTTCTTCGAGATCGACAGTCACTACGTTTAACGACGCCGGAACACGTCTCTAGCTTAGACCTCTATGTGTTTGCGTTATGTTTCAAAGCGTTGTTAGGTTCATTCAGTATATTTTAAGTTGATCTTTTTTAAAGTTTGCCTTTCAAGGTTCACCACGAGATGTATATGACAAATTCCTAAATGCAGCCTAAGATGAGAAGCAAGCTTTTTCAAATCTTTTTGACTGATGAAAATCTTAACTACTGAGGGAAAAGAAAGACATATCTTTTCACACAGATCATACAGCACAAACTAATGCACTTTCTCCTAAATCATCATGCAAACTTTTCAAATGCAAAATGCACAATGCAAGTATTTCTTTTCCCTTTCTTAATGTTGATGTATTACAAAAAGAAAGTTGTTATTTAACTTTGATTTCGATTTAAAGCGAAAACAAACAAGCTTGTCCAAAATCAAAAGACACCTTAAGATTTACTTGTTTAATCACTGGAAATACATGAAATCAAACCATAATGACGAAAGTAAAAAGACTAATCAACTATGGACAGCAAACAAGTTAACTCTTTAGACCAGCAAAATGCCTAACACAGGTTCAGATCTAAGAGGCCAAAGCAAGACTAGTTCACTTTCGTTATGGGAAATTGTAAATGATGTAAGAAATACAAAAGAACAAGTACAATTTCGTTATATAACAGAGGCGGAATGATGGCAAGTAAGGTTGGTTTCAGAACAGGTACAAGACTGGTAACTGGCTGCAAAATCTATAGTGAAAACAGGCAAGAAAAAGGGAGGAAACCCCAAATGCACAAGGCAAAATTGGGCCAACGCAGGTGCTGCACAGCCAGTCTGGCTCTCAGCGCAGGTAGCCCATTCGGGACCTGTGTTGCAAAGCAGGTAGCCTGTGTACTACCTGCTTTGGAAAATGAAAGTTGCGTTTTCTCAGTTTCCGGGTCACAATTTTCTCAAAAAATTCACAGTTTTTGCTCAAATCAGAAGCTATCAGTCAAGCACACACTAAGGGATGACAAGGAAGATGAAAAGCTATCACTAAGAGCTTACAAGGATCCTTGTAGATCAGCTCTTCAAATCATGAACATGCTCAGAAATGAGCTAGAGTAGCTGCCCTCTACTTCGCTTTCGATATAGTCAAAAGCTTTTCGATTTGGTACTCTTTTGTTCAGGAAATGAATAGCAAAATACTACAAACAATCAAACAGATACGATCCCCAGCGGAGTCGCCAGTTTGTTGTAGGGAAAAGTATTCGACTCGGATGACCCTATCCCACTCTAAGGGTGATAGTACCTCAGCAACAACTATAAAGGAAACTACTGAAGGTTTACTTCTTTATGAAAGCAAAAGAGAATGAAAGAATGCACTAACCGTTGCCTTGCGCTTAATGTCGAATCCAAACTCTTCTCTATGGCTGCTTTCTCCCAGCTCCTTGCTCTATTGCTGGCCCAGCTACAATGAGATCCTGCAAAATAGCAAAGAAGGAAACTACAAGCAACATGCAATCATAACTGATTCAAGGATTAGTGTAAATCAAATATACAATTATCACAATATATCATTGAAACAAGAGCATATAGAAGAACCTCAATAGCTTTTATTAATGAAGAAGTAAAGTTCTGAGAGAGTTACAACCATTGAAGGCCCCAATCCAGCAACACCTCCCAGCAGAAAGAATTTCTCCTCTTCACCTCCCTCAAGCAATCACCCAATAGCTCTATAGTGAAACCAACAGCATAGCATTACTTTGCACAAAATTCCAGCCTCTTAAGCTCATAGGAGAGAGCTCAATATATAGATGAATTGAGAAAGGATGAGTCAGCTTGCAACTGATGTGTAGCTGCCTTGTGTCCTCTCTCTCTTCAGTTGATCTTCAGTTCTTGAGTCCACTTGGAGAACCTTGCTTCCACTTGGAGAAACAGAGCCTCTGACTCATCACAAGGAGAAATCCCTGATCCAAGTGTCATTTTTGGAAGATTCCAGAGCAATGACTCAGTGTGCCACTTGTCCCATCTCGCTCAGCACAGGTGGCCTTTGTTCTACCTGCTTTGCAACGCAGGTACACCATGGAGGAGTTGAGTTTCAGCGCAGAAGCCTAGTGGAGCACCTGCTTTGATTTCAGGATTGCTTGTTTTTGAGTGTTTTTAGGTGGAGAACTAATCTGAGAGCTGTTGGTTTGCTGACCTTGTTCCTCTAGGGGTAGGAACATCATGTTTAGGGACTTTGGATCCCTTGGATTATTGACAATTCATGCCTGATGCTGTAAGGCACAAAATTGTCTATAACACCTGGTTCAAAGAAAGAAGAAGCAGAATCTAAAGAATTCAAAGGAAGTTTTTCAGAGTTCTTTGCTTCATCTAGTCATGATGAAGAAGAAGAAAAATCAGATGCAGCAATTACCAGTATCAATAAGATAGATGATACACCTAAACTTGAAGAACTAGAAAGCTGCATAAATAATTTTTCTCAGCAGGATAAAGAAAAATTTGGTATTTCAGAATTGGATCCTTCTGAAGAATAGGAGACTTATGACATTGACCAGCAAGTCCATGCTACTACCTCTAGATCTACTTGGACTTCTACTTGGAACCCTGCTCCTGACCGTCGTGATTTAATGAAATCAGAATACCATAAGGATTGGTCAGCAAGTTCCACTTATTCATGGAACATCGACAACTGTACCGAAGCCGAAGTAATGTCTGTTCTGCATTCTATGCTTGTATGTTATCGTACTTATCTTGCATATGAAATTGGTCCAATAAATGATACAAGAAGAATAATAGCTGGCTTTGAAGGTACATTAGACTCTTGGCTTAAAGCTGAGACTTTAAAGTTACCTACTCTGCTTTCACAATGGGAACAATCAGTCATTCTAAATGCAGATGGCACTACATACATGGACCCCGTCACTAGTCTCCCTATTAATAATATGATAGGTTGTTTGATTTATGGCATCACAGTTAATTTCATTGGATTTCCTCAGATCACCAATGATATAACTGTCATTACTCTGCTTGCAATGAAACTGCACAACATGCAACACTTTGATGAATATTTCAATGAATATCTGCATCGTCTCCATACTCTTTCTCCTGATTTAACTCTTGAACCAAAATGGAAAGAGATTTTTGTTGCCTCTCTACCTAACTGGGTTTCTTCAGCAGTTGTAGCTAAACTCCCCCGCAAAATTGGAGACTAAAAATTTGGCATTATTCGTCAAGCAGTTAAGGCAATCATTGTCGAACTTTGCTCTCAGATGAAGATTGCACGCACCACCACTAATCCTAAGAAGCCGCATGGCTATCAACAGCTATGTAAACAATGGCATTTGGGCAAAGCTGGCAATTCTGAAGGGGTGAGAAGAAAGAAAAAGAGATTCTCCAAGAATAATTCCCCACTTCACCACAAAAAAGATGATCAGCTCAGAAAACCAAAGCCATACAGAAAAACAGAAATGTTTTCCAAAGAAGTAATTTGTTACAACTGCCAGAAGAAAGGACACACTGCTAATAAATGTCCTGAGAAGAAGAAAGATATCTCTAAAAATAAAATTGCTTATAAGAACAAAAAGGGTAAAGTAAATTACTTTGACCTTCCAAGTAGCTGTGATGAGCTAATCTCCTCTAATTCAGAATCAGAGAATGAATTGAACTTTGCAGATGACTCTTCCTCAGAAGAAGAAGAATACTGCAGAGGCCCCTATTGCACAAATTGCAATGATTGTAACTGTAGTGACCCTGATGTTTGCAAGTGCAATATGATAAGTATGATGAAAAGTGAAGATGATGAGATTAGCAGAAATCTCTTCACTCAGATGATGGCAGCTAGTGATCAGTAGCTAAAAGAAATGTACAGATATATGCTAACTGACCATCTTTCAAAGAAAACCTCAAATTCATCTTCAAATCGAGGTTATGTTCCCCCTGCATCATTATTTTCAGTAGAAGCACTAACGAGACAATTCAAGAATGAAGAATTTGGCGAAGATCTACCACAGACATTGCCTGCTATGCATATGGCTATTAAAGCACTGAGGAAAACAATAAAATAAAATAAAAGACTATGCATAGAAAATCAAAGAGATCTTTCTGTCAAATTACTTCATGCAAATACAGCTTCTACTTCATATTTTAAACTAGGACCTGAAAAGAAAGATTTAGATGATGAGTCTGAAGCAGAAAGATCAGGTTTGAGTTGTCACTATGTAAACCAAGATGTAATGTACTGTGTCAAACTAAAGGTACAAATTGGAAATCACACAGAGTTTTGGAAATTTTTGATGGACACTGGATCTCGCCTAAACATTGTCAGTGATACAGTTGTTCCAGCACATTTAAGGAGGCCTACAGAGTGCCCAAAGGTGATAACTGCCTGTGGAACTATTCCTACAAAGCATGAAGCAGATGTAAATATCTTTTTGATAGAAGCCACTGGAGTTCATCTTGTCTGTCCAATAGTCTCGGGAATAGACTGTGCCATGTACCTTGGGACTCCCTTCTTCAAAAATTTTGAGAAGCATGGCGCCAAGCTAGATCGAGCATCAGGAAGGTATGGTTATTTTGTTAGCTTGGATGAAAAAGAAATTTTCTTTCCTTTTATTAATCCTAATTCTCCAAATAGAATATCTAGGATTGAAAGGATGGAACATCTCTTAGCCAGAATGGAGGTGAAGAAAGAAGTTATAAAAGCATAAGAACTTCTTAACAATGGAAAATACGCCAAAGAAATTGCAGATATAACAGCCAAATTCAGAGAATGTTGCTCTGATGATCCGAATGCATTCTGGCATATAAAGAAGCAAGAAGTAGAGTTGCCACTCAAGAAAGATTTTAATGGCAAGCTCAGAAGATCTAAAGCTGTTGCTATGAATGAAGAGCAACTAAAGACATGCAAAGCAGAAATCAAAGATCTCTTAAAAAAGGGATTAATTAGGAAAAGCAAGAGCCCTATAGCTTGCTTTGCATTTTATGTAAATAATCATGCTGAACAAGCCCGGGGTAAACCAAGACTAGTTGTTAACTATAAGCCCCTGAATTCTATTTTGGATTATGATGCTTATCCATTGCCCAAACCATCAAGAATTCTGGCACAGATTTCCAAATCAAAAATATTTTCTAAATTCGATTTGAAGTCTGGATTCTGGCAGGTTGGGATCAAAGAAGAAGACAAATGGAAGACAACTTTCTCTGTTCCTGAAGGACATTTTGAATGGAACATTATGCCATTCAGCCTGATCAATGCTCCATCCGCCTTCCAAAGAATTATGGATGAAACCTTTGAAGGTATGGATGAATTTCTAAAGAAGTATATAGATGATCTTCTGATTCATTCTGATAACATTCCTGAACATATCAAGCATCTAAAGATCTTCTATAAAAGAGTGAAAGAAATGGGAATAGTCCTCTCTGCGTCCAAGATGAAGCTTTTCAAAACCATGATAGACTTTCTTGGATACAATATTCAGTATGGTTCCTACAGTGTGATACAAAGGAGTCTCAATTTTGTTGATCATTTTCCTAATGAGATAACTGATAAAAATCGGTTACAGAGATTCCTAGGCAGTTTAAATTATATCTCAAAGTTCCTGAAACATTGTGCTCAAGAAAGAAAGTTGCTAAATAAACGCCTACAGAAAGATCCTATTCCCTGGAATAAAGATTGCACTGAAGCAGTCCGAAGAATTAAAGAAAGAGTGAGAAATATACAGCCCCTTTCACCTATAAGAGAAGAATGGAAAAAGATCATAATGACAGATGCAAGCCATGCCGGCTGGGGTGCAGTCTTATGTCAGGAAAACCCCACAGATAAAAAGGCACTAGAAGTTTGTCAATACTCCTCTAGTCTTTGGGCTAAGAACCAGTTGAACTGGTCTAGCCTTAAAAAGGAGATGCGAGCAGTATGCCTTGGCATTTCCACACACTTTACAGTAAGAACAGACTGTCAAGCCCTGAAGTTTGCTATTCAAAAGTGTGAGTTTGAAGACGCAGCCATGGTGCGTTGGGTAATGCAACTCAGCCAATATTCTTTTGATATCGAGTTTTTCAAAGGAGATAAAAATAGCTTTGCTGACATGCTCAGTAGAGAATTTCTTGAAGAACATTCAATGCACGCCTTATCCCTGAATTTTATCCGAAGAAATCAAGAAGAAGTAGAAATTGAAACATCCACTGGATGGGTTTCTTTCAATTTACACAAGAATCTGTTTGACCATGAGCATAACTGGATCCCAATCAAAGAAGTCAGACAGAGAATTTAAAGACTTTGTCATTTACACACACTTTACAGTAAGAACAGACTGTCAAGCCCTGAAGTTTGCTATTCAAAAGTGTGAGTTTGAAGACGCAGCCATGGTGCGTTGGGTAATGCAACTCAGCCAATATTCTTTTGATATCGAGTTTGTCAAAGGAGATAAAAATAGCTTTGCTGACATGCTCAGTAGAGAATTTCTTGAAGAACATTCAATGCACGCCTTATCCCTGAATTTTATCCGAAGAAATCAAGAAGAAGTAGAAATTGAAACATCCACTGGATGGGTTTCTTTCAATTTACAGAAGAATCTGTTTGACCATGAGCATAACTGGATCCCAATCAAAGAAGTCAGACAGAGAATTGGTATACCATACAAATGGACAGATCCACTTCAAGATGAAATGAATGAAGAAGCTTTAGAGGCTCTTGATTATCTCAGACATATTGGAAGCATAGCCTATAGGCTAGAAAGAGATGAAGAAGATAGTACACTGATCACTAGTTGCCACATTACTCTAAGAAGATTCTGCAACTTTCTGGATCGAGACAACTTTGATGAAGAACAGTAAGAACAGGCATTCTACATAGGTATGGGATTACAAAATTTTGTAACTAATTTATTTTACTCTGTGCAGTTCTCCTTTTGGTATGAGCACATGCCAGTCGAAGATATGGAAGAAGAAGATCCACTTCCAGAGTGGTTCATAGATTGGTGGAAGATTTATGGATTATCTCCATTAATCTTAAAACCATATTCCTTCACCTTATTAAAGATTCCTAACTTCACTCCGCAGACACCATGCCTGACAGATGTCCTAAGAAAAACAATCAATGATCTTGTCAATCTGAGTGATCTTGATTTTCTACAAGGAGTACGAAGATGTGGCCATGTACATTGGTTCGTAATGAATCACTACAAAGAAAGAATACTTTACACCAGCAATAATTCCAATTATGAAGATTTTCATCAGCAGATAAGTACAGAACACAATCCTTATCTTCATCTTAGCTACTTGGAATTACCAGATCCCCATGACACGAATATTTGGGAAACAGAGAAAGAGATATGGGTCCAGTACTATTCAAATTACTTGATTGAACAGTGGAATCTCCAACACTACAGCTGGCCTCAAGTAGATTACTACACCATGATGTAAAGTCTTTCCAACTGACAATGGAGTTGGACGGGTCTTGCGTAGATTCCCCGATCAAGAATATCTACTGTGTAAATAATGAGATATGCAAATCTCATCTTTTCAGTCTTTCGAGGGTTCTCTTGTACGAATCTCCTCTGTGTAAACATAAAGTAAATCTGGTCCCCATATGCCTCTGGCTTTCCGTATCGGAATAGGGATGAGATAACATGAGTAGTCCGCTCATGCCCGGATTTGGTCCTTTCAAAGCATCTTGCTTTTGTCAGTCTGTACATCCTACTGTCAGCAGAAGCATCTTGCTTTCTGTCAATCTTGTTGATGACTCATGAGATGCTTGTTCTCTCATGAGTCTTATAAATAAATGAGACCTGAGAAAGGAAGGGCATTCGGGTCTGAAGAGTTTAGAGTCTTGTGAGTCTGGAGTCGAGTGATTTTCCTGCTCTGCATCTGCGGACCATAGTGTCTGATCTACTTGCATCACGAAAAGTTCACTCTGGTCTTATAGTATTGGTTTGGAAGCCTGCGCATCAGTGCGCTCGGCACTGGTGAAAATATAAAGTGGCTAAGCCATAGGAAAAGTCTGAAAGTCTGTCATAAGATTTCTGAGGCAGAGTCTGTCTATCGCCAAGTAGCCTCCGGTAATACTTATTCCCAGCGAACGGTATGAAGTCCAGTAAAAGCGTCGACAGTCGATCTATGTAAAGAAATAATCCTTCTGTAATATCTGAATCCTATTTCTGATAATATAAATCAAAGCCTCTGGCTATCTTCATTTACTTTCTGCATCTGTGTTAAACTCGCAGAGTTGTTCTTACAAGCGAGAGAAAATGTGGTGCAAAAAGGAAATGGGTATGATAGAAAATCGTTACAAGAACCATAATCAGATGTTGCATACTTCTTAATCCGGTACATCACTTGTGAAGGTCAGTTTTCCATTATTTTTAAATATCATTTTAAACTCCTAGCTAGACTTTGATTCTGCTAGCAACATTTTGTAAATATTCCCTTCTTCCTTTTGAGAAATTTAGAACTGATGGCCCGATTTGCGCGTCCAGGCGTTGACTTCCCTTACAAATCATGTACTTGTTATATTTTTTGTAATACACACCTTGTTACAGACCCCTGTAACTTGGTAGTGGCTCGTAGAATAATCAGAGGAAGAAGGTGCAGTTATGATGGTCGTAAGGCCAAAGAAGGAATTGCCCGAAGAAGAAGAAATGGAAAAAATGTCGGAGGAAGTGGAGGAGCAAGGGGATGAAGAAATGTAGGATCAACAAGGAGAATTAGGATACTGAGAAGGAACTCAGGGGGTAGAGATAGAGGTTTTTGGTGGCATGGGAACTGAAATTACTCCCCCTTTCTCCCCTCTTATGGCCTCTTTACCGAAAGAATCAAGGAAATTCCCCTCTCCTACCTCTACAGTTATGGCAACAGAAGTCGGGCCATCAGAAATCCTTCATATTCTCATCCTCCTTCTGCATTATCTTGAAAATATCTTATTTGATGTCCCAAGACTTACAGTAGTCCTAATATTTCTAAAGGAAATTTTTCTTCATATTATCCCACGTCATGAAAGAATTTCCTCCTAAGCCCATAAACCACCGCAATGTTGTCCCCTTCAAAGTAGCAGGGAATATCTTTAGTTTTTGATCATCTAAAACATAATCATACCCTCAACAAAAAACATCGAACTCGAAGAGAGAAGTATCCAGATCTTCAGAAGAGAGGCCATGAAAATTAGGTAGTGTTGTTAGAAGAATAGGCTTCATGGGTGTTGTTGAGTCTCAAAAATTGTCTTCCATTTTCATCCATATTTCCATCATATCACGACCATTTAGCCTTCATCTCATAACTGTCTAGCCCTAAAACCCTACATCAAGTAACCATCTTCATGATCATATGGGTTAAAATCATTATTTTCTAAAGTTATTTATTTTATGTATTTTAAGTGAATTTATGATTAAAAACTAGGAAATTAACATGGTTATGTGTGTGTGTGTGTGTCTGTGTTACGAGTTTTCTGACATATGTAGGCTTATTTGGAGGCTCTAAAAGGGTCTTACTTGTCCTTCCAAGCACAAATTCGAATTTCAACTCAAGTGGTGGACCATATTCCAAGGAGAAAGATCATGGAGGTATTTATGGGTCATAATATTTGTATCTAATATTTAAGGATAAGTTGAGACAAGTGTGAATCTATAGATATTTAAGGGATCTACATTTATTGAATAGATAACCCTAACTCATGTATAAATAAAAGGTGCATTCTTCAAAGGAAGCCAACAATTATCATTTATTCATTAACATCATATTTATGATTGTTCATTTAGCATGAATAATATCATTTTCTCCAAAATTATGAGTTATGAGTGTTGTTTGATTCTTAAGGTGTGATAGTTGTTCATGTGTGCTCGTTGAGGAATGGAAGGATCCCCATCAACCGCAATCTACATACAATTGTAAAATAGTTTGATTTTTGTTATTTCCATTCTGCAAGTATGATTTACTTTCCGCAAGCATGATTTCATTTCCTAGATTTGATTTGATTGCCATTAAACTTCTTACTTACTAATTATCCTAGTTTTCTTACTTGACAACTAAATCACTAGTTGTTATTTATTGCTTTCTCCTTAGTTCTTATTTACTGCTTTCTAGATTATCATAGATTTTCTTCTTATAGTTGTTCATAGATTAGTTTGTTTTTGAATAGTTTAGAAAGGCCATGGCGTTCATTCATTCCTCCTTTAGAATTTAACTTCCATCCCTAGAATTTAATTCAGTTTTCTTACATGTGCTTTCTTTTGCAGTTTTCTTTAGTTACAATTGTAATATGCATTTTCATTCTAAACAAAATTTCTACAACAGTTTCATCTGAGGTTCCATATATTTTGGTTTGGTTCTAAGTTTACGAAACCCCTGGGTTGACAAATTAAATGACAGGGATTTAGCATACAATTAAATCACCTTACATTTTTGACGTCGTTTTCGGGGAAGAAAACTTAGATGTAACTACGTTAGGAGGATTTTTTAGGAATAATTTTCATTTAGGGTCATTTTTAATTAGGGTTAACTACATTTACACTTTTTTATTTAACTTTATTTTCATTTGCATATAGAAAACATAGAAATAAAACACAAATAAAAAATCCCCATTCACTAAAACAAAACCATTATAAAAATCCAATTACAACAAACAAGATCTGATAGAGCTTTGTGCTATGACAGTTGAAGAAGATCAAAAGCCTAAAGATCACATTCAAATTTTGCCTCAACTGGTCATTAGGCTACAATTTTTAGCATCAAATCTTCATGATCATGTCCAAGAATTTACTAGGGTTTATTTTTCAAACTTGGATATGATTTTACTCATGACCTTGTTACGCAAATGGATGCATTGGAAATTCTCTTATACTTAAGAGAGTGTTACATTTCTTTTTAAATAGAATAGGACTAACAAATAAAAACAAGTTTTTGTGATTTTTAGGATAAATTTGCAATTAACCACCCATTTACTAACCCTTGGTAGGAAAATTGCAATAAAACAAATGATTATGAACAAGGAGGACAAGTGAAGATTAAAGAGCGATAATTTGAGAAGTGAGATCGATTCTTCTCATTTTACTTTCTAAATCCAAATTAAAAAAAAAAAAAAAAAAAAGAATCGATTAATGAAAATCTTGAATATGCTCTCTCCCTGTGCTTTGCGTGACCTGGAAAATTAAAAAAATAAAAATAAAATAAATAAATAAATAACTAAAATAGAATTTAATTTGCTTATAAGTTTATATATATATATATATATATATATATATATATATATAATTAAACAAAAATAATTAAAAATAATTAAAAACCAAATAAAATACCAATTAAAATAATAATTAAAACAAAACAACAAAATCAAATAAAACAACACATGACCATCCAAAAAAAGACATAAAAAAACAAAACGAGAAAGACCAAACAAAAATCATAAAAGAATATATATTAAACAAAATTAAAAATATATATATATATATATATATATAACAAAATAGATAGCAACCATGCCCACACAATGGAAAATTTTAAGACTCTGGAAAGTTTAAAACAAATCATACAGGTAAAAGAACTATGAAAAATGAATGAACAGACATATAAGTGAAAAGGGCCAAGAGCGAAACCCAAAAAAATGGACATCGAGGTGCGAGGTTGTGTTATTGCGTGGGAAGACTATGAATTGCAGGTGAAATCCATGATAGGGCTTCAGGGTTGAGAAAAGCCTGCAAAGAACACAATTAATCTAAATCCCGTTGAATTTTGTGCTTGGACAAATTGGTTAAATTGCAGTTTGTATCACAAGTAATTCGGCGAACATTTGTGGGTTTGTATACTAATTTGAATATGAATAAAATACCTCCATGGAAATTCAATAATTTGACAGTTGTAATACAATGATTGAAAGGTTGATCAGCATGGCAGAGATCACAGATCCATGTCTTCGTTGCTTGATTTGTGACTCAATTTCCGATTTTTGGCAGCAAAACTCGGCATACCCACCGCCTTCTTCCTCACCTTCGGCGCAACTTTTTTGAGTTATTGGCCTTACAATGAGAAGGAGGAACTCTTATATTGATTCATTTCTTAACCCATCTTTCATGAGTCTGAGAAAAGATCTTGACCAGAGGCGTAAAGAACAGTAAAAATAATTGCACGGACAAAGGTTGGTTGGGGTTGTGTTAAATGGTTGGGGCTTGGTGATCTTTGGGGGCCACCTTTGTCGGCTGTGGAGAAGTATTCACTTCATGCCAGATACCTTGCAAGGGAAAATTCTTATATTTATAATGCATTAGCTGGGTATTGGGTTTATCTAATTGTATTTCCAATTTTGGAGGAATTGGAAGCTCACCTGAATCTGATTTATCTTCAATTTGTGGAGGGACAGTTCATGAAATCCACGTTCCACCAAGAATCAACTTCATTTATGCACCCCGATGGTGTTTCATCGAACTCGATGCTGGTAGTGCTAATCATACCTCCTCCCGGTTGATGAAAATAGTTACAGGCAATATGCAAAGAGCTACCTACGGAGAAAATTCCATTGAACTTCCAGAACGAATTAATGAAATTGTCGGGACTTATGCCAAATCTTGTATAGAACTTGCAATTGAGTCTAGAGTTCCGGTTATTGACTTATAGTCAAGAATGTAAGAAACTGTGGGCTGGCAACGAAAATATTTGAGTGATGGTTTACAACTCACCCCGGAGGGTAATGCACTTGTCTTAGAAGAGTTGCGTAAAATACTCAGTGCAAGAGGTTTGAATTTCGTTGACATTCCAGATGATTTTCCTCATCATTTTGTTATGATGACAAGGATCCACAACAAACATTTCAGGGCAGAGAATGATTGGCCATTTTCGACTCTCAGTTATTTTCTTCTCTTTTTTTTAGATTCTTACCATTTGATTCATCTGAAGTTTCATTTAGATTTATCAAGTTTTTTTTCGAGAGTCAACATTTAGAGAGTGCAATTTGTTTGTCAATGAAAATGTCCTATATATGATCATAATATTTTTTTGAGTCTTGCAGATAGAGCAGCAAACAAGACTACGGTGTCAAACTCTGAAGATAATAAATTTCTGGAAATTTCTACGCTGTTTTAAATACAGATCAAAAGAAAATACTTTTCCTTTTTAAAATTTGTTTATTGCATTTTCCAGTAAAAAATCAATAAAGCAAGTAGGGTATTTGCTCGTTTTTCTGGACAAGGTAATGATTAATTCGAAAATTGCACTGATTATTTATTCATAACAAAAATGCATAGTTGTATATACCTAACTGTCCATGCAGGATTTTTAGATGCAGGAAATGCGCAATTATGCAGCTGAAAAACAATTCTGTAACTAAAAAAAAATTGTAGCTATGTATTCAATTCAATGAGCTATTTGTTGACAATGAATTCTAGCCATAAATTCATAATCAGCATGCCATATCATCTTTCTACTTCATCTTTCACATCAGCGTCATGTTTCCATGTCACACTCACACATGACTATTTCCACTGTTTCACAAAAATTTCAAATAAGCATAACTTTCTCATATGACATTGGTTTTTGACGATTCGTCGTTGCAAATATTTCGACGAGATCTACACAATGAGTAATCTTTCATCAGAATCTAAAACAATAAAAGAATGAAGAAATTTCTGACAAGACATGAGAGATAACCTAAGGAACTTGTTTCGAAACAAGTAAAAAATCATTTGATTTTCTTTCTTGAATTTGTTTTATTAGTACCAATTCTCAGTTTTTTTTGTGTAAATGTCATAAATAGAGAGATTGATCACCTCTCTCTTTTGATAATCTTACATTTCATTGCAAAAAAAGTATTAAGTTTTTTTGCAGGTTCCAGGAAGATAAACAGATGACCACAAGCAAACAATGTCTCTCAAAGACCACATTTCTTAAGAACATTATCAGAGCAACACCAAAGATGAAATATCCAAGCATGAGCACATGATTTTGGATAAAAAATGCAAAATCAGATCCATCAAGCCATTTCAAAACCTTTCAGATACTAGTCTTACCATTACATTCTTACTTACTCAGTCAATAAAATCTTTATCTCATTTTTCTTCACAGTCATTATACTTTCCTGCCTCGCTTTCACTAACCTGCAACCCAGCAATAAAACCATTCAGATCCCCTACAAAGATGATTCATTCCATTTCCCTTTTCATTTTTCAAATAAACCTTGATCCACTACAAAAAAATTCATCCATAGTCCTTCAAAATTATTATTTTATGCTCGCGTTAGATGATGGAGGATTCATTAAGGCCTCCCTTCTAACAAGTTTTGATCCATCGACTTGAACATATCATCTAGGATCAAAACTAGAGATATTTCAAAGTACCTTGAGGCTTGCATGCTTTAATGGCAAGTTCTCTCACCAATAAATAGTGGGAATACATCAATGTCCCATGTTTATCGGATCTTCTAGGTGACTTGACTACGACATATTCATTCGTACCTAGTAAGATGTACTTAGGCATCTTGACTCTCATTGACATCAATGTTGAATAGTCTCGTGTTGGTTAAGGGCGTTCATTAATGGCCAATAATCCAATAATTTCTTTCTATGTTTGACATCGACACATCTATTCGCATAGATAATAACTATGCCACGGGTAGAAACAATTGAAGACTACATCATTTCAGGGGTTTGCAACAGGAATCAATTTGTAACAATGGAAATAAAGATCCCAATCTTGTCATCGGCACAAAGAGAACAAAGAAGCAGATCAAATTCCTTTGTTTACATACTCCATGATCCAACATCAACAACCACACTTTTTAGTCTACACAACTAATCCACATTGAATGTAAGTGAAGGTATGTTGTTTTCTAATTTTTAGTCATGCAATTCCTTAAAAGCTAAAATTGTAATTTTGGAAAATTCCACACTACATTTTTTCTCGCTTTCTCATATTATCATAAACTGAAAACGCCTTTAGTTGGGGGGAAGGGACATCAATTCATATTCACATTTCATACATCATCACACATTTTCATTTCATTCCAACTCGCATATTCTTCCCAAATCAACTATTATTGCAATATGATTCCAAAAGATTATATGCTTTACAAATTATCAATTCATTGATAGTTACGATAGGAATTGAAAAGAAAGTTCTCAAATGTTCTCATGTACTTTGATGCAACAAAAAACTAAAAGTATTGTTAAACAAGAACCAATACTCAAAAATTTCAGTTGTCACACAAGAACCAACGATCAAAAATAAATGTTGCAATCAAATATATTACACTTTGCAAAAGAGAATATGATGACGCAAAGTTTGAATAGAATCCATACAAGCCAAAGCTCATAAAGAAGCAAAGAATTTCAAGAAGATCAACTCATGGTAAATGAATCAATGCAATGGTTGCACAAGGACATGCAACAACTTCAGTTGGGGGTTTATGTTGAGTCTCAAAAATTGTCTTCCATTTGCATCCATATTTCCATCATATCACACCCATTTAGCCTTCATCTCATAACTATCTAGCCTTAAAACCGTACATCAAGTAACCATATTCATGATCATATGGGTTAGAATCCTTATTTTCTAAAGTTATTTATTTCATGTATTTTAAGTGAGTTTATGATTAAAAACTAGGAAATTAACATGGTTTCATATGTGTGAGTGTGTGTGTGTGTTATGAGTTTTGTGACATGTGTAGGCTTATTTGGAGGTTTTAGAAGGGTCTTGCTTGTCCTCCCAAGCACAAATTCGAATTTCAACTCAAGAGATGGAACATATTCCAAGGAGAAAGATCATCAAGGTCTTTATGAGCCATAGGATTTGTATCTAGTATTTAGGGATAAGTTGAGACAAGTGTGGATCTATTAGATATTTAAGGGATCTGCATTTATTGAGTAGATAACCTTAACTCGTGTATAAATAAGAGGTGCATCCTTCAAAGGCAGTCAACAGTTATCAGTTATTCATTAGCATCATATTTATGACTGTTCATTCAACATGAATAATATCATTTTCTCCAAAATTATGAGTGTTGTTTGATTCTTAAGGTGTGATGGTTGTTCATGTGTGCTCATTGGGGAATGGAAGGATCCCCATCAACCGCAATATGCATACAATTATAACATATATTTATTTTTGTTATTTCCTTTCTGTAAACATGATTTAGTTTCTGCAAGTATGATTTCATTTCCTAGATTTGATTTGATTGTCATTAAATTGCTTGCTTACTAGTTACCCTAGTTTTCTTGCTAGATAACTAAATCGCTAGTTGTTATTTATTGCTTTCTCACTAATTTTTATTTACTGCTTTCTCACTAGTTGTTATTTATTGCTTTCTCACTAGTTGTTATTTATTGCTTTCTAGATTATCATAGATTTGCTTCTTATAGTTGTTCATAGATTAGTTTGTTTTTGAATAGTTTAGAAAGGCCATGGCGTTCATTCATTCCACCTTTACAATTTAACTTCCATCCCTAGAATTTAATTCAGTTTTCTTGCATGTGATTTCTTTTGCAGTTTTCTTTAGTTATAGTTGTAATATGCATTTCCATTCTAAACAAACTTTCTACAACAATTTCATCTGAGGTTCCATATATTTTGGTTTGCTTTTAAGTTTACGAAACCCTCGAGTTGACAAATTAAATGACAGGGATTTAGCATACAATTAAATCGCCTTATAGGTGCATCGCATCGAATTTTCCCAATTTGAAACTCGATTGTAGACATTGTATTGTCCATGAATATCCTCTAATATTCACTTGGAATTTCAGCAGGTTCTGGCTGCTCCATGATACGTGGTTGAGTTTTCTTGATAGCACTCCCTCAGTCAAGTGGAGGTTTTACTTCCCCCACCTCTTCTTATTCAAAACCTTCAACACTTAATTCTTCAGATCCTCTACTTCATACTTCTTCTTCTTGAGGCTTTACTTTTGTTGTTGAGGAAGGCTCTGGTTGCAAGGCATACTGGGTCTCGGATTTAGTCTGTGATCTTACCCTAGCAACACCCTATGATGGAATTCTTGATTCATCTCTCGAGATGATTTCTTGAATATAGGTAATTCTACCTAGATCCTTCCTTCCTCGACCTCTACCACCTATGATTTTTGGGAGTCTCCCTCTACCCCTTGGTTTTGTTTCCCTGTTCATACAATCTAAGAGACAGAAAATTAAATCAAAACAATCCTAATGCTCGGTTCCTGGTAAAAGAGTTTGTGCAAACCTCGACTGACTAGGACGAGAGAGTGGGTACTATGGTCAATACTAGTTTTACTTTTGTGCCTTTGATATCCTCCCCCGAAACGATGCCAAAATGTTGGGGTCCTAATATCGGTTTATAGATTCAGTCCCTCTTTACATTTATTTTTCAACTCGGGGTCCATCTAGTTATTTCAAGGTTATCATGCAAGGTCTATGCAAGCTACAGGTTCCCTACCTAGCATTGATCAATTACAAAATACAAGGTCATTGGCCCAAAAGAGTTCTAATCAATCCAACAGAAATTAACAAATCAAGTAACAACAATCTTAAATAACATCAACCCTGAGTAACAACAATCTGGAATAACATCAATTTTGGATAGCAGCAAGGAAATAAACAACAACCATAAAACATTAATGATACCATTAAAAGACATACCTATACCACACGAACTATATTCCAACGACACCTGATCGAAAGAGTGGGCCCAACTCTTCGATCAGGGTCGTGGCTGAAGAATTATAGATCACACCAAGTTAATGATATGTTGTTACTCTTATTAATTCATAAAAAGATTACAAGTTGAAGTTTTGTTGTTACAAGTGAAAGGAATATCATTTAGTTCTTCTCAGTTGTGCCATACTTATACACAATTGTCATTACATGATATAGCATAACTTAACAAACCCAGAAATTATGGTGATCTGACTGTCCCAAAAATATACAACGGTTCCTCAAATACTAAACAGAATGAAAATATAGTAACAGAGCTGGATCTGCCAACTATCCGAGCAGTTGGTCAGTTGGCTCAACCATCTAATAGCAATATCACCAATTCAAAATCAGCAACATCATGATGGGTCATGTTCTATCAAACGATGTCTGGTACAAATTGTTGACTAATTTGCAAAGAATCTCGTCAGCAAGTTGTTTAAGTATTGTTCCCCTATGACTACTGCTTCATTAATTAACAATTCAAAAAGACATGCCAACATGATATATCTTTCATTAATTGGGCTACAAATTAACCTCATAAGAGCTATAAAGAAGACAAAAAGGGATAGGTGGAAGTAGGTCAAGATGCGTAATTTCATCGGCCGACAGCAAGTACCGAGTTGCATGTATATTCCCTCACTAGTTTTGGCATGCATGGCATATGCATGTGGTTTATTGGTCATAATAATTCACTAGCATGGAAGATTTCCTAGATTGACAGTGGATTTACCTAACCTTACCATTTCCTGGATAGCCATGGTGTTGTGGGTTTATTTCCTTTTTTTCTGGTTGGTTCTCATGTTTTCCTTTAGCTTGGGTTGAGTTACTAGTTCCTGCGGCCTTGGTTGGACAAACGCTCTTGAGCCCGGTAATAGCTTGGGTTGAGTTACTAGTCCTGGAGCCTTAGTTGGACAAACGCTCTGGAGCCCTTGATGAGTTGAGTTACTATTCCTAGAGCCTTGGTTGGAAAAATGCTCTGGATCCCTTGATGGGTTGAGTTACTAGTCTTGGAGCCTTAGTTGGACAAACACTCTAGATCCATATATAAGTTATGGGTTGAGTTACTAGTCCTAGAAGCCTTGGTTGGAACAAAAACTATGGAGCCCTGGAAGGCTTGGGTAGAGACCAATCTAGTGATGGTTGTGATGTCTAACCATGAGGTGGAATCATTGTTTGATGGTTTAGGTGGCTTGGCCTCTCGAAGCTCTGGATGGTTTTGATTGATATTTTTTACGAGATCCCACATTCATTTTTGGAATATGGCACGGGGATGACTGGCTGAAGAGAGATTTGGCTTAGCCATGTCTACGGTCAGGTGGTACATGGAAGTCCTAGACCTAGTTACATTTTTCATATGTTAATAAGAGCTATTTACTCTTGTAAATGATGGGTAAGTGTACTTGTTATTATGTGATCTGGATGTTTGTATTACCATTGGTATGATGTTGGTTATATGGTGGTTATGAGCATGTTTTATGACAATCATGATGTATGGCTCTCATCATGTTTTGATTTGTAAATGAATTAACAATGTATATATGGCCTATTAGATGAAATTGCAGCTAATAATATAAGGGAACAATGCTTCTTAGTGATTCTTAGATAAGTATGAGACCCCTATGCTCAAATCTGTTGTTTAAACCTGTAGATTACATATTTGTGACATGTTTGATGAAATGTCTGTCATGGCTAGTAGGGGTCTAGTCTAATCCTTGTTGATGTTTTTGAAAACGCATCATTTTTATGTTTTGTAAATTCATTTCCGAAAGTGCCATTGAGTTCTGGGCAGTGACCTGGGCTCTGAGCTGGAAAAAGTGGCTCAAATCTTGGAGACACAGGCACAACACTAGGCAGAAAATTCATTGTATGCATGCATGTCCATGCTGTGGGAGCATCTAGAGCCTCCTAGACGCATGCATGCCCATATCAAGAGAGTGTCTACGGATTTAAAGGTCTAAAAAGTCAATGTGACCCAGGGGCTAGTTACCTTAGTGGTTGGGATTGTTCCTAAGAGTTTTGTTGTTGATGTGGAAGGTTTGTATGGTGTGTTTTTGTCAGTTCTACTTCCTTAATTCACACATAGGGAGTCGAATCATATCATAGTAACTTCTAGTCACATGTTTACCCTGGTTGGTTGGTTACTTGGGTAGATGTGGGAGGAGGGTGTTACAAGATGATTGTTGTTGATTGTGACTTAGACACTTAGAAATGAAGATTTTGGGTAGAAATTTTTGTATCTTATCTCTGAGTCTACGAGGAATGGATGCTTTAAAAGAAATAAATTTGTTGTTTTCTTTTAATGATAAGATAAAAAAAGAAGAATTGCAAGCTTTGACACTTTCGTAGCAATGGCATCAAAAAGTGATGGCCCTCAGTATTCTAGCAACAATGTTGTAGCCTTGTGAGTCTCATTTTTAATATCTCAATGCAGGGTTTCTACAAACTTAAGAGATATCATGCACTATATATGCAAGTCACAATTTTCCTTTTTCTCAATACATATTAATCTATGTAAAAAATTATCTTCCTAATCAAGTGAAAAGAGATTTTATGCTAGTCAACAATGACTTCATTTGGCCTATCCTAGTAAGAGGTGAGAATACATGAATCAAAGTGAAGGAATTGAAATTGCATAAATAAAGTTACAAAAAGTAAGGGAAATAAAGTTGCTAGTCGTAGTAAAGTAAAGTTACAAGGATTCAAACTATACTAGTTTCAATCAAAGAACTACACTATGTTGCAAGGAAATAAATTCTACTATATTGTTGCATAAAAGTAAATCAAAATCACATGGAAAAACAACAATAAGGAAATTTATGATCTTGTGAGAAATCTTGTAAATGTGACAACCTTTTTATCAATTCCCCCTCATTCGCTTAATCATGCTAAAATGACTAATCAAGATGCTAATTTGCAAATAAATAACATGGAACCATAAGAAATGATCCAAAACCAAAGCTCTTGAGTGCGTTCTACAGGAAGCCCTGTAATATTACAAGAAGACCTATAAATCTAGAAGAAACTCCCATAATTGATGTAAGTGCATCAAATTGATGAAAGAAAGATGAAATCATATAGATGAAGTTAATTCTAACTCATGGAAATTAAGACCTTGTCAGTCAACAGCTAAGAAACATCATCATGTTAGGAAAATCTTGAGGTCAAAAACGGGTCTCAAAACAAAAAAATGTACAAAAAAATTAACTTTTTAAGAACCAATAGGATTCAAGATGATGATGTCATCACCAAGGGCGAATATTTTGGAGGGAAAAGAAGACAATTACTTTTTCTAATTGTATTTTCAACTTATCTCCTTATATATTTATTTGAATGTCAAGTGTAGACACCCATTGGATGCGGAATTAAATTCTACATCCAACCAGTAACCATTATGCATAATTGTAAGTAGATCCACATCGAAAAACAATGAAAATACATGAAAAAATCACGTGAGCACGCTTTTTTTTATATATTTTTCAATACTTTCGAGGTGGGTCTACTCAGAAGTATGCATAATGGGTACCCATTGGATATTTAATTTTGCATCCAAATGAGTGTCTACACTTGACATTTGAGTAAATTTGTAAGGAGATATGTTGAAAATACAATTTTAAAAAAAATTGTTTCCTTTCTTTTCCTTTATAAAATTCATAACTCTTATTTTATTATTTTAAATATTATTTTATTGTTTTCCTTAACAGAACCATTTTTGACCTCAAAATTCCCCTAATAATTCAAAGCATCTACAAGTACATCAAAATTGTACTTGACTATCAATTTAATTAGCTTTTTCTCATATGAAAAACGCTCTGCAACCAAAAACCTAATGGTAGCAAGGTGGTAAAACCCTCGGGGAGGAGCGAAGGATCGGCCAGGGTGCAGACATCAGAGTGATATAGCAGAAGAAAAGGTTGACATCTGAGAGACAAAAGGCATGAAAGAAGACATCAAGAGGGGAGAGATCCCCTCCTATCGGGATACTGTGACAGGGGACAGTCAGAACAGTCAGGCGACAAAGGAGAAACAGAGCACTGAACTGGTGCTGGGAGCAACCTAGCAGGCCGACCGAAGGGGAAAATGCCTGCCATGTGCAAAGCAGAGACCCAGGTTCATGATTCCATCGAATAAACTGGAAGGGTACAAAAGTTACATGAAGGATCATGCCCTTATCTACAAGTTCATGGGAGTTTAGCCATCAGAAAGAGAACTTACCAAGTGGATTCAGCAAAAATGGCAGCCCCAAGGCCACATTGAGCTCAAGCTAGGAGCGAAGGGTTTCTTTACGGTAATCTTCTCAAACCTAAAAGATAAGGAAAAAGTTTTTGAAAATGGCCCCTATTTCTATTATAATGCTGGTCTGTTTATGCGTTATTGGGAGGAATGCTACAACCCTGATAAGGAAAAATTTCTAGCAGCGCCAGTCTGGGTTCGACTATTCGGGCTTCCTATAGATTTCTGGGATCCGGAAATATTGGAGGGGATAGGAAACTCAATAGGAAGTTTTGTGAAAATAGCAGAAACCACAAAGAAGGGAAGGTACACCTCGTTCGCTAGGATTTGTGTCTATATGAACTTAGCAAACCCCATCCCAGATTCTGTGGAACTAGAGTATCATGAAGAAGTCTGGCAGCAAAACTTAGACTACGAGCACATACCATTTAGATGCCATAGGTGCCATGACCATGGCCATCTGGCTAAGGAATGTCCGATTACACGGGAAGAAGAAGAAAGGAGAAGTAACTTGCAGAAGAGAGGGCCAGTTGACCAAGAAGGATTCCAAGAGGTGAAAAGTAAACAGAAAATGAACAAAGAAATCTCCAAGGAAGATAGGAAGGAAAAACAATCAACCCCAGAGAAATCAAACAACTTTGAAATATTACAGGAAGAGGGCGAAGAGGAGGACCAAACCATGGAAAATCAAGAGGATAAGGAGTCAGACAATAGCGCGAGTAGTGAAAGAAACCACACAAAAAGGAAAGCCCCAAGCGAGACCATGGACAAAGGTAAGGAACAGGAAGAACTAACAGAACAGATGGAGATGGACTTAGAGACAAATATGGAAGATTTAAGTCAAGAGGAAGAATTCCTAAGAAAACTACTAAATGAATGGAGGAACTTGGATGAGAGGTTCATCCCAGAAGGTCAAAAGAGGTTGTACGCAGAAACCTTTCAGCAGTATAAGGCTAAACTGGAAAAAGGTAAAGCTACGCCAGAAGAATATCAAGAGAGCCAGAGGGAAAGCAGAATAGATCAGCAAGGTCAAGGAAAGGGGGGGGGAAGGAAGGAGGAAGGAAAAATCTTAAGGACTCCATCCAATTAATAGGAGAAATGATGGTGAATACAGGGAGAGTGGTACCATTGTCAGCGGTGTTTCAAAACCTATCCCAAATTAATCAATGATTTTGACATCATGGAATATTAGAGGCCTAAACAGCAAAGGGAAACAGAGACATTTAGCGGCAAGACTGAGGAAGGACAAACCCCAAATCATGCTTATTCAAGAAACTAAAATTTCAGGTCAGAAGATGGAGGAAATTCTTAATAAAATAAAACCAAGATATGAACAAGTTACCATAGACGCCAAAGGAAGTGCAGGTGGGATAGCAGTTATTTGGAATCCAGTAGAAATCCTATCAGATTGGTGGATAGGAATGCCAAGAATCCTGACTGGAAGATTCAGACTCATTGGGCAAAGTGAATGGGTGGCGGTGTCGGCTGTCTATGGGCCCCATACCCAGGCTGATAGAGGCCTATTCCTAACCCATTTAGAAAAAATTAAAAACATGCACCAGGAGCAGAGATGGATTATTGCAGGGGACTTTAACCTGATAACATCAAGAGAAGAGAAGAAAGGAGGAATAAGTAGAGAAGATCCGGAGATGGAAAGATTCAGAGATGTCCAAACAGAATTAAGGTTGGTAGATATTCCCACTATAAACGGGAAATTCACTTGGAACAATAGAAAAGGTGGGGCTAAACAAATCGCATCAAGATTAGATAGATTCCTAGTCTCGGAGCACATAATAGGGCTGGATATCTTCTATGAAACCTCTATCCTACCCTTTATAGGGTCCGATCACTGGCCAATCAAGCTAGAAATAGCTTTGAATGATCAGAATAAAAAGAGACCCTTTTGTTTTGAATCCTTTTGGATCAGAGCTCCAAAATTCCTGGATAAAGAAAAGAACTGGTGGTAGGAAAGTAAGATGCGAATGGAAGGCCAGAACAAAATGCATTCATTCCAGCTCAAACTTAAGGAAATAAAGAGAAAAATCAAGAAATGGAATAGGGAAGAATTCGGCAATATACAGCAGGAGAAAGGTAAACTTCAGACTAGACTGGAAGAAATACAACAACAAATCATTAAAGATGGAAGGAATGAGGAGGTAGCTAAGGAGGAAGGCAGGGTAATCAATCAACTGGAGGAAAGACGCAAACAGGAAGAAATTCTGTGGAAACATAAATCTCATGTCCAATGGCTAAGAGAGGGAGAAAAGAATTCCAAATTCTTCCACAAAGCGATGTTGAATCACCGGCATCACAACAGAATCTTCTCCCTGAAAGATAGTCAAGGAAATAGAGTGATGAAGCAGAAAGATATGGAACGACTCCTGGTGGAGCATTTCAAAGGCATCCTAACATAACCAAACATTAACAGAACAGAGGAAATAGACAGGGTCTGCCAACATATCCCTAAGAAAGTTACCAGAGAACAAAACATGGCTCTGCTCAGGGTAATCACCAAGGATGAATTAGAGGAAGTGGTTAACAAAATGGCAAAGAATAAGGCACCGGGCCCCGATGGCTTTACCATTGAGTTTTACCAAGCAGCTTGGAGTTTTATAGGAAACGACTTGCTGGACTTGGTGGAGGAATCAAGGTGTTCTAAACGAATGCACCAGGGACTGAATGCCACTTTCTTGGCCTTGATCCCAAAGAACGGCAGTTCAGACGAACCGCAGGGATTCAGGCCCATATCCCTGTGTAATGTAGTGTATAAAATCTTAGCTTCAATTATGGTAAATAGACTCAAGCCGATTCTGCCAGAGCTCATAGCGCAGGAACAAACAGGCTTCGTCAAAGGGCGACAGATTATGGATGGAATCATAGTGGCCCAGGAAGTGATTCACTCCCTGAAAAATTCCCGAAACCCAGGTATGCTTATCAAATTAGACTTGGCTAAGGCGTACGACCGCATTAGCTGGAGATACTTGGAAAGCATTCTCAAAGCCCACGGATTTGATCAAAGATGGGTAAATTGGATCCTGTCAATGGTAAGTTCCCCAGTGATGTCAGTCTTGTTGAATGGTACCCCCTCCGAAGCCTTCAACCCATCGCATGGATTAAGGCAGGGAGATCCCCTATCTCCTTTCCTTTTCATCCTGGCCGCGGAAGGTTTGGGTAGGCTGGTCAAGGCCCAAGTCGTCAGGGATCAGATAAAGGGGCTATGAATATGTGGATGATCTCCCTGTTTTGCACCAGCAATTCATCGACAATGTTATTTTATATGGCCAGGCCACACTCAAGGAGGCCCAGAAGATTGTTAAAACATTATCTGAATTTAATCAAGCTTCCGGGATAGATATTAATAACGAGAAATCTGAAGTTTTCTTCTTTAACACCCAGCTAGCGATCCAAAGATTCTTGGCGCGCACCATGGGGTTCAGAATTGGAACCTTCTCGACAAAATACCTGGGCATTATGTTGAATGAACACCAATACAGGGCCGTTAACTGGGAACCCTTAATTAAAAAAATCAGGAACAAGATGGAAATTTGGACCTTTCGCTCGTTGAATGCCCCCAGCCAGCTAATTCTATTGAAAGCCGTTCTGCAGGCTATCCCAATCTACCAGATTTCATGTCAAGCTATTCCCAAGTCCATTAGTCAAAAGATGGTTGCCATGTTCAAGAAATTTCTTTGGCAAGGAACCAGCAAGACTAGAAAATGGGCCTTAATTTCATGGGAATGGCTAAGCAGGCTTTCCAAAGACGGAGGTTTAGGATTAAGGGACCCCTTCGTTCTCAACCAAGTGATGGGGGCGAAGCTTTGGTGGAGGTGGACTCAAGGCAGCCAAGATTTGTGGAAGGTGATATGGGAAAGGAAATATGAGGTAACAGGGGAACTCGAAGACAAAATGAGAAGCCAGACAGAGGCTAGAGGCTCCGCAATTTGGAACCTAGCAAGGGGTAAAAAAGAAATGATAAGAGATTATAGTTTTTGGGAGATAAGAGCTGGAGATAAAGCCAAGTTTTGGGAGGAATCATGGCAGTTGTTGTGTGTGGAGCATGATTGTTCAGAGGTCTTTGTTTCAACCAGATGTATACCCCAGGAAGTTTGTACACCCCTCCACGCGGGGGGGTGCTGGGGGGACTTGTCCCCCCCGCGGGGGTCCGAGGGGGCCCATCCCCCCCCCGGCTGGGGGGTCCGGGGGCCAGCGGTCCCCCGGCGGGGGCTCGGGGGCAGCGCCCCCGAAGCTAAAAACAAATGTAAAATTGCCTTGTAAAAGTATAGTAATTTCTAGTCAATCTGGGCTGTTCATTAGGCAAATGATCTGACGGTAGAACTTATGTTTAGTTTAGGGTTTTTTTCCCTAGAAGGCAACCCCTCTCTTTGTATGAGGACATTGTATTTGAGGCTGAGATATAGATGTGTATTCTGTGAGCGAGAAACAGAGAGGCAAGACTGTGAGAGAAAACAGAGGATATTACAGCGGATTTACTGTAGGTTGTGTCTCTTCATTTTGCTGGATAATAGAAAGGAAGGACTGGTTGTTCGGGGTGGACGTAGCCCAAACTGGGTGAACCACGTATATCTGTGTCTCTCTTGTTTTGTGTGTTTTCTGTGTTTATATTTCTGCAATATTTTATGTGTTCCATTGCTCCGTAATATACAATTTTCTAACAGCAGCAACGTGAAAGGCTCATCCATAAGGAAAACCTTCAAGCCATCCATGATTTCACGTCCCAGACAAAGGAGAAGGTTTTAGGCAAATTCTGGAAACCAAGGGTAGGAGGATAATGGCGTAACTGGAAGAAGAAAGAAGATTGGGAAAGGGCCCCTGCCATAGACAGATGGCAAGATTATTACAAAGAGATGACATCTCAAAAACTAGTGAGGAAAACTGGGCCAGATATTCTAAGATGGGGCACCCGAATTCAAGGCACTTTCTCAATAACAGAAGGATATTATCACAAAGCTAAACAGAATCAACAGGCAGAGACAAAAAAATGGAAAAATCTATGGAAAATTAAACATTGGCCGAAAGTGTCCTTCTTTGTCTGGACTATGCTACATGGCAGGGTGCTTACTTGGGACTAGATACAGAGGAAGGGGCAGCAAGGACCGTCTCGCTATGTGCTCTGTAATTCACAGGAGGAGACTATGGAGCACTTGATGAACTGATGCATAGTCAGCAACACCCTGTGGGAAAGCCATTTCAAATTGTTTGAGCGCCATCACAGAAATTATCAAAACATCATTAATACCATAGAAAACTGGCCGAGGAAACCTTACCAAAACCCGGTGGTAAATCATGCGTGGCTCCTCTCCACTGGGTTCATGATCTGGAACATATGGAAGGCACGGAATAATGTTATTTTCAAGGCAGAAAACCGAGCTCCAGCAGACATATGGGAGCAAACCCTCAGGAATATGAGAGAAACAATTTTAATGGAGAGTTGGAAGGACGAGGACTGGCAGGCATCGCAAATGGAGGAGAAAATCATGAAGAGACTAGAGGTAAACCAGAGTATGGTAAGTGGGAGTGTCCAAAGAAAAGCCCAAGTCAGAGAGGTGGCAGAAATCACAAAGTACAGACAACCCCCACAGGGATTCACAAAACTAAATTTTGACGGTGCTGCCAAACACAACCCGGGAGAAGCAGGTATCAGGGGAGTCTTTAGAAATGACTGTGGTAACACCCTGAGAATATTTGCAATGGACTGCGGGGAGGCGACTAATAATGAAGTGGAACTGCATGCTCTGAAGCAAGGCCTGGAAATTGCGATACAGGTAAAAATTAAGAGTCTCCAAATTGAGGGAGACTCAAAATTGGTGGTGGACATGGTAAGGCAATTACAACAGCAAAAACCAGTGGAAAAAATTAGTAAGAGCTAGCGAATGGCGTGGCTCATCGGAGAAATAGGGAAACTCCTGACCAAAATTGACTATCTCATCCCTTCCCATGTAAGGCGCTCGGGCAATAAACCAGCTGACTGGTTGGCGAACTGGGGCAGTCGGAATAGGGGCAAGTCGATTGACAATGAAGGAATGGATATGCTGCTCCCAGAGGAGCGCGACAGATTACAACAATTACTTGACGACGATAAGGGTGGTAATGGTAATCTCGAGGCGAATGGCCAAAATCAGATAGGACGTAACAGTTGCGGGGAAAGATTGCAGCGGGTAGGAATGGACAGCATATTCGTAAGAAAGGACAGGAGCGAAATAAGTGACGGAGCAGGGCAGATGACGGGGCAAGGGCCACTTAATGGGGAAGTAGAGTGAACCGAGGCATCTGTTATCACAAAATCAGTACTAAGGGCTGCAACCAAGCAAGATTTCATGTAACTCTTTCAACCAGACTTTAGACTAAGGATTAGCCTCCTTAGTCAGAGAGGTCTCTCTCACAAACTTTTGATAAAAATCATTCACAACAACAGATGGCTAACTCTTCACACATTCATGAAAACAAAGCTGGTTGGACACATATCAAATTGGTCTTCATTGGGCTATGGAGTCTCACACATTTAGTAAACAAAATCACAGTCATTTCATGGAAGTCAAGGCTCTTTGCATCAGATGTTCAAACATATTTCACATAAACCACAGCTTGCCAAGCATACAGGAAGTCAGAGCATTAAACATGAATTCTGAGTGATTATGCTGTAACAAGGTTGTAAAAGAACATTAAGAGAATAAACCACCATCACATTTGAACAATATAATCCATTGAGAATCTTGAGAAGAAACAACAGCTGTTTTACTATTACTGTAATAAGTCTTTTACATTGGCCCAAATAAAACTCTGTTTTTGTATAAAATCTCCAACCCTGTTTACATCAGAGTTTCTCCTATATATAGGAAAACCAAAACTCAAACTACCTTGAGTCTCCTCAACAAGCATGAGGGGAGAGCTCGTTGATCTACCATTAATTAACCTTATCTATTTCTAAACAAACTTAATAAATACAAAAGGTATTGCGCTGTAAATACATAGAGTCCTAATCACATTGACATTCTAACTCTATCTCCTCGTATGCATGATGCTTTTGTGAATGCTGCCACATGTCCTCTTTCTGTTTCGGTTGAGGTATCTTGAAGGAGAACACACTGAATGAGCTGGCCTTGGATTCCAATCACGTAGATGGCTTCATTAATTAACCAAGGGAGGTGCTCTATTTTCACGGCCTCTGTCTCCCATCACTCTTCATCACTTTAAAAACATGTCCTCTGCTCTTTAATTCTTCCCAAACAACGCATATCACCACACCTTTCAAATGAGCTGGAAGCTTTATGAGCTGAACAGGTGTACAAACCGGATCACCGAAGACTAAAACCAAAACCCTAATAATTCGGTCATAAAGTACCTTTAACGAGACTTTAGCTAGAAACAAAACATTTCACCTTTTTGCAATGCACATCTGTCATCTTCTTAATAGCTAGGATAGTTTTGAATAGTCACCTTTATGCTCTTGAAACATTTCATTCAAAATTAGCTGACCTCAGCATCAATTTCATTTTTTCTCATAAAACAGTCATCTACAGCAGTTTCGTAGCGCGCTACGAAACTGCTGTGTGACTTAAAAAACACAGTCTTCCTCTAAACTGCTCACAAAATTGAATAGCTGCTGTTTGCTAGGCTTCACGGTTCACCATTTGAACCAGCCTATAAATAACCAACTGCTCATATTCATCCTTGAAGACCGACAACACCGCAAGCAAGTCTGCCACCAGCATTTCCTGTGCTCTTACTCAATTCATGGCCACCTTTGCCAAGATCATGTCTGAGCACAGCATATACGAACAACTTTTTTCTCACAACTCCCACCAATAATGTAATCCCTCCCATTCATATAATATGACCGAGTATAGTTCTGAACACTTCCTGTAGGAGTAATGTCAAATTTCATATGTAGCCTTCCATCCACAGCTAAGTGTTGCTTGACCTCATTATCCACAGTTGAGGAAAGGATATAATGATCATCACGAGAAAAGCACACCATCACATTCCCTCTTAAGCTGGTCATTGTATACAAAGGATGTGTAGGCTTTTGTCGTAAGTCCCAAGTTTTGATTTCCTGATCAAAAGATGAAGTCGCAAACAAGTATGGGGAATGATGAGCAAACTTTACCACATTTATATGTTCACGGTGGAGATCTTCGAAAACTTGTAACCGTTTTCTACTGCACACATCATACAGAGCAACATGTTTTGAATATCCACTAGCAAGGAAATAATTATCTGTTTCATTAATATGGACAGATGTTAATTTCTCAAACTCTTCATATGTGTAAGTGGCAGGGTTTCTACTGCTGCTGCCTGCACCATATCTGGAAGGAAGAACAGTTGAGCGCATTCGGTTCACATCATACAGTCGTAATGTGCCATTGTCAGAGCCAGCAATAAGCTTGGAAGGGTCCTTGTTGAACCAACAGAGACCAAGAATACTATGATTTGCTCCAACTGACTGAACATGTCCGACAATTTTACCACTTTCATGGTTGATCACAACCACTTCCCCATCCAAAATCCCGAAGACCGTCAAACTAGCATCAGATGGATGATACTCAAATTGTCTGGGCCGAAACTTCTTGTTTGTCCTTAAGCATGTTGTACAAAACAATAAAAAGGTCGTCCTCCAATGTTGTCGACGCGCACAACCACAGCATAAAACTTGTATATAAGCAAACCATTTCCCTTTCCACTCATATGATGCTTGTAATCTAACTCCAGATTGTCGACGAAAGTATCAGAAAACAAATCGGTGCTATAAAGGATGGAGTCCAGCTTTGAGCTCTCGTTGCTCCAGCACGTTTCAGGCCTTCCTTCTTAATTATAAAGCTTGCCCTTCTGAAAGCACTGGATACAAGGGCAAGCAGACATCCTTTAAGATTGCTTGACGAAAATCCGCTCTCAATTCCTCTTAGTCTTTGCACTAGGACTCCCATCGCTGACTGTTCTTAGATCCCGGCCAATCTACGAAGTCTGCAATCCGAGCATGAGCCGGAGAACGCAGTTAATTGGACTCGAATTTCTTCTGCCGTAACCATTACAAAAATCAAACTTTGTGATTTGACCTTCCAACATCTATTTCTGAGTCGTAGTTTTCATCCAAGAGCAGAGCCTCAATATGAATACCTTCATAACTTCGGTTTGTAATGCAAACAATGTTTGCACTGCATTCAAGGGTGCGCAGTCCTTCCCTTAGTTTCATAAACAGATATAATGTCCTGTACCATTCCAGCAACTTCCTCCAAGGAATGATTTGAATCCTTTACGTCACCAAGGCCGTCTTCAAAGGAGTTTTGTCTAGCAGTCTTTTCATGTTTCACTGAACCAGGAGTGCCATTTGTTGAACCTACCTTAGCAAACTTCCCATTGAATATCGAAAGAGCTAATCTCCAAAATGTTGGTACATGGTGCACAATGACAGATGTAAGCCTACGAATGAGTCTTCCTCTGAGAGCATCTACTTCTTCACCAGTCGCTTCTTCGCTCCATCCTTTTTCCACTCGTAAAACCCTTCAACTGACACAAGGCAATGATAACTTGGAATAAGTCGACGAACAGAAGCCTTCTCATAACCGATTCTGATCGAGCATTGATTTCAAAAAGGACCACGGTTTTGAGACTTGAGTATGAAACAGAGTTTTGATGGACCTTTGTTGGTGATCATGAGAACCTGCCACAACAGCTGTGAGCACAAAGCAAAATTACCACTGGAATGTTCCCCTTCAATGGAGTACAAGCCCACATATAACAGCTTGACAAACCTCGTTTCCTGCAGTGTTTCCATCAATTCACTTTAAATATCTGTCATTTCCCAATTTCGCAGCGCAACCAGTGCAAGGTCAGTGTTTTCGCTACGAAATCACTAAAACAGATGGCGCTACGAAACTGCTAACGGATTTATGCGCTGCGAAAACACCCTGACTTTAAGCTAGGCTAAAAATTTTTTTGCAATAGACTTTTCAGTGATAACAGCATTTTTAAGGAAAGATCTGGAGAGAGTGTGGGAAGTCGGGATAAATGGAAGAGGAAGGACGACAGGTGGCATCAGGGGTACAGAAAGGGTATGGCAGGAGCAGCCGGGAGAATGTAGGAGTAATGAAGAATAAAGGAGGACAGACAGGTATCGCCAAATCCCGAGGAAGGGATGCGGGGATGAGAGTCGGGCAATTAATTGGCCAAGTGGTGGTCAGGATGAAAGGACAAAGGAGAGTTTACAAGCAAAGGCCTGAGGTGGCAAATAGAATGTTCATGCAGCATAGCACGAAGAATGAAGGATCGGTGAAAGGTGGTAGCAAGGCTCAGCGTCCAGCCCTCATCTCAGGTCTTGGCGAAGAAAGGTGGTATGTTTCCTTAAGCCCCCGTCTTTCAGACCTTGTGTTAGATAGAGGTAGAATCGCCTGTTCTTTAACGAGAATGTCCAGAAAAAGGGAGCCTTTAACCAGTAGATGGATAGGAGGTGGTCATCCTGGCCACGGGACGAATAACCTTTGCCCCATCAGAGATGAGGAGAGTTTTGCTGGAGAAATCCATGGCCCCCGAAGATGGGTTCAATTCATGACCAGAAAGGAGAGGTGGGAGGGGAGGGTGGCCTTGTCAGGTCTCGTTGAGATCCATGTTGGGTACTGGTACCTTAACTTTGTCGGCTGCCCGGATAATCCCCAAAAGGCTATGCGCAGAAACCCTTTGGGCCACTGGGGGGTAATAAGCCTTCCCCATCAGATGGGAAGCCGAGGGAGGATTGCTCTGTTTGCCGAGACCAGCCATGCTGGTCAGCGCGGGGATTTCAGGGAAGTAGAGAGAGGGGGGAGGGTCTCGGGCTGCATAGCAGGCAAAGTTGTGAGGTGGCCCAGGACTGCCAACCAGAAGCATCGGCAGGCCCTTCAGGCCAAGGCTGGGAGGGTAAGTGATTGGAATTCCGCAGAACTTCAAATTAAAGGCACTGACTTGTGGTTTGTTGTCTTGATAGGTAGACAAGCCACAATAAATTCAAGGTTTCAGGACCGCAGCAAGATGGCTCCGAAGAAGGTAAAACAAGCTCGGACCAGGGAAGAAGGCACAAGCAACAATCTGAAGTGGAGAGGAAGGCAGCCAGACTTAGAGAAAAGCATGTTCATGATAAATGCGTATATGGCTAGGAACTCCCCGGAAACATGCACTCAAATCCATGGGTGGGAACGGGAGCTGAGGTCCATTAGCGAGAACAAGGAAATCCCCAGAGGGGAATGGGAAGATCTGATTCTAGACCCCAGAAACACTAGGAGCAGAAATTCTCTATTTAATAAGACGTTACAACAGTATTGGATAATGAAACACGTGGTCGCCCGGGCTATGGAAATGAACCAGGTAGTCCGAGAAGAAGAGGAGGAGGAAAGAAAGCAGAGAGAGGAACAGGAAAAGCCAGACAAGGGAGGAAACAGAAAATCTAAAGGCTTCCCTCCTGAAAGAGATTGCGGTCATCCAAGTCCAGACAGCGAGAAACCACGTGATGCTGCGGAAGATGGAACAAATGTTGCAGGAAATGAAATGGGCTATGGAACAGAAGAAGGTGAAACCTGGGTGCAGCGCCACGGCGCCTGCCCCGGTCAACTCGTCAGATGAGGATTGACAGAGATGAGTCTCTGGTTTTTTTGTTTAAAATGATGTTAAAAAAGAACTGTGCCTGGTTACTATGGTATGGTTGTGTAGTTAGTTTAGTTAGCAGTAGTCAAAAACTTGGTTATGACAGTATGAAGGAGAAAAACATTTTTAAATTTTGGTCTGGTTATAATGTTGATAGGTGGCAGTCTGGTTTCCTGCAGGCAGACTAGCCACCTGAACAGTAGTTTGCTATAAGTTTCTGTTATTGTAATATAGAAAGAGGAATGCCTAAGTTTACCAAAAAAAAAAAAAAATGTACTTGACTAAAACAACAAAAGAAATAATAAAATCTCAAGGAGACAAAAATAAACTACATACAGTACAGGAAAGATTTCCATAGCACCTATGGATGGGCCCTTGCTAAGGTGCTTGGGAACCTTGAATAAAATCAACATAGAATGCTTTTCTGAAAGGAATTTTCCTTCCATTAATATAAAATTGATAGTACAAAAGTCTAAAACAAAGGTTGCAACACTGCAAAACAACAATTTTATCCTTTTATCTCCATAAAATGACTCTCTTTCACTAGATCAAGTTCTCCTCTTATACAAAATGTTGAGGGAGCAACCTCCTCAATACAAAGGTTTTTTTACCTTCAAAAATCCCTAGAATCATGGCATTCAGTTCCCTATGTCTTGTTGCACAACCATCTCTTGATTAATTGTCGATAAATCCAATTTCCTAGTGATCCATGTAGATGTATACTGACATTTCAGGAGACAAGGCCCCTATCTTCATGGTAGGTTGTTATGGGATTGTTGGATTTCATTGTTCTTCAAAAAGCTCTCTAGATCAGGATGTTACGGCTACCAAGGGTCATACAAGTCATTAGTATGGTTAAATCTCTTAAGCACACACCTAACATAAGGAATAACATGTAACTATCAAAATGCATAATAATCAAGGGAAAGCCAAATAAATGGCACATAACAAAATACTTTTTCCTAGGGAAAGCCACTGCTCAAAACCCCTATTATCTATATTGCATTAATAAGAAATATGAGTGAAGATACAAAGCTTGTTCTAACTAGAACAATTCCCCACAAGTATGCTCAACTCACTACCTCACAAGCCATCTCTGATCTGAAAATGGGGCACTAAAGGCTTCTTGTCAGGCTTACAAGAACCTCTCCCACTTCCAAAGCTTAAATATTCCCAATATTTATTGATTTACCAATGTGGAATTAATAATGTGCTTGAACATAGGTGTATGCTTATATTTGTTTTAAAACCATTATGTGTTGTAAGTTCACTTGCTTATGCTGGTATAAAATACATATGACAGTAAGTAAAGCAGCAAATAAGCAACACATGCATAGCAGCAAGATGCAACAATAAAACAACACACATAATAGCAATATTAATTTGGAGTTCACCCAAAACTCTTGGGCTACGTCTCCTTGAGCTCTAGTCAACTCGACTAGGCTCTCTGGGATTATGGCAGTAGTTCTTTTACAAGCTCCACGCTCAACTCCACTGGTTTACACAGAACACAATGGGCTTAGAACACCATCTCATCCTCGGCTCTGAAGCTCTCAGGCTTTCTGGCTCTGGCTCTGTCTCGTGGCTCTGCCTTTTACTTTTTCTCTATCTCAGCAACTTCCTCTCTCATGTCTCTGCCACTGTATGGCTTTTAAGCCTATCAGCGCTTGTCTGTTCGTCTCCCCCTTCAGGCTCTCTGGCTCCTGGCCTCTGTCCGTTCAAATCCCCTCTGAGCGTTAAACAATCATTGTAAAATGCCTTCAGGTATGGTGGCCACCTGTTTTTAAATGGAAAGGACCACTAGTACAGTTGAAATCCTCAGGAATATGTTTCTCTATTTACATAGAGAAATACACTAAAAAACCCGCAAAAACTCTTTCTATCGGACTTCAAAAATCATTGAATCTGCCCTATAATCCTATCAGGTCCGCCTTTGGTCGCTATCACAAGCCCACCATTGATCTGTGTGATCTTTGATCCAATGGTTGATATTCATTTCGGGCGGCTTATGCGTACGAAGATTACCTACCCGAAAAGGCAGTTTTCTCTCTCCAGCGCCAAGCCATGTGTCAGCCAGTGTATGGGATTGGGTGGAGCCTATCTAATACCACTTACTGCCTAAGGCCCGCCTGAAATCCCTCTCGTTACGGAACTCAAATAATATAAATCTGCATGTATAAACCTTTCAGGTCCGTTTTATCGCTTTGGGTGCATTTCCTTTGTATTTCGTTTTTTTAACGAAAATGTGAAAATACATAGAAAAACCCTTTTTACTGGAACTCAAAATATATTAATTTGCATCCATAAAACTCATCGGGTCTGGCTATCGCAAGTCGCATATTGTATCGGCCCCGCTCCTTTGTATCGCTACAATGCGATATATCGCAATCGCATATCGCCTAACCTTCAGGCCACAGGTTAAGTCCTTCTGTGTGTGTATTAGCGATGCAATATTGCGAGTAGATCTGGACCGTTGATCTGCATGCTTGATCAACGGCCCTTGTTTAATCACGTTGATCACTATCGCAATTTCTATAAGGCCGCCTCCAATAGACTCCGCTTGCCACCTCCGATTGCGATATGCCGATTAGATCTGGACCATTGATTGGTCCGATACAACAGCACCTGTGCAATGTTGCTTTAGCCTCTGCTTAACTCTATTTTTGCCATTTCTTCATGTTTTTCCCGTGCGATAGTGTTTTCCGCCATTTTCTAATGTTTTTCCCTTGTTTATTGCGATGCGATAAAATAATGTGATGCGATGGGTTTTAAGGGTTTTTATGTTAAAAAACACATTTTCCCTTAAGTCCCATTTATATAAAAATTTGCCCCCTTTTCAAAGGACAAAGGCAAACTTCTTCTTGCAATAACTTCTTCATCTGAAGTCCATTTTAGCCCATTCAAGTTGCAGTAGATTCAGAATGCAAAGATCTACGCAATGGAACTATTTCCAAGAGCATCCTTGGACTTTCATTTTCCTCTATGAGGAACATTTTAGACTTATAAGTCTATTCTAAATCCATTTTGGATCACGCCTTCCCACTAAAAGAACTTTTGGTCTCCAAAAGACTGACATACTGATCTGAATAGTAAATGAGAGTAATAGCACCCTGTTCTTTCAGCCTCCATACACTTGCCTTGCATAGTGCCTCTGAACCAAAGCCTTTGACCACTTTCCTTCCTGTACTTGTTGGTCCTCCTGGGAAGAACTGTCTTCCTTCTTGACTTCATGCAGAACTCCTGCAGAGATGATCATAGAAGGTAGTTTGAACTTCTTTGCCTTGATCATTGATCCAAGGTGGCTCAAACAAATGTGAAGTACATCCACTCCACAATATTTTCATTTGTACCTGTTTAAAAAGCTGTAAACAACAACTTTTAACAATAACTGGATGGCTTAACCTCCTGCTTCAACGAAAGAAACAGATTTTCACATCTTGTGAACACCTCCATGTCTTACATCTACATATAAATGATGGACTAGATAACAAGCCCACAAAACATGCCTTTAAAAAAAATGACCCTTCAAGTCAAGCATGTAGAAAAATACCATTAGGACTATTTTTCAAAAGATGAAACACTTCATCATTATCTCCATCCTGGAGACCATATCAACTTTTCCCAAGCCAATATTACATTCATGTTTACAACAAAGCAATCAACCCTTCAAGTTAATTACACATACATGTTCAAATACAAGGAAAACATCAATATCCCTGTGTTCATGCACATTATTCTCATGCATGCATTTCATCCTTCAACTTTCGCTTAAGCACACTGTACTTTCGAAGCTGAAATGAAATATAATGTTGCAGCAACAAAGTGAGTCTCCTACTCAACTTCTCCATTCACCTTCTTGGTAAAATCCTACAACTTGCATTCCATTAACAAAGAAATGCAAATAGATGCCTTATATCAATAGACATGCAATCTTAATTGGATAAGAATTCTAACCATTTCTCACCAATCCCTTTCAAAGGTACTACCTTTGTTTTCACATCAACATGAACATGTGAATCATCCTGAAACACATCATCCATGGAATATTCCTTTCCATTTCTGCCATCTTCTCTTTCCACTTTCTTCAGCTTTTGTGGAAGCATTGTTGGATTCAGAGTCCAACACCTTTCAACAATATTCCCTTGCTTATGGCAGTAAGTGCACTGCATGTGCATCCTCTTGACAGCATGATTTGCCTTGTCTAATGGACCTTTGGCTTCTTGCTTCCTTTCCTTAAAAAGTTTCCTATATGTGGCCATTCTCTTCCAAAATCTAGAAACATTATGTTTATCCAAACCACAAAAGGAACATGCAATTCTTTTCCCATATCTATGTGGAAATTTATCATGCTTTTCAAAATCAAAAGGAATATGATTAGAACCAGATTTATACCTTTCTCTTTCACCTTTATTGCCTTCATGAGGAGGTGAATCAAATGAAGAAGTGGTGCCCTTTGGAACACCATCAATCTCTTCAAGGCTGTTAGAGTCTCCACAACTCTCTGGTTCAAGTGTGTGCTTCTGAACACTTGCATCCTGCAAATGATGTTTCAAGCTATTGCATTCCTCCTCAAAACAATCTTCACACTCTTGAGGTAGAGGACTTGAAATGAAACTCCTTCTTGGAACTATTTCAATGACCTTCATGGCAGCTTTGGAACTCTCTCCATAAGACTGTCCATAGCCAAAACCCAAATACTTAGGCCTTTCCTCAACCATTATTGGCTCAACAATACCTTGTGCATACTTTCCCAAGCCTTTTCCTTCATAGCCCATCTTAGACATTAACTTGGAACCTATGCCTCTGGTATGTTTTTCCAAAGAACCAATATAAGCATTCTTAGAAGAATTTGAAGAGAAACAGGAACTATTTACCTCTTCTTCACGTTGATACTTGACTAAGGCTTCTTTGGAAACAAAGAGCTGTGACTCCAACTCATGCATCCTTTTCAAGTTCATATTTTCAATATGAAGTTGCCTCTCCATTTCCTGCAATTTGTCAAAAAGCAACTGCTTCTCTTCCTCCACGGAATTCAACTGCTCTCTAAGTATGTTGCTCTTCCTTCCATCCTCATACATTTCTCTCACCTTGTCCATCATGATGAACAAGTCTTGCTTCATGTCTTCATCAAAGACTCTTGTGATGAAGGAGGAATTTGAGGACTCAATTGTAGAAGTTGTCATTATGCCAATGAACAAAAGAACTTCAAACAAGATTAACAAAGAGCTTATTCAAGCAACCTTTTGCAACAAACCTCTTGTGCTTCAAGGATTGCCTTTAGGTCCTTTGGTAAAAGAAGAATGCCTTCAACCCTTCTTCCTTTTTGTCCTTCCTGGACTGAGCTACCAATAGCTTTCCCTTCACCTCTGCAAACTCACACAATAGTCAATCTGTAAACAAGCATACAATCAATCAAGACAATCAATCCTTGACTGCCCAAACACCTTTCAAACAAGCAATCTTTGCTCTGTCAATCAAGTATTCTAATATAACCTTCTTTGAAGGTGGGGTAATCAATCTTAGGCTCTGATTTGAAAATGGGGCACTAAAGGCTTCTTGTCTGGCTTACAAGAACCTCTCCCAATTCCAAAGTTTAAATATTACCAAGATTTATTGATTTACCAATGCGGAATTAATAATGTGCTTGAACATAGGTGTATGCTTATATTTGTTTTAAAATTGTTATGTGTTGTAAGTTCACTTGCTTATGCTAGTATAAAATACATATGACAGTAAGTAAAGCAGCAAATAAGCAACACATGCATAGCTACAAGATGCAACAATAAAACAACACACATAACAGCAATATTAATTTGGAGTTCACCCAAAACTCTTGGGCTACATCTCCTTGAGCTCTAGTCAACTCGACTAGGCTCTTTGGGATTATGGCAACAGTTCTTTTACAAGCTCCACGCTCAACTCCACTGGTTTACACAGAACAAAATGGGCTTAGAACACCATCTCATCCTCAGCTCTGAATCTCTCAAGCTTTCTGGCTCTAGCTCTGTCTCGTAGCTCTGCCTTCTGCTTTTTCTCTGTCTCAACAACTCCCTCTCTCATGTCTCTGCCACTGTATGGCTTTTAATCCTATTGGTGCTTGTCTGTTCGTCTCCCCCTTCGAGCTCTCTGACTCTCGGCCTCTGTCCATTCAAATCCCCTCTGAGCGTTAAAAAATAATTATAAAATGCCTTCAGGTATGGTGGCCACCTAATTTTAAATGGAAAGGACCACTAGCGTGATTTAAATCCCCAGGAATATGTTTCTCTGTTTACATAGAGAAATACACTAAAAACACTGAAAAACCCGCAAAAACTCTTTCTATCGAACTTCAAAAATCATTGAATCTACCCTATAATCCTATCGGGTCCACCTTTGGTCACTATCGCAAGCCCACCATTGATCTGTGTGATCTTTGATCCAACGGTTGATATTCATTTCAGGCGGCTTATGCGTACAGAGATTACCTGCCCGAAAAGGCGGTTTTCTCTCTCTGGCGCCAAGCCACGTGTTGGCCAGTGTATGGGATCGGGCGAAGCCCGTCCAATACCACTTACCGCCTGAGGCCCGCCCAAAATCCCACTCATTATGGAACTCAAATAATATAAAGCTGCATGTATAAACCTTTCGGGTCCATTTTATTGCTCTGGGCGCATTTCCTTTGTATTTCGTTTTTTTAACGAAAATGCAAAAATACATAGAAAAACCCTTTTTACCGAAACTCAAAATATATTAATTTGCATCCATAAAACCCGTCGGGTCTGGCTATCGCAAGTCGCATATTGTATCAGCCCCGCTCCTTTGTATCACTGTGATGCAATATTGCAATTGCATATCACCTAACCTTCAGGCCATGGGTTAAGTCCTTATGTGTGTGTATTAGCGATGCGATATTGCGAGTAGATCTAGACCGCTGATCTACGCACTTGATCAACGGCACTCGTTTAATCACGTTGATCGCTATCGCGATTTCCATAAGGTCACCTCCGATAGACTCTACTTGCCACCTCCGATTGTGATATGCCGATTAGATCTAGACTGTTGATCGGTCCGATCCGACAGCTCCTGTGCAATGTTGCTTTAGCCTCTGCTTAACTCTGTTTTTGCCATTTCTTCATGTTTTTCCCGTGTGATAGTGTTTTCCGCCATTTGCTAATGTTTTTCCCTTGTTTATTGCGATGCGATGGGTTTTAAGGGTTTTTATGTTAAAAAACACATTTTCCCTTAAGTCCCATTTATATAAAAATTTGCCTCCTTTTCAAAGGACAAAGGCAAACTTCTTTTTGCGATAACTTCTTCATCTGAAGTCCATTTTAGCCCATTCAAGTTGCAGTAGATTCAAAATGAAAATATCTATGCAATGGGGCTATTTCCAAGAGCATCCTTGGACTTTCATTTTCCTCTGTGAGGAACACTTTAGACTTAGAAGTCTATTCTAGATCCATTTTGGATCAATCTCTTAGCCAATACTTAGCCAATTTCCACTGCCTTCCAAGCCCTATTTTCTTGCGCAATTCCTAGGATGAATGGCCCATATTCAAAGGGAATTCATGCTTCCAAAACTACGCAATCCTAATTAGGTCCTCTTCCTGATTTCATGCATGATATTTACAACTTAGTAGTCATATAACTGATATTACACTTTCCCTGCACTCTAGTATCAACTGGGTCTTTCTCAAAACTAACATGCATGAGTTTCCAATGAGTGAATCTTCAGTTATTTGGAGTAGCACTTGTGGATGCACCAATGCACTAACTGACTACTAATCCTATACTAGTTCAACAAACAGTTAGAAGTAGTTTAACTGACTATAACTCAGTAAACTGAGTTATCTAATTACAATTCAATCTAAACTCATACTGGACCCCTAAAATTTAGGGAGAACATATACATGACTTCCAATAGACTTCCAACTCGGAATTCCTACACTAATTAAGTTAATTAAACTTAATTAACTATTTACAAGTTGCTATGAGAATACAATTCAATTATAATTCACAGTTTAATTCATGGACAAATTAAACTGGAATTTCTTGTTGCCATTAATCAACACTCCCTCTCAACAAGAAAGGGATTATTTTCTACCCCAATCCTATCTCTATGAAACTCAAATTTACATCTTGACAATTTCTTTTTCAAAATGTCAGCATCTTGCTCGTCCATGGGAATGTAATCTAAAAACATGATCCGCCTCAATACACAATCTCTGAGATGATGATATCTGATATCAATGTGCTTGGACTTGTCATGAAAAACTGGATTTTCATAGAGTTTGATACAACTCTAATTATTGCAGTAAATCACTGTCGGATCCATCTGCTAACCAAGTAGACCAACTAGTATCTTCCTCATCCAGATGGACTCACATGTTGCCTTACTTGCAGCCATGTACTATGCCTCTATCAAACTGAGTGCAATCAACCTAAGTTTCTTTTTGTACCAAGAAATTGTTGTTGACCCAATATTGAAAATCCCTGCTAATGTGATTTTCTAGCCGGATGGACTCCCCGCCCAATTTGCATCTGTGAAGCCTTGAATCTTCACTCCCTTTGTCCATCTGTACCATAATTCGTACTAAGTAGTGCCCCTAAGGTATCTCAATACATGCTTTTTTACCTTCCAATACATCTTGGTAGGCCTAACCATCGCTTGACTCAACTGGTTAGCTACATAGCATAAATATGGTCGTGTGTTCACTAAGTACATGAGTGAACCCACAAGCTGCTTGTAAATAGTAGCTCCCACTACCTCTCCCAATGTAGCATCCTCCTTCCTCCAGTTACCAGCTAGAGGAGTCTCCATAGGCTTGCATCTCTCCACGTGTAACCTCCTAATTATCTCATTGGCATACTTTCCTTGAGACACAAACAGCACCCCATCACCCTGCCATACTCCCATGCCCAAAAAGTAATGCATGAGCCCCAAGTCCTTCATCTCAAACTCTCTTGCACGGTCCTCCTTAAAAGATTTGATCAACTAATCATCACCTGTCAGTATGAGATCATCAACATAAAGTACAATGATCAACAGTTTACCTTCCACCACTATGTGGTAGAGGTTCGCAGCTGCTTCACTCTTCATGAAGCCCAACCTAGTGAAGTAGTTGTCTATCCTTGTGTACCAAGCACGAGGTTGAAGGTTTCAAAACCTTCATGTTTCTCTATGTACACCTCTTCCTCAATCGTGACATTAAGGAATGTTGTCTTTACATCCATCTGATGTATCTCCCACCCCATCTGCACTAGTAGTGCTAATATATATTTGATCAATGAGTACCTTGCAATAGGAGCAAAGGTATCATCATGGTCAATCCCCTCTTACTGTGAAAATCCATGGGCCACAAATCTATCCTTATGCTAATCCACACTACCAACTGCAACTTGCTTTACCTTGTAAAGCTAATGGGAGCTCACCACGGACTTATCCTCCAGACTCGGGACCGCATCCCAAACATTGTTACAAACTATGGAGTCATACTCCTCCATCATGACATCAACCCAAACTAGTTTCTTCACTACTTCCTCAAAGGAAGATGGCTCTGTCACAACACATCCACTCATAAGAGCCACGTATCTAGTGTACCTATTAAGTGACCTCCTCTTTCTGTGTTGTGATGTGGGTGCTCCCACATTCTCTCTAGCATATGACAACAATCTATCCACCTCTCTGGTGCGGTTTCTCCCATCTTTGGAAGACTATGCCTGAGTGTATGTCTCCACTCCCAGATCCTCTGCATGTGGCTACTCCACATCAATCTGAGGCTCCTCAACCTTAGGAGCTAAAATATCCTCAATTGCATGTAGTTGAAGCTCCCTCTCATGGGAAGCTTGCATGGCCTTCTCCTCATCAAATCTAACATCCCTGTGAACCATTGTCATCTTGTTGGTCGAATAGTGCACCCAATAGGTTTGAGGTGTATCAGTGTACCCCACAAATATACCCAACTTTGATGTGAGTTCAAGCTTTTTCCATGCATCTTTGGTCACATGGCAATATACCGATGACCCAAAAATCTTGAAGTGGCCAACATCTGGTCTCTTACTGGAATAAGCCTCCTCTGGTGTCTTCATCCCAAGTATCTGATGCGGGCTATGGTTCTGAACATATACGTTGTGTTGTTGTTGTCATGCGAAAAGAGTCAATTTTGCGGACAAAACCGACCTCCCTAGAAGCTAAGGCTTTCTAGTGACAAATAAGACAATCAAGCACTATCTTTCCCTAAATATGCATTTGAAATACAAGCAACCAGGTGTTTAAAGCATACCTTTAGTCCAACGCTGTTTGTAACAGCCAAGCCTCTCTGATCCAGATGAGCTCCTCCTTCTCTTTGAAACCTGCATTCACTAACAAGCAAAAAATTACATAGCACCTGAATAACTCATATAATAAAACATATTCATCATAAAGACCAAGGAGTATATGAAACAAATTATATATAACAACTTGTTGAGAAAAATGAACTTAATTGTATTAATTGGAAACAAAAGAAACCATTACAACCAGTGCCTTGGTATTGTGCAGGTCCCTCCCAGGGTCCAGCAAGAGTTCTCCTTTACTTTGATCAGCTCACCCACTTCCAAATGAAGCTAAGAAGGGAATGGAATCTATCCTCTCAAGCTCTAAAAGGGAGTCCTAATTTCAGCAGCATCTACCCTTAGGAATGTTCAGCTTTCAACCTCCCCTCCCTCTGGCCCAATACCTGTATTTATAATGCTTTGGAGGAAGTTAATTAGGTCCACCATCAATGGGATAAGCCCCTCTTTCAATGGGATAGCTCCCCTCTTGATGGGATAAGTTCCTCTTTCTTTGGGATGCATGAACCATCTGGAGGCGCTCAATCCACGTCAAACCATCTTCTAGAATGCTCTAGATTCGACCACAAGTAACTTTTTTGAAGTAAAACTTGCGCCTTTTGACCTTTACAGGAGTACGCACCCACCCCTTTACAGACAGAGCGTACAAGTACGCATGTATTATGAACTTGAGGTGCGTACACGCAGGTAAGGGTAAGAGAAGCTACGTAACCATAGTTATATTGACTTTTAAGGACTTTCTCTCTTTCTTGGAGTTTGACATGAGGAGCAGAGGTATAAGACTTGCCAAGGAGGACAGTATGACAGTTGATGGAGCCATACCGACTGTAAATAGTCATGGTGACAAATTTTAGTGTAACAGATTGCCCCCTAAAGTGCGAAGCCTGTAGTAGATTAGGGTTTCATATCATCTAGGAAGGGTGAAGCACTTTATCATTTCAAGGATTATCTTGTGGAGAGCCCAGTCGGAACCTGCAAATACTCAACACAAAATACATATATAAGATCATATCATCACTGAGGTAGGCATTCCCATACTCAGATTGAAAACTTTAACTAACAAACTAACTACTGCTCTGATATAGGAATGATTTCGCAGTACATCATAATCATAGACTCATGTAGACACAGTATGGATGCAGCCATCTGTTTATGATTAGTCTACTGTATAATGAATACAAAACTCCTCGCAGCCTGGATGGTGGAAACTAGATCCAGGGTCTTCATTTCTACTTCCCGAAATAGTACGATTCTATCCATGCGAATAAATGAGTTGATGTCGAACATGGTAGAAACCACTTGATTACCAGTCGATGATGTAAATTGTTAACAAGTGTGAGAGAGACCACCAATGATGTCAATGGTTCTCAAAGTACCCAGTACAATCCATGAGATGTGAATGAATGTGTTGATGTCGAACATGTCACGGAATCCTTCGATCGAAAGTCAATGATGTAAACTGTCGTCAAAGGCGAGAAACCTGCCATTGATGCATGCAGATTTCAAGGTACTGACGATTTCTAGGTCATCTTTCTAGATAATGTGCTGATGTCGATAGAAAGCGATCCGTCGTAGGCAAGCCCACAACACGAAATCATAAATCAAGTTGAAGAAATGTAGCTGTAAGGACTGACTCAGGGATGGTCAAGATGGATGACAGGTATTTTGCAGATGAATGGTTTATTTGCAGTGACCTCTTGAACACATAACGACACAACAGATGGCTTGGTATCAATTGACCCAAAGTTAATACCCGGAAACCGGCTGAAGATTTTCAATGTGGTTTGATCAACTGTTAGGCAAAGGATTTCCCAACCCAAGTGAATGAAAAGTGTCGTGTTCAAGAGTGGTGATAAGGTTTTTCTGAGACGAAGGATAACAAATAGGCTCATTTTTCTCTCTTTTCCCCCACCATTTCTGGCAAGTACCTCTTTATTTTTTACAAGCTTGAGGAGGATAACATATGCTTGATTATAAGCTCATCCTTCGGATGAGTCCAACTTAGTTTAGATTCGAACCCTAAGAAGGAGTGGTCCATTCCTGTTTGTAATCGAACAGGTCCTTTACTGTGAAATTTTAACAAGTCCAGTATAGGAGAAACTCGGCGTTTTTCAATTTTAGAGAGTCTGAAAAACTTAAGAAGACTCCAGGAATGACCTTTTTCGTAAATTTGCGTCTCCCAAGCCCGAAAAAGTATAAAATAATATTTGAGAGAACCGCTTGATCTTTACGACCAAGGAGTACTTTCATGATTAGTGTCTCTGATCTGAAAAGTAAAAAGCGATCAAGGACACGTCGTTTTATTTCCAATATCGAATTTGAAACGACAAAAATCCGGCAATCTTTTCATGTTTTTATGGTCAGAAAAGGGTTGTAAGAGGACCGTCTTTTAATTCCGTTTTAACGAGTGTAAAAGAAACGCTCAGCAATATTTTCATGTTTTAGGAGTCAGAAAAGGGCTTAAAGATGACTCTGATGTTTTTGTTTGTAAAAAATGACAATTTTCCCTGAAAATCCTTTATCCTGCACAAAAACCAACACATTACTCATACCTGTTTAAGATAGATAAAAATACTTTGAAAAATACCCTTTCATGGTGAAAAATAAACAAATTTACCATTTATTTACCCAAAAAACCTATAAAAAGGGCTTTTACCAATCCATTTTTACCATTTTACTGTTGAGGAGAGAAAAAGGGCTTTTGGCAAGAAACTTCCCGTGGACATTGCAGAGAATCCGACCGTCGAAATTGAACGCCGTCTCTTTCAGGTATTCTACAACATCCTCCTCTTCATTTTCATCCGTTTAGAATTTGTTTTTAGGCCCTAGATTTTATTTTTTGGAGGCTTTGGGGTTTCAAGATCCGCTTTTCGGGGTACGCAGGTGCCACACTAGGGACCTGCGTACCCCGACATTTTCTCAGTTGGGAAAATGCCGGGCGTACGCACCTTGCCTTAAGGGAACCTGCATACGCACGCTCTGTTCCTAAAGGCGGGGTGCGTACTCCGTGCAAAGCGTTTTCAAACCCCAAATTCTCCAAATTGGACCAAAATTTTTTGATTTGATGGATTCTAATGGATGTTTTCTGGTGTGTAGATTGTTCACCATGCTTGATTGGCACGAGAGAGAGCACAAAGATGTTGATTTGGCTGCCATTAATCATCAACCGTCCATTGATGCTTTGAAGGCATGCGGCCTTTACAAATACTGGGCCATACCTGGCATGAGGGCCCAAGTGCGCTTTCTAGAGTGGCTAGTAGAAAGATGGAACGTTCAGGACCAGTATTTTTATATTGGAGGGAACCAGCTCGAGATAGAGCCCTCAGATATCTACTTTCTCACTGGTTTGCCCAAGAGAGGCGAACACTTGACTCTGTTCGGGACTAGGCCGGGTGGCCAGTCCATCGCTAGTCTCCGACTAGAGTGGTGTAACACTCAGTCTCAAGAGAAGGGGATAGAGATCAAAACTATATCCCGCCCTGAACTTATGGTGATTTCTTTTACAGTTACCAGACTTTGCGGGGCTACTGCTTTACACATTGCCACTGGATCCCAGATGCCGATGGCGATTGATTGCTATCGGGGCACCATTTTCAACTGGTGTGATGCTGTGTTGGCCAATTTAAAGGGCCAACTGACTAGAGCCAAAAACGGACAACTAAAGACTTTTGGGTATGGGCCTTTAGTTGTGAGTTTTGGCTTAGAGAGGGTTTCGATGCTGATCCCACAGCAGCTCACTGTTGAGGCTGGGCTTCCCCGAGAGCCCAAATTGATGCGATGGGTTGCGGTTATGGCCCGTCATCCTGATGAGGGAACGGAGGTTGTCCGATTTACTCCGGAGTACTTTCACTGGTTAGAGGACCAGATCTTTTCTATACAGGATTTTCCTTATGCCAGAGTTGATTTTCGTGGAGATCCGGACATGGTTCTTCCACCGGGAGAACAATGGGATGACACATGTAACTTCATTTTCACAAGTTTTTTTTTTTTTTAACTATCTATTTTTTTTTTTGTTTTTTTATATCGTCTAAAAACTAATAGTAAATTTTCAAAATGCAGATGTAGGCCCACGTCGTCCAGCCAATCTCCGGCCTTTCGAGAGGAGACTACCAGTTGCAGCGGCGCCGGCCCCACAGGACGAGGCCACAGAGACTTTAGCTGAGTTGGAACAAGACCTAGAGCGTCTTACAGCAGATATACCAGAGACTACTATAGATGATATTCCTATCAGACTTCAGCACTATGTAGTCGCAGTCCCAGGACCTTTTAGAAGGTTCTTGTGTAGGGTAGCCCGTGCAGTGGTGTCATATAGAGATCATCACCAGTGATTGGATGGTCATTTTGTAGACACATGTGACATTTTGGTTTTTTGTACTTATCCATTTTTGCCGATCATAAGGTGTTTTTCAACCTATGATCGAAGACGATGTATTTTTTGACACACTCCTATCTATATATATCATTATTACCGGCTTATCTATTAAACATGTGTGATGAAATGCTTTTAAATTTACATGTATGATTATTGCAAATGTCTATTTAACATTCGAGAAGCAATTGCATCTGCTAATGTATTTAAAGACCTTGGAATATGCTGATATTCAATGTAATCAAATTCACGTTCCAAGAGACGCACTCTCAAAAATAACCTTAATAACACTGGATTTCTAATGGCATACACTCTATTAAGCTATAATACAACGAGTTCAGAATCTAACCTCACTATCAAACTCCGAATCCCAAATTAAATAGATTCAGACAATAACTCAATCACTGCACTGTATTCGGCAATGTTGTTTGTTGTTTGACCGAGGCTCACCCCATGCATAGAAACTAACTCGTCAGAGGGCGAATAGATAACCCAAGCTGCGGAAGAGATATTCCGTGTACTATGACAAGCACCATCAGCAAATCCAATGTATGTTTGGAGAGGCATCGACATCTGCAATATCAAGAGTAAAACCAAGATAAGTTGAATAACGACGAAAACACATTCTCTAAGCTAAGCACACTGTCTAAACTAACAAACACACCAGCTAGAAAGAAAAACCTAACCTAACTAAAAATTCTCCATACCCATCATTTAAGCATAATACCTCTTTAGGTAAAGTCAATTTCTGGGTTTACCCAAAGAGTCCCCGTCAAAGTCTACTAGCTCATAGGCCCCTTTTGCTAGCTTTCACTTGACAATATAGGGCCCATGCCACATAGGAACAAATTTTCCAGCACCTAATTTATCATTAGCTTGATCATATAATAACACTAGGTCTCCTTCTGAAAAACTTCGAGGGGTCACATTTCGATCATACTGAGCTTTCATACGTTTTGCGTGAGTCTCGATCGCCAATGCAGCATCACGTCGAGTCTCATCTAATTGAGCTAAGTATAATAAACGTTTTTCCTCTTTGGAAGTAGCTGGAAGTAACTCGATGGCCATTTGCAGTGACGGGATTTCGCATTCAATGGATAGCACAGCTTCCAAACCATAAACTAGTTGGAAAGGAGTGAACCCTGTTGATGTTTTCACTGAGGTTCGGTATGCCCAAAGCGCTGAAAATAACATGTTGTGCCAATTCGACTGATGAATACCAATGATTTGTCGAATCATGATAACTAAAACTTTGTTGATGGACTCAACCAGACCATTTGCTTGTGGATAATAAGGAGTTGAACTATCATGACGCAAACCAAGCTGGCCTGTAAGTTTTGTCATCATAACATTTCGAAAATGGCGCCCATGGTCAGTGATTATCGCTTGTGGGACACCAAACCTAGAAATAATGTGATTGAACACGAAAATTGCAGCTGTCTTGCCGTCTGCCTCGAATGTAGGCATCGCCTCGGCCCACTTAGTAAAATAATCTACCGCAAGGATGATATACGCATGCCCTCCGGCCGAGTGAGGGTTACATGTAATAAAATCGATACCCCATTTGGCAAAAGGACCAACGGCAATTATATGGTGGAGAGGAGCAGGTGGAGCGCGCATCTTTCGATCAAACACTTGATAGTTGTGGCATTTTCGAACCGCAGTAATACAATCTTTAAACAAGGACGGACAGAAGTAGCCAGCGCGCAATATCTTTTGGGCTGTGGCATACCCAGACATATGACCGCCATACTCTCCAGAGTGACAGTCATTCAGAACCCTTTCAGCCTCTTCATGAGTGAAGCAACATCGAAAAACCAAGTCTGCCCCACGGCGATAAAGAGTATCTCCAATGATTTTGTACTGTTGGGATTGGAATCGAATTTTTCGACGTTCCGACTTTGAAACTTCGGGCTGAAAGGATTGGGTCTGGAGATAGACGATGATATCTCCATACCACGGATCTAAAGTGCTGATGAGAAACAAAGATTCGTCCGCAATGGGCTCCTCTGCCACAGTTTCTGTGTCAGCACGCGGGAAGTCACACATTAACTCGGCAAAAACTAAAGATTTCTTAGACTTAGATTTCTCAAACTCCAAGTCGAACTCTTGCAGGATAACAATCCATTTAGAGTACTTTCCCCCTAGCAATTGTTTAGTCAAAATGTAGATCATAGGGTTGCAATCCGAAATGACTGTAGTTTTACGGAGTAAAATGTAGTGACGAAAACGTTGGACAGCTTGAACGGCTGCCAATGCCAATTTCTCCACATGTGAACATTTTAGCTCAGTTGGATTTAACGTCCGACTAAGGTAATATATCACATGTTCCGTTCCGAATTCATCTTCCTAAACTAAGACCATCCCAATGGTGGAATGAGCGGCGGCGAGGTACAAAAAGTAATCCTGGTTGTAGTTGGGAGGATGCAGCAACGGTGCATGGGTCAATGCGTGCTTGAGTGCATCAAAAGATTTCTGAGCTATCTCATCCCAAGAGAATTGAGCATTCTATTTTAACAACTGGGTAAAACCCTTTGTAACCTCGGCGTAGTTAGGAATGAATCGTCGTAAAAAGTTTGCTTTCCCTTGCAAACTTTGGAGTTGGCGAAGACTCGAAGGAGGAGGCAATTTGATGATAGCTTCGACCTTCGAGGGATCGACGCGATTGCCGGCTTTCGAAACTACAAACCCCAGTAATCGTCCCACTTCTATACAGAAGACACATTTGTGTGGGTTCAACCGAATACGATAATGCCTACACCTCATGAAGTTTGCTCGTAAATGGACAAGGTGGTCAGCTCGATGTAATGAATGAGCGGTAAAATCATCGAGATACGGTTGCACAATGTGTTTGATGTCATGAAACGCATAAGACATCGCCCGTTGAAAAGTGGCTCTGGCGTTCTTAAGCCCAAAAGGTAATTTTCAATAAGCAAATGTCCCCTCATGGACAACAATCGCGGGATCAATTCCTGGCATTTCCTCATAGGACCAGGCAAACACGTCGCGGAATTCTTGAAATAGGGCCTTGTATGTCTAAATTTCGTCATCTGTACACGAGGCTCCTATATGAATGTTCTCAAAAATTCCAGACTTGACTGAAATGTTAATGGGAATAGTGCGAGAGATGTTTCCCAAATTCAGCTCCGAATCAGGATGTTTCATTGGATTGTGAGCTTCTTTGACATATTCAGCTATAAAGATTGATGAGAAATCATTTTCAAAACGATCATCCTCAGGTAAAAACGAAGATCTGTGATGGATATCTTCCCATGGTAAATCATCTACACACAGGACTTCATGAAGTTGCTCGTCAGATGACACAACTTCGGGAAACGCTATTAACTCTGAGGTTGATGTGAAAAGTGATTCCTCACGGACCACATTCATTTGGTCAATTTTGGTTGAACGCGGGTCGGTAAAAGACTGCACGGCTTCATAGGCAATTTCATATGGACTCAAAGGCATAGCATCACCAAATGAGTCTATCTCATATTCATAAGGAACGATCCAAGGATCGTCATAAACAATGGTGTCTGATGTAATCATATGAATGGAGGCAAACGAAGACAACGCGTTGATTGGAGGAAAAGGAAAAGTTCCCAGTAAACCGGCATCTTTAACTAATCCTACTCCAACATCCTTATAAGGGATAGTCGTTTTACCGACATGCTGAATACTCTCTGAAGAGGCTGGGTCGGATGAAAAGTAAGCTAGCTGGTCTATTGTCACGATCTTTCCATTATGTGGAAATTTTATTACTCGGAAGACCGATGAAACGACCGCTGTCATAGCGTAAGACCAACTTCGACACAAGATAAGGTTGTAGTCTAGAGGGGCATCAACCACCTCCACATCTAGACTAACGGTTTTTCCTTCAACCCCTATAGGCAAATCCTGAAGAATGCCAAAAGGATGAAACCCACGGCCATCAAAGGCCTTAAGAATTGTCGGGGATTGATTTAGTGAAGGAGAACCAAGCGATCTCCAACACTGTATCGACATAATACACGTGGAAGCTCCCTCATCAATTACAGTCTGATGAATAGGCCTGTTTTTGACTATCACTGGAATCTGGAAAGCCATTTGATGAGGCAAACGCGGTGTACTATTTTCTAGATCAAAGATTATTAGGTTCGAGTCCTGAACATCAACAGCTCCTATAGCCGACAAAAGTAATTTGCGCTGTGATGGGCATGATTGCAGCACTTCCAAAGCCGACATTGCTGAGGGAGAAACAGCTAAGTCCTCAACAATGTTATAATTTTGGGCCGCTCTCACATGTGGATTGAAAGCAGACTTTCGAAGTATACCCTTGGCGGGCGGTTTGATTACTAAGTCCGGGTTAGGTTTCTTGATCTGTAGTGGATCGGAACCGGGAGCTGAGGTTGATGGATTAGAATGAGAAGATTCTGCTTCTTTGTCATCAACAGGACTTTTACTACCATAATCTTGCGATCGAGTCGCAATCCTTACATGAGACATCATCAATATGGGTTCTTCACTGGCACTCGAGGAAGAACCTATCATCTTACTCTCCTGCTTTGGAAATGGATCTTTCAAAACAGCAGGAGTTGGGGAACCTTTGATGATTTTCACAACCTCTGCCCGATGAGGGTAATCTCTTGTAAAATGATCCTCTTCACAAATAAGACAAGGATAACGAGGTTTGCGCTTTTCGTCATTGGTTTCCGATTTTTCAGTTTTCTCCTTTGGAGTTTTGTCTGCTTTATTCTTCTTCTTACCTTTCTTTTTCCCACCGGATTTTGATTTAGCCATAGATGACTCTACAGCGTGAATATCAGCGGAAACTTCAGCAGAAGAATCTCCTGTCGGGGAGTCTGGTAAGGTTATAAAAGGAGAAGAATTCTTTGAAGACTTCTTCTTACTTTTAGTGTTCACTGTACCAATCATACCATCAGCGGCATGAGACCCCGAAGGAGCAGCAGCGATTTGATTTGAATTAGGAAGATCTGGGATCTTTTCGTGTAACGTACATGACTGAGTATAAACTAAGTCAAGGTACTGCGCTTGAGCAATCACTTGATCCTCAGTAACTACTCCGGCCTTAGCTACGTCTTCAGTAATCTTCGGTAACAATGATTTAACAAACCATTCAGCTAAGATCTGGTCCGGGATAAAAACTTTCACTAACTGCCTTCGACGTCTCCATTCATGAATATGATCGGAAATATATGTGGACGTCGATTGTTTTAATGAAGTTAGTAACTCCGTGCCATTATCATATCTGACCGGCAACTGAAAATGAGTTAAAAACGAGGTAGCTAACTGGCTAAAATTATAAAAAGAGGCACGTGGTAACTCAATGTACCACTTGGCCGCGAGACCAATGAGAGTACACTGGAAAAGACGTAAGCGGATCGAATCATCCGAGATGGAATTAAAGGCAAACCAGAGGTGGTAAGTCATCACATGATTCGACAGGTCCTCTCCAGACTTACCTTCGAACTTGGGAATGTCACTGGGCAACTTATTTGGCATTGGCGGCCAAAACGGAAGATAATTTATTGGATCGTTCGTTAGGCGCGACAAGTCTGGTAAATCCAAAGTTGCGATAAACGGTAACTGCCGATTAGGATCCCTAAAACTCTGGGTCACGAGACCAGTCCCAGGAGGAGGATATCCAGGATAACTAGGAATGGGAATCGCGTTCGGGATATTGTATCCTCCCGGAAAACCAGGATTAACCGGACCGTACTGGGGTTGTTGAGGCTGTTGATAAGTGTATCCAGGATACGGTTGATACTGGTAAACTGGCTGCTGGACAGCAGGACCATATTGGTACTGTCCCTGGTACAGTTGATAAGTGAATTGTGGTTGACTAGGGACAACCGTACTTAAACCAGGTTGTCCTACAGGCATCTGAACCGTAGTTTGAATCGTGGATCCAGACGATGGTAAAGATGTCTGAGGAGTAGATACAGAGACAGTAGAAACCGGAGCTGTCGATACTCCAGAAGTAAGTGGGGTAGATTGAACAGATGTTGCGGTAGTTGCAGCAGTTGTTTGAGATGGAGTACTAGGTGCAATAGGCCCAGACTGAGAAACTACCGAAGGTACAGAAGTTTGAATATTAGACTGGACTGGTTGCTGGGGTGAACCAGAAACTAGGGGTTGTCCAGCTTGAGATGACAACTGTACACTTGGCTGCAATACCTGTTGAACTTGCGATGGATCCCACACTATGTTCATTCCGGGGTATTGACCCATAATAGGTTGAGAATATTGAGATCCATAACTGGATTGAGGGTAGAATTGATAATTGACAGGTACATTTCCCGTACCTTGAACATAAGATTGACCTTGGGGTGTTTGGTAACCTTGACTCGAGTACTGACCTTGGGGTAGATACCCTTGAGGCATGTACTGATACTGGGGTTGACCTTGAGGTATAAATTGATACTAAGGTTGGCCTTGGGGTACATATTGAGGCTGGGGTTGACCTTGAGGAATGTACTGCACCACGGGTACATACTGTCCTTGAGGTTGCCCCCCAGACGCAATTTGTGTACCCTGAGGTTGCCCCCCAGGCATTAATTGAGGCTGCCCCCCAGGTGGTAACTGGCCACCTTGAGGTTGAGAACTGGGAATTGAACCTGACATCATGTAAATGTCTCCTACGCTCAACGGTTTATTACCATTGTTTCCAGTTAATAACCCATGTTCAATGGGTTGAGGAGATGCTCCCGCAAAAGTACCAGAAAGTGACTGATACCCAGAGGGAACAGAAGGACCGCCATACAAAAAGGATTCAGGCGATTGAGTAAACATGGACGACTGACTAGACATATTTACAGGAGTATAAAGACCTCCAGGTGGATAAGGAGCACGAGGTGGAGAAAAACTTAACCCTGAGTTGTCCAAATAATTAGTTAAAGAAAGATACCAAGTAGTACTTCTAGGTGGACTGTAAAGAATGGATTCACGCTCCCTTAGATCAATAGTAGGTTGATTCTCAGGGATAGGGACGCCTATTTCTTCTTCTGGAGCAAGTTCTTCAATAGCTATCAAACCAGAAGGAATATTTTCGGTGATGACTCTTTCTACCCTAGGTGAATTAGGAGCACTAGAAGTTGGAGAGACTAACCCCGATGTTGGAGTAACTGGTTCAGATATCTCAGGTTCTTCGCCTATATCACTAGTATATGAAAAACTACCAGCAAGCTCGGAAACTGCAATAGCTTCAGGATTATAACCTGTTTCTAGAGTTTGGTAATCAGGATGAACTACCAACGAAGACTCTCCTTCTTCAGGTGAACCTACCTTACTGTCACTAGGAGTTATGAGGACTTTCAAACCTTCGTAATGACCCGGGACGTCTTCAGGAGGTTGGCCCCGAAGTCTACGGGACTTCCTCAACAAATCGGCCATGGTTACAACCTCAGGAGACTGGCCCCGAAGTCTACGGGACTGTATCGGTAATTCAGCCACAGTTAAAACTTTTAACTACTGCACACGCAAACAAAGTAAAATCTCAAAGCAAACCGCCTAAAGTCTCTAAAGAACCAAACAAATTCGAATCACACGCCTAAAGAATCTAGGGCGTCAAACCATACACAAACAGTAACCTTCCAGACCGAAAACACTAGTTGGTGATGAAATCCAACATCGCAGAATTCAGGACAGAAGTGGCGGGTGGAACAGTTACCTCGGCAACCTGCTTAATGAATAGACTGGCACAAGTTCCTCCACTTTAACCGTCTCGAGTGAAGTGAACATAGCCGACGTCTGCTCCAGGTACAGTGGGATCTTCCCTCCACCGTCACCTTGGGTAGAACCCTAAAGATAATGGTCACTAAGGTCACCAACAGCAACAAATATACCTGGGGGAACAGTCTACGATCCAATAGCACGCAAGGGCAGAGTATCAAGCTCAATCCCCTTGCCGGCTCCTTGACAATAATCCAAGGTTTACCGACAAGTGACCCCAGGCTCCTCGACAATGGTCAATCCGAGGTTTACCGTTTGTAGTACGTGCGTATCTGGCGTCGTTCCCAATGAAGGAGGATTGATCCCCTCACTGGTTTGAACACGATCTCATGCTTCTCCTTTAAGAGGAGCTTTCCCAGAGCATAAATGTAACTATTGGATTTATCCTACCACAAGATGAGCTACTTGTTTGGTTTTGCTGTCTTGGAGAGTTAATTACTCTCCTACTCCAAGACACTAGCCTGATCTATGTTGGTGTTTCAGAGCCCTAGTAAATAAAAAGTTACTAAGTAAATTTTACTTTAAGCGTTAATTTTTATGGCTTTTCTTTAGGACAAAAGGTAGTGGAGATGAAACTGATGGTGTGTAGACTCGACTCAAATCCACTAAAAAGATGCACCTAAGATGATTTAAGCTATCTTTCTTTTTCAATGAATTCCCTAGCTAAGAGAGTTGGAGAATGCAAAATTTATAAAAACAACTTTCTTGGCAATGAAAATCAAAGAAACAATCTCTTTATCTTTTCCAAAGCACACAACACATGACCACTAATTATTTCACGAAAACTTCCTTTCTCTTTTCAAAGACTTCAAATGCTACTAAAACAAACTTTCCTAAAAGAGATTTTTGTATTTTTTCCTATATTAACAAAGCATGTAAAACTACTTAAAAAAAATCAATTTTAAAAATCTATGAAAATCTAAGAGAAATTTACCTAAAAGCAAATCTAAGAGAAATTTACCTAAAAGAAAATCTAATGAGGTAAAAGCCTACAAAATATAATTCCGGGATGTTTTACTCAGTTACAATTCAACCAAGGACTAGTTCATGGAGAATCATAAACCAGTCAAAAACAAAAATAAAAAGCTTTTGTTCTTTTTCTTAAGAATGAAATTCACAGCTTTAACAAACAAGCCTTCTCGCAATTCCGCAAAGAGACAACACAAAGGTAGGTTTCTCACAAAGGTGGATTTTATGAAAGGTCCGACTCCTAAGAAGACTGAAAAGACCAGGGATATCCAAGGTTTTTACAACTTCTAAAGCCAAAGTCACTACAAGACCAATACAAAAATCAAACCTAGGGCTAGAACTTCTATGAACTTCACTAAAACCCTTGATGCTAATGAAACGAGCTTAGATGAAAACTTTTGACAGGTAACCAGTGGATCTGGGCAGCAAAAAACAAACTATAAACAAAATCTAAGAGGTAAAAAGGAAAAAATTGAAATTTTCTAAAGTTTTGACAGGGTACGCAGGCAGCCTGTTTGCACAGGTACGGCCACGCTCTGTGTACAAAGCTGCAGTGCGTACAGGTACGCACTATGCTTAAAGAAGAGGGTGTGTACTGCTCTCAAAACCAAGAAAAATAAAAACTAACTCAACCCTAAGCTATTCCACCCAAATTCACAGTCAATCAGTCAAAAACCAGAAAGAAATCAACTTTTCTCAAATCAAAGTATCAATCAAAAGAGAAATCAACCAAATCCATGGTTTCCCCAGTGGAGTCGCCATTTTGTCATGTGGAAAGAGTCAATTTTGCGGACAAAACCGACCTCCCTAGAAGCTAAGGCTTTCTAGTGACAAACAAGACAATCAAGCACTATCTTTCCCTAGATATGCATTTAAAATACAAGCAACCAGGTGTTTAAAGCATACCTTTAGTCCAACGTTGTTTGTAGCAGCCAAGCCTCTCTGATCCAGATGAGCTCCTCCTTCTCTTTGAAACCTGCATTCACTAACAAGCAAACGATTACATAGCACCTGAATAACTCATATAATAAAGCATATTCATCATAAAGACCAAGGAGTATATGAAACAAATTATATATAACAACTTGTTGAGAAAAATGAACTTAATTGTATTAATTGGAAACAAAAGAAACCATTACAACCAGTGCCTTGGTGTTGTGCAGGTCCCTCCCAGGGTCCAGCAAGAGTTCTCCTTTTTCCAAATGAAGCTAAGAAAGGAATGGAATCTATCCTCTCAAGCTCTAAAAGGGAGTCCTAATTTCAGCAACATCTACCCTTAGGAATGTTCAGCTTTCAACCTCCCCTCCCTCTGGCCCAATACCTGTATTTATAATGCTTTGGAGGAAGTTAATCAGGTCCACCATCAATGGGATAAGCCCCTCTTTCAATGGGATAGCTCCCCTCTTGATGGGATAAGTTCCTCTTTCTTTGGGATGCATTAACCATCTGGAGGTGCTCAATCCACGTCAAACCATCTTCTAGAATGCTCTAGATTCGACCACAAGTAACTTTTTTGAAGTAAAACTTGCGCCTTTTGACCTTTACAGGAGTAAGCACCCACCCCTTTACAGACAGAGCGTACAAGTACGCAGGTATTATGAACTTGAGGTGCGTACACGCAGGTAAGGGTAAGAGAAGCTACGTAACCAGAGCTATATTGACTTTTAAGGACTTTCTCTCTTTCTTGGAGTTTGACATGAGGAGCAGAGGTATAAGACTTGCCAAGGAGGACAGTATGATAGTTGATGGAGCCATACCGACTGTAAATAGTCATGGTGACAAATTTTAGTGTAACAGTTGCCTCAACCCACAAGTGTAGTGGTAGGCACCGAACATACAACATCGCCCTCGTTGCCCCTACTATGCTTTTATTCTTCCTCTCTTCCACCCCATTTGTTGAGGGTTATGGGGTGTCATCAACTCTCGTTTAATCCCTTCCGCTGCACCATTATTAAACTCGTTTGAGACATACTAACCACTTTTATCACTGCATAGAGCTTTAACCTTCTTGCCCGACTCTTTCTCCACCAATGCTTTAAACTCACAAAACTTTGTGAAGGTGTTATCATTTTTATGCATGAAAAATATCCATCATTTTCGAGAATAGTCATCAACAAATATAACATAATGCCTATGTTTGGTCGTCGATGCTGTCGAGAATGGTCCACACACATCTGAATGTACTCTCTCTAGAACAGCCTTTGCTCGACTGTCTTTGTCATGAAAGGAAGGCTTGGTGTATTTACTCAAAGTAAGCCCCTTGCATGTATGAACTTGCTCTAGTGTACCCATGATGCAAGTGACCCAATCGCCTATGCCACAACTCGCCAACATCTCGGCTCTGCACCATCCCTACTTTCATGCTCAAAGTAGCACAATCCCCTACCTCCATCTTATAGAGATTATTCACCTGAATCCCTATCTTCTTTATCTGACCCATGGTTATGTGTCGAAGGAATTCCTTTCCTTTCGAGAAGATCACATCATAGCCTCTATCCTCAATCATGGCAATGGATACCAAGTTCTTCTTCAGCCCAGGCACATACATAACATTCTTCAAGGTGAGTGGAGCCCCATGCTCCCTATGAAAAGTAACCATGCCCAATCTAGTAGCACTATACCTCTTGTCGTTGCCCATCTCAATATACATCTGGAGATATTTCTCCTCTAGGTCACTGAATAACTCCTTGTCGCCAGTCATGTGGAATGAAGCTCCACTGTCTAAGTACCAGACATTTCCCATCACTGATGACAATATCCATGCAATGACGGAAAAGTCTAATTCGAATTGAGAGGCCAAAGCCTCATGCGTCGCTCCTCCTAAGGACTTCCTCTTGGACTTATTGAGTGGACAATTTGTCGCAAAATGGCCCAGCTCAAGACAATGAAAGCACTTAAATTCTGTCATGTCTTTCTTCTTACCTCCATGGAAATAATCTGATTTGGAATGGGAATATTTCCCTTTCCCCTTGTTTTCCTTAATCATTAACACATAGTTCTCTTCATCATCATTCCTTAATGAAGAGCCATCCTTGGTGTTCCTCCTGATCTCCTCATGCATCAAATCCGACCATATTCGTTCCCAATTTGGCATCTTCTCTTGACAATTGATAGAGTCCTGATAACTAGGCCAACTCTTTGGGAGTCCCAGAAGAGAAATACTCACCATATCATCCTCGAAAACCATGATTCCAACACTTCCAAGTTCATCACGACATTGAGTGAGCTTGGTTAAGTATTTTGGAATAGTCTCACCTTTCTCCATTTTGATTTTTTGAAGTTTGTCCTTGAGTTCCAATTTCCTTTGGTTAGTGTTGTTCTGATACATGTTCAACAATGATTTCCACATAGCATATGAATTTTCCTTACCGTAGAGACTCGATACAATGTGGTCTCAAACTCCCTCAAGGATTATCCACTTCGCCTTCGCCACACACTTCTTCCATTAGGCCAAATTGTGTGCATTTGATGTTGTTGGCTTAGGATTGTCTTGATCAACGAACTCCTTCAAGCCAGTATCCTCTAAGAGAGCCTCCATTTTTTCCCTCCAGGGTATATAATTATATTTTCCTTTCAAGACATACTCGTGTCACAAACTGTAGAATGCCTTCTGTCGATCCTGAAGTATGTATTGCAAATTTGAATTTCACCTGTAACCCAAAACTCAAAACTTCAAAATATCTTCTAGTATACTATCTTTAGCTCTGATACCACGTATATTTTCCTGTAGATTCACAAGCTCATGTAATTTACTAAATCACAGGACAAGAATCTACTTCAACTTTCAACCAGCGGAAGCCAATAGATCGATGAAAACAATATGAACAAGAAGAAGACAAATCAATGGTGCATAACACAATAAGTGTTCCTAGGGGAAGCCACTGCTCAGAACCCCTACTATATATATTGCATTAATCAGAAATATGAGTGAAGATACAAAGCTTGTTACTAGAACAATTTCCCACAAGTATGCTCAACTCACTTCCTCACAAGCCAGCTCTTAGCCAACACTTAGCCAATTTCCACTGCCTGCCAAGCCCCTATTTCCTTGAGAAATTCCTAGGATGAATAACTCGTATTTAAATGGAATTCATGCTTCCAAAAATGTGCAATCCTAATTAGGTCCTCTTCTTAATTTCATGCATGATATTTACAACTTAGTAAATCATACAACTAATAGTACACTATCCCTTCACTCTAGTCTCAATTGGGTCTAGAGTAGCACTTATGGATGCACCAGTGCACTAACTGGCTATTAATCCTCTATGAGTTCAAAAAAAAGTTAGAACTAGTTTAACTGACTATAACTCAGTAAACTGAGTGATCTAATTACAACTCTATCTAAACTCATACTGGGCCCCTAAAATTTAGGGAGAACATATACATGACTTTGAAAATACTTCCAACTTGAAATTACTAAGCTAATTAAGTTAATTAAACTTAATTAAATGTTTACAAGTTTCTATAAGAATAGAATTCAATTTTAATTCATATTTTAATTAAAGGATTGTTGGCTTGATGGGGACTGACCCAAGTTCAGATTTATCTGTACCAACCAACAAAACCCCTAACTGTTGGCCCTTTCGATAAAAACCTGTGTAGTACAGGCTGCAGTCTCACCTGAAGCAGTATTGGGGGATGACAGAACCAGGTTTCTGCATCAAGAGGCCTGTGTGATAGGTTCCTGCAGTCCTTACAGCTTATATATACTTTTGCATACCCTTAACCCTTCTGAATAGAAAATTACTGTAAGTGTACTTAAACAACTTCCAGATCTTCACGAAGGTCCTTAGTTAGTCTTAACATGCATTAATATTATAGATCTATTATTTTCACGCAGTAACTAAGAATTAATTTATGTAAATCATAACACAGAGCTACTATACATAAACTTGCAGAAGTAAGAAATAATGCACAGATATATTCAATTCAGCTCAAAATTGTCTTTATTAAGTATAATCGTTCAAGTACAAACTTCTTTTCCCTGCGCACTCAGTTGCAAGTGCCTGTGCACTCATCCTGCGTACTTACCAAGTTCTCTGCACACTCATTTGTAGGAGCCTTCCCCTTTTGCCTAAGTACATGAAATGGACCTTTCCTACCTTAGTACCTTGCCCTTACAATGATTCTTCTTCAAAAATTTACTTCCTTAAACTCGTTATGACTCATCTATATCCAGCATTTTTCTTACAATACCATGGTCTGTGGACCATGGGTGGGTCTCAAAAACCTCCTATCACCTACCCACCTAAGGGACTAAAGCCCCTTTGACTCATACTAACTTCGCGCTCTGCTTCCAAATTTCGTGGAGACTTTATACTTTATACAAAAATATATTAATTTATACTCAAAATACCCCAGGGACCCTATCCCAATAGGTCCCCAAAACAAATTGGGTGACTCACCCTCGAGTCACTCGCCTGGTGCAACAATCGTTTCCTGGAGTTCACGCAACTACACCTTTAGCACCTGAAAATCAGTAGTACCCTGCACTACGACTTGTTGTACCTCTTCGACCAACTTCTCTGTAGTAGGACCTTCCAGTACGAGGTCGATCATCCTTTGCATTTGTTGGATGATCTTCAACTTTTCCTGAACTGCCAGAGTGATTTGGCTAGCTTCCTCTGTCCATGGTTGTGTCTCGGCATTCAAGATGGCCTCTTTTCTTTTCATCTCCTCAATCTGTGTTTGCAACTTTTTTCCTTCTATCAATCAAGCAAAGTGCTAGACTGGCCCCAAAGTGGGTGTAGTCACCCTGAGTTCGTAAAATTGTCGTTGCTTCTCCTTGATATTTGTACCAATTTTCTGCAAAGTTGAGTCCTCCTGTAGAGACGTCCATAGTTCCATTGCCTGCTCAAATAGATATGTGCATTCCTTGACTATTGCATCTAAAGTGGCAATTCCCTTTTTGATGGCTGCTCTGCACTACTACTGAACTTCTGGCGGAGTGGTTGGCTGCAACTTTAACTACAATTCAGAGATATGAATTTGTAACTCAAATCGGACTCGGTCAATTTCCTCCTTTGATTCCTTCACTACTGTAGCCAACTTCCGAGTCTTTACTGCTGAGGCTGCATCTTCGGGAATGTTGAGTTCTGGCGGCACATTACAAGCATGTGTAATGGTTTCCTCCAAGTTCTAGCTGCGCATGGCTAGTTCTTCTTTTTCTTTCAATGCCTACACCTTTTCTATGAATATTTTTTCATTGTTACTCTTCACTTCACTGATTACTAGTAGCGCGCACTGGTCCCTAACCCTGAGCTCGTCAGATACTCCCTGATGTAATTCATGGAGGGTCTGGATAGGCAACACCGTGAAGTTGGCACCCACATCCTTGATTTGTGCAAGTTGGGTGTTCACTTCATTGGTTTGTGCATGTAGGGATCCTTCTAGTAACGGTATGACTCTGAGATCCATAGTCTAATCTGTCTCTACCACAATAAGCTCACTTGCTCCAGGATCGCTTGAATCTCACTCACCTAACCAACACTCTCTTGTAGTCATCCCATCTAAATATGCAGGTCACGCAGATACTTCTGCACATTCCCTAGTGCCTACAAGTATTTTTTTTCGAATTGCATCCACAGTTTGATCATCATGTCGCGGACCTTATCCCGATCTCATCCAAGTCCCCCTCAGTGAGGAATATTGTATCAACATGTGCATGCTTATCGGATTTTTGCTTCTTCCTGGGTCCAGAAATCATCTCTTTGTGGCGCTTCGTTATTTTAAAGGGAGTTCTTTGTTTCTCACCCCCCCCTTCAACATCAGAATTTCCTTTGTCCTTGGTGTTCTGAGAAGTTAATTCCTCAACATCGACAGTGGTCTCCTTAGCATCATGCTCTTTCTCAATAGTCACCTTAGCAGCAATCGCCTTGGTCACAGCTTCCTTATTTTGTTGTGTAGATTTCTCCTAAGCTGCAGCATGCTTAGCCTCTTTCTGCTTCTGTGCTACTGTTGTCCATGCGGAGGAACTCTCTCCCACCTTGCTGGTACCTGCACTGAGATTCGAGGGGTGCACCCACTCCCCTCGCCATTTCCCTACAACCTCCTATGCATCGGCCTCACCCAGCAAGTATGGTAGCTTGTACGATGTTTTCTTCTAATCCCTCCTCGCGCGGATAAACACATTGTGAAAATCCACCTTAAATTTTGCATAAGCTTCCAACTACTCAAAGAGGGTCGGTGACAACCTCGGCCTTTGGCTCATCACCGTGTAGTGATCCATCTTGACCAATACCCGGGACATCTTCATCTCCATGACCCTCGTAGGGTCCTTTGTCGCCCATAGTGAAGCAAACTTCACAGCGTCTGCTAAGTCAGTATCCTATGGAGGGAATTGACTGTCTTCTGGAAGCCTCCACACAACTACGGAAATCAACAACAGTAGCTAGGCATAATGGAATGTCTTGCCCTCATCCTGCGCTTCGTGATAATTGAGCAAAAATTCAAAGGTATTGCACCCAATTATTTGCACTCCCTTAGCACATTGGGCCGCAAGAGAAATTATTGGCGTCGGAACCTCGTCCACGCGACACTTCCTCATGACCTTGCAAGACAAGATCTGCATGAAAAACTGCACTGCCTTATCGGTGATAGAGCAAATGGAATATCCGTGTGACTTCTTTAATAAGCCAAACTCGCTCTTCATTTTGTCTGCAAGTTTCTTTTCCTTGGTCTTTCCTCCAAACTCCTCGGTTGGATCCACCCCTTGGTATGGAAACATTGTGATGCGGTGGATTAGCATATCCGTAATGGGGATGGGTTATCCCAACCAGAGACACCCATCATGAACCAATGTGAGAAATTGGCGTGCACACACCGTGTTGATGATGGTTCTACTGAAATGCAACGCACACAGCATGTTCAGCAATCCTTCCTTTTCAACCCCCACAACCCATTTCGTTGGCTCTAGTCATGTTACTCCGGTCTCGTGATAGTAAATATTCGCCAAATACTTATTTGGTTCCAGCTAGGGGAATTTCTCATAATCCGCCAGATCCCAATATTCCATCTTAAGCACAGGGATGTGCCCTAAGAGTGTGCCTTCAAATGCCACTTTCTCTAGCAGCAGTGGTGTAAACCATAAATTTTGTAGTATCTGGGTCTTTCGGCGCCTTCGCTTTGGATTTCGGTGGAGGGAGATACTTTGGGAGCTAAGTTATAGGCTCACCACCCTTCAGCATCCAACTCCTCAATGCCTCCGTGAAGCTCTTCCTCATCCAAATCAAGGGGTTTATGCGGTTGTTTCAACTTGTCCATTTTCCCCTTTTGGCGAATCTCTTGGGGGTTTTTCCTCGGCAATTGGCGGACCGGAACTTGTTGCGGTTTCTTTTGATTCTTCTCAAAGGTAGTCGGCTTAGGCCTAGGTGACCTAGGCATTGTAGGGACAGAGGGTGTTTCTTCCATTACTTGTGCAACTTCAAGGGCATCGGCTTCAGAACTGGCAGCTTCTACAGGGTTAGTGGCAGTCATTCTCTCCAAGAAAGCCTCACAAAATGCTTCAGGCATGTTAGCTAACCATGGATGTAAGAAAAGATCTTCCCAATTGGACTAGTTCATAGACTTAAAGCATGAAATCTCACAAGAAATTTTCAAAGAGAAAAGTGTTCTAATGCAGGGCAGCATGCCAGATTTATAGGTGATTTCAAATTCAAATCCGACCGTTCCCTCCAAATTTCTATCATAAATTCATCTTTGGTAGAGGATTTTGAAATATTCGCGCCATAAATGCGGCCTACCTACTCCTTCTAACAAAAATTTCGCCATCCAATCATCTATAGTACATCCAACGGCTATTTTTTTACCTTGTTCCATGGCACCATCCTCCAATGGCGTAGCCCTCTTGATGTAGCCCCTCATGGCACACTAGCTGCTTCCATCACGTATCCCCCTTCCCTTGTTTTTCCACTTCTCGGGCAGTGTAGTTTACAGTCTCGTACTTCCTTACAGCTACCTGGAGTACTAAGACTATCCCTCCATCATATATTCATTGCACAGGGGCAGGATCACCCTTGTACAACTTCAATTGGCTTCCATTGACTTTACCAAGAAAAAATTCCCCATTCAACTTCATGAGTTGAACTGTGCCACCATCTGTAATTTCCTTGACTACATAGGGACCCAGCAAATGCATTTGAAACTTTCCAAGAAATTTTGTGAATTTTCAATCATAAAGTAACTCTAAATCATTCACCTTGAAGGTGTGGAGCTTAATGTGTCGATCATGCCAGTACTTCTTGCTCTCCTTTTGCACCTGTTGGTGAAACCCTGCTAAAAATCGATCTTCTTCTAATCCCGACAACTACACGAGGCGCTCCTCCATAGTCTCATGATCCACCATATCAGTCAGCACTACAATTCGTAGACTCGTCACAATATACTCCATAGGCATCATAGCCTCTACCCCATAGACTAATCTAAATAGTGTTTGGCATGTCAACATTTTACATGTCCTCCTATATGCCCATAGGACTACTAGTATGCATACATCCCAATCATTCCTTTTTGCATTGCGGACCTTCGTTAGTGCGTTCTCCAAGATCTTGTTGAATGCTTCAATGTACCATTAGCTTGAGGATGATAGGGCATACACTTTTGATGATAAACTTGGAATTATTCAAGCATCGCGACAATTATTTCATTTAAGAAATGTGTACCCCTATCGCTCATCAATATCTTAGGACACCCAAACCGAGTCAAGACAAATTTGAAAAGGAACTTCACAGTTGTAGTAGCACTATAGTCTTTGATTAGTTGTGCTTTTGCCCATTTCTTCAAATACTCCGTTGCAGTAATAATTTCTCATGCACCAGCCTTTTTCACTGGTGGTTGTATCGGACCTACAAATTCAATCGCCCATTTTTTAAATACCTGTAACGAAATTTGTGGGTTTAAGGGAAGTTTGTCCTTTTGCGAAGGCTTCCTCGTTCTTTGACAAGTATCGCATGCCCTGCAATACGCCTTAGAATCCTTATGCACTGTCGGCCACCACAATCATGTGTGCAAAATCTTCTGCACGGTTTCTCCACCTGCATAGTGTCCTCTCGCCACTCCTCCATGCGCTTTGGCAAGGATGCTAGATCGTTCAAACTCTAGAACATACCAATGCAATATTTCATCAGTGACCATCTTATAAAAGTGTACAGGTATTACAGAAAAAGCAATCGCGCAGACCACCAATTCCTTTTTTTGTTGTGTAGAATATCCTTTTGAGGTTGTACTAGTGGTTAAAAATTGGATTATGTCTGCAAAGTGATCATCTATGACACATACAACAAAGAGTTGCGCATCCAGCAATCCTTCTTCCAAACTAGTGGGTTCTTCGCCTATCTCAATTCTGGATAGATGATCTAGTCCTGCATTCAAGCAACCAGACTTCACAATTACCTCAAAATCATATTCCTAGAAGAGTAATAACCACCTACAAATATTCCCCCCAACATAGGCTTGTTGACCAGGTACTTGAGAGTGGAGTGGTCTGTATACATCTTGAAGTGTGCGCCCAACAAGTAATGTCGAAATTTTTGTAGCACGTACACCATTTCCAACCCTTCGTGCTCTGTGGTCAAGTAGTTCTTCTTTGCCTTTGATAGTTTCCTACTTGCGAAGGTGATAGGATGATCAATATCACCTTCATCTAGCTAGGTCAATACTACACCTTATGCAATACAGGAGGCATCCAAATGAACATGGAATTCTTTCTTCTAATCGGGGAACACCACAATGGGTGTAGTCACCATCTTTTCCTTTAACACATCCAGACTGTGCTGACACCCCTCATCCCAGTATAAAGTCACGTCCTTCTTCAGTAACTTCTCCGTTGGCACAGTTATCTGCTCATACGCTTTGATAAACTTCCTATAATATCTAGTGTGGCCCAGCATTGCATGCAGCTTCTTTACATTTTTGGGAGCCTCTAAATTGACAATAACAGCTATCTTCGTAGGGTCAACCATTAACCCCTGCTTTCATACCATATGGCCTAGCAGGATTCCATAAGGCACACAAAAGATACATTTCTTCAAATTCAAGGCAATCTGGTATCTGCGACAAGCATCCAACATAAGGCGCATACTTGCAACATGATGCTTTACCAACCCAAACAATGTCCAATCATCAAAATACACTTATAGGAATTTGTGTATGAACTCTTTAAAAGTTGCAATTACGACCCTGGAGAAGATCATGAGTGCATTTTTCAGCCCGAATGGCATCATTGTGTACTGGAAGCATCTCCACTCTGTTGCGAAAGTAGTCTTGCCGCAATCATCTAGCGCGATCTTAATTTGATGGTACCCTAAGAACCCATCAGTGAACGAATAGGCTTCCTACCCTCCAAAATTCTCCAAAACTTCATCTTTAAATTCATTGAAAATGGGTCATGAATGCATGCATCATTGAGCTTCCTCATATTTAAGCATAGCATTATTTCATCTCGTTGCTTCCTTTCCTAAACAACCATAGGACTCACCCAATCAGACTCTTCCATTGGCTCAATGATTCCAGCTTCCAGCTTATACTTGGGATTTATACGATAGGGTCTTTGTTTCACAAGCTTCGCATCAAGCTTTAAGGTGATCTTCATTACACCTAGATCCCCTACTATTCCCTTCAGATCTGAAAACTTGGTAGAAAACAAGTCCTGATATTTGCGTAGTAGTTCTACAACCTTATTGATTGTATCTTCATCCCAATAATCGCCTATCTTCGCAAACTTAGGTTGCACATCGGATCCAATGTTTACTTCCCTGGTCTTCAAAGGTCTTGTTATATCAATGTTCGTTTTTTTGGGGCCTTAAACCTCAAGTTGTCCCTTAGTCTCTGGAATGTTGATATTTCATGGATCCTCATCTTCTGATTTTGCAATCACGTTGTATCATTCCAGTGCATGGTGTAGCTGTGTATTCCAGTTCGGATGAACCCATTTTACCGACTCCTCTGGCGTCCTGAAGATTGCGGCCTTGATTCTCTAGAGTGCTTCATCAAGGCATGCAAATCCATCATCAAAATTGAAAGTTAACAAGAAATGTTCCCTCAGGATATCCCACTCGGTCGTCCCATGGCGTAGCTCCATTTCGAAATACCAATTCATCAGAATGGTATCTAGGCTATGACAAAAGATATGTACTCATTCTGGTTGAGGTTCCTCCCCCCAAGATTTACTCCATTGTGCCAAGTGCTCGTGCGGATCATCCTTGCCTGAGTATTTTTCAGTCAGGTGGTTATTCGCGTACCCAAACCTCAGCTTCTTCATTCACTTGTACTCCTTCCAGGTCAGCAAAGCTATCCTTATGTGTACCCCACTAGGGGGTAGGCGTAGTGCGAAGCGCCAGATCAAGAGCCTAGAAATGATGCTCTTCTAGAACCTCCCTTTCAAACTTATCTAGAAACAAACTAACATCATCCAAGACATCATAATGAGGAAGATTTTTTACCTCTGTGGATACACACGGAAGCAATTTTGTCATCATATTGTAACGCAGCATTGAAACTCCGTGCAACCTATTCTACCAATGGTCGAGTTCTTCATCTGAATCTAAGGTATAGGAGCTATCTTTATCCCATTTAATTCGCCCATCTATAATGGGATTGATCCAATCTTCATCGCTTGTAGTAATCTTGTATATTTGATCCAGATCGTCATCCTCTTCATAATCATGGACTGGTTCAGTGTAGTGCACTCCCACAACAGGATCCAATGGTACGATGAATCGTAGTGCCTTCCTTTCAAATGCCATCCTTCACTTCTTTAAGTTAATGACAACATCCATGTCAAAGTCCCAATCAATTCCTAATAGCGCAAGGTAAGGATTGTTGTCATTTATGATTTCAATTACTTCAAAGTCGGCCAGAGCGCTTTCTCCTTTAATGTCTATTGTTACCCCGTATAGGCACCCCATAGGAATGATTTTATGTTGATTGGACATGCATATCTATATAGGATACCATTGTAGCACAGGTCTCCCCATCCTTTCCCATGTTTGCGTTGGCAGCACGTTCGCATCAGATCCTAGATACAGGATGACTTGATCCATTTCGTATTCTCTAATCTATGCGACCAGCCTCATTTCGCACCCTGTCTGCTTCTTATGTTTACCTAGTTTCCTCACAGCGCATTGTTCAACAGGATTCTTTATTTTACTCGTACAGTTTTCAATTAGCTCTTGGAGTCCTTCCACTGCCTTCCTATCCTGCAACAGCTTCATACATGTTTTCATAAAAGTGGCTAATAGCGAGGGGTCTATGTCCTGCGCTTCTTTGTTTTTAGCTGGTTTATCCTGACTTCCTAACATAAAAGCCTCAACAAAGCTCTTCTTAACCTCCATAAAATTTTCCTTAGCCCTGTTGAGATCAAATTCGACCTCGTTTTCAGTAGCCTTATGTACCCATCCTTCGTTTTCTGGCCGCTTCCCTTTATCTTCTCCCATGGAAATACCACTTTGCCTCACAATATTGATGCTATGATCCTCTTTGCCAGGCTTTTCCCTCATAATTTGTATGTTTTGCATAGGTTTTTGCGTCTTTTTCTCCTGCATCTTGGCTATCAATATTATGAAATCTTCTATCACATGATCAAACTGTTTGCAATACTAACAAGATGGATGCATCAGGTTCTGACAATCGTGTGCAAAATGTCATGCTTCACCACAATTATAACAAATGATTTGTCCACGACCTCTACCAGCCCCTCCTCCTCATCCTCTTCCATGGCCCTGGAATCCTCTGCACGCTACACATGCACCCTGATCCTAAGGTCGATTTTAGGCTTGCATTCGATATGTAGGGGTCTGCTCCATCATCAATTCATAGGTATAGAACAACTGTTGCGACATCTATACAAAATTTTGCAAGAGGTGACCATGGTCAGTTGCATGCTTTCCATCTATCTAGCAGATAGCACACCATAAGGGTACTCCTGCACTCGGTCTCGCAATGTTCTCTGGCTTCAATGGTACAGGACCTCCTCCAATCAAGTAAGTTTGATAAACAAGGCAGTGATCCTTATCATGTCCCTTGTTTTTTCATTTTATACACCAGACTTCAGCGCACACCTCTAGTTGAGCTTCCTTTCCTGTCTTCAAGCTCTGCAACTTCATGTGTAGGCTTGCTAGCTGTGACTGAATCTATTGTACTCCAACGTTCGTATCCTACACTAGCAAGGCTTCCAACCTCATCACAATCTCCACAGCCTCTGCTTGTGTTCCTATCTTCTGATGTGATAATGGTAATCTTAAATGGGGAAGGAGAGATGTGATATACCAGTCCCTATGCTGAGAATCTGTGATAGAAATATTAGCCTATCGGATCAGGCACTTTAACCTCTTATCGAAGTCCCATGCAGACTCATTTACCCTCCGATGTATTTCCTTAAACTCGGTTATAGACTATGCTTGAGACTTAGGCTTCTTAAACTCATTGTTCAACACCTGCTGAGTCTCTGCCATCACTGCTCTAGGTCTATTCATACTAATGTAGCTCCCAGAGACAGCCTTAGATTGCTTACCAGACTAGTGCCTGGGCACATCTAGATTTTATGTGTCTCAAATGATTCCCAGTAAAATGGAGACCTCACATATGTTCTATATTTATATATAAAATGGAATGTGTTGGTTCATTCATCTAAAGGAGTAAGACATGAATTTCTTATACTTCTTCACATGTACAAATCATAGAAATATATGCATAAAACAATGGAGGCCGAGTAGTTCAAGGACCTACATTTTAATAATTTTTTATAGAGAAAATGAGAGAAGATAAGGAGAAAGAGCAACTCATCACATAGAGCATAAAGCTTCAATAATTCTACACTTAACACATAGAGCTTGATGCATTAAGAATTTCTATACTTATTTGACTTACAGGTAGATATAATGGGTAAAAGAGGGACTAAATGCTATGATTCACGTAGCGCATATTTAAAGATATAGTTTCAATAATCCATACAGGCACATGCATTAACAATGTTTATACAAATGAATATGTGAGGAAGTTACAATCACATGCATTAACATATCGATACAAATGAATCTGTAAGGGAGTTTGAAATATTTCTAGCAGCTATGATTGCATGAATTCATAGAAGAAGCATAAACAGAATGGTTTTTAACAGAGGAATAACATATTGTAATACTTTAAGGGGCAATCAACACTATTCCTTTGATATTCTGAAAGATATGTATTACAAAGCCATACAGATTGAAAATAACATGTAGTGTTTTCTTTAGAATTTCTGAAACTTTGTTAAGTGTTGTTTCCTCCTATTTATCTGGAGAGGAGCATGGACATTCATTACAACAAAATATCTTCGGTCGAGTCTCAAGTGTCAGGTTGACTATCTATCTCGGTTGGGATGGCTTTGTGGCCAAAAAATATTACGGAATTAATTGCCTCATTGAAGTGAGGCACATTACAAGACAACAAATAAGTAAACAATTAGATGGAAAAGTAAATGAAATATCTTCCTGCCCATCCTCATGATCGCCTCTACTTTAGGTTTCAGTTCGCTCTTTGTATGGCCTCATGTGTTGCTCAGCTAACTCTCATCGTTTCAGCCTTTACTGCTTGAACCATTTATCCTTTAAAGCTGGGAGTGGGCACCATTAGTTTCATGCCATAGTACTGGAGCAAAGGACCCCTAGGTGGTACTTCGTTTCCCATCTGTATGGGAGACCATGCTGGATCATTAAATCCTCCCAAGCTACTAAGTCCCTTTTTACTCTTGTCAGCGTCGACCCTGGTTCCATGTCACAATGGGTCTTTTTGGATCAGCCCATGGCAGGTTTTAATGCACCACATGTTTTCTTAAAAGCCCCAACAGTTGAGCCATTACACCTTTAAACTCCTGCACTGCACTATCGGCGCTCTGATATGCCTAGTGATGTGCTTATGGTGTAATATGGGGGACATTTTGCTGTTGGCACCTGTCACTAAAACATTTTGAAACACGCAAGTTCTGATCCCCTTTCAGCCCTCTTACTTCAACCCTCTTCCTGTAATTCTCTTCATATGACTGAGGTCTAGAGTCTGAGGCTTAGGCTCGGGCACTAGGGCCATGGGACTTCTTGCCAGGGACATAGGCTTGGGCACTAGGGCCATGGGACTTCCTTTTGGGGGGCTTCTTCCTTTGTTATATTAAATCCCGCATACTAGTGATTTATAACACTTGACTTTGATATCTCCCCTTGGACCTCTCGATCCCCGATTTGCGGTATCGGGCCCACCCGAAGTCTTGCGATCGCAACACAAGAGAGGGAGTTGAGGACGATTGGTTTTCAAAAGGGGGCATGAACGGTAAGTGTTAAGTGGGGGGGTACGAAATGATATGAGATGGACACGTAGCGGAGGGGCTTGGTGGGGAAACCACCTTTCGGACCCACCCCTCCCCTAGCTGATAAAGGGAAACATGGTAGGCGGGTAGAAAGGTCTAGGAGTCATTGATCTAAGCGGAGTCAATCTAGACCGTCCAGAGATAGGGGGGTGTTCAATGAGCATGCAGCCTTTGAAAGGGGATGGACTTGTCAGCTTTTAAACTCCATTGCATAAAATATCACGTCCGAGAGGATCTTTGCATATCGCAATCGCAAGTCGGGAAGAACATCGGCGGAGGAGGAAAATTTGCTTTATGCGATTGCTAATTGTGGGATTGAAGATGTCATCAGTGCCACGTGGCACTTCCTGGATGGTGACATGTGTCACCCAAAAAAACCCCCATAGGACCCCTGAAAAAGTTGAAACTGTGTGCCACGTGTCCTTTGTACTGCTGCATCATGATGACGTCACTGCCCCATGGATTCTTAGGACCAATATGATTCTTCTACCTGGCCCCTTGGAGGAGAGGGAAAAGGGCCCATCCACCCTTGGTTTTTCAGTGAATTCCATTGTTAAATAAAATTGGCCCCTCCCAGCAGTTTAACACTAAAGCCCAAATTCTCGGTGATTTTTTGTTATCGATGTATTTCCCTCCCCGCAATTTCTTAAGAATGGTCCTTTGGGCCCACTGATCATTGATTTGCTAGTATTGAGGGGTCTGATGTGCAGGATCGCGGAACTATGGGATTACGGAATGCGGGATGCCGGACTTGCCCACTGCCAATCACCGATTTACTATGCTCGGGGTCTTCCGATCGCCGATATGATTTTATTTTCTCTGCCTCAGACCCACCAATATGTGATTTGTGATATCAGCGATCAACCATTCGCAACTTTAGGTGTCTTCCTATTTGTAGCTACTTCAGTAAGCCCCGATCTCCAATTTGCGATGAGCTTGACCCTTAGCCATTTTTCCTTTGTTTAGTGGCCTTGAAAGGGTATCTTTAACCTGCTCTAACTTCTGATCCAGGAGTCTGTTTTTGGACTTTCACCTATTGTTGGAAAGCTTATTCCAAGCACTATGAAATGGAGAGGATCTGATGTGGCTCTGAGTGCTTCTATGGCCTGGAATATGGATTCAAAATTCACTGTGCTTTAGCAAATTTGATCAACTGAAAACTCATAATGCAATGAGTTACAACATGGGCTCCAACTGGGGATAGTGCCTTGCTGGCAAGGTGCTGAGAACCTGTAGAATGACAGCCTTCCTTCAATTGGCCATGGAGTCATTTTTAAACAAACTATAATTTTGTGCAATTAGACTTTTCAACATGTACTGGAAATTTCATATAACAATTACAATACACACACCGTATTTCCAATGAGTGTAAGACAAGTACCTCTAGTTTTGGAAATAGATTTTAAGTAACTGACCATTTATCGGCAGTTCCAAAGATTCAATGTCTAGATTCTCAAGCAAGTACGTGTTATTTCCTCTTGATTCTACAATCTTGAAAGGGTCGAACTATAGCAGATCAAATTTTTCGTGTTTTCCTTTGTCTTCCCGTCAAACGTCCTAGTGGAGAACTAAATCTCCTGGTTGAAGAGGTTGATCCTTGGCCTTCTTTTCAAACAGTGATTTCATCTTTTGTTGGTAATTTGACAATTTGGCCCCCACCTGTTCTTTATTCTCATGAAGCTTGACCCGCTGATTTATCCTTCGCGTTAAAGCGCTTGGCTCTTCCTCCGCTTCTTGTAGTGACCTCGCCACCAACATTGCTAATTGGATCGGGAAGACTGAAAACTTACCATACACTAGCTCAAAAGGTGATTTCCCCGTGGATCATTTGGGTGTTACCCAGTTGGCCCATAGGGAAAACTTTAGTTGGGAGTCCCAATTCCTCTGATTCTTAGCGATGGTCTTCTTCAGCAATCTCACCATGGTTTTGTTTGAGGACCCAAGCAAGCCATTACCTTGAGGATAGTATGTAGTGGAGTGCCCGATGATGATATTGAATTTATGGCAGAAGCTGGTGAACTTGGCAGATTTGAAGATGAGCATTATCAATGATAATTTTGAAGGGAAAACCGCAGCGAGATAGTATGTTATCCTCCATAAATTTGATCACCACTAAATCTATATCATTTCTAGCTAGGATGGCCTCTACCCACTTTGTGAAATAATTCATGGTCGTAAATATCCACTTGTGTTGGCCACTAGATGGTGGGTTTATTTCTCCTATGAAATCTAGTCCCCACTGCCTAAAAGGTTCTTCCACATGTACTGGAATCAGGGGGAGAGGAGAAAGCTTTTTCCTCTCAGCCAACACTTGGCACTTCTGGCAAGACCTGACCTGGGAATGAACATTGCGAAATAGTGTAGGCTAGTAGAATACCACCTTGAGGATTTTATGTGTTGTGGTCTTCTAGCTGTAGTGTCTTCCACAAACTCCTCCGTGAAAATCCTCAATCACCTTATGGGTTTCACCCTCTACCAAACATAGTAGCAATACTTCCACCAGGTCCTTCCAGTAGAGTAGACCATTGGATATGATGTATTTTTGCACTTGCAATCTCAGAATTCAGTATTTGGATTTATCTAGCCCTAATGGGCACCTCGAGAATAAGAGATAATGAACGATGTTCTTATACCAGGGTGATCCCTCATATTTGGCATAGATTTTCTACTCAGATGTTTTAATCTCGTTCTGATGATCCTCTGGTCTGCCTTCCTCTGTGATCAGGTTTATCCCTAAAGCTTGGAAATTAGATTCGGATAAAACCTTGGCCAACCCCTGACCTTTTATGAGCTTGGTAGGCTTTATTTCTAGCTCATATTCTTGTATCTTAGCTATCCACCTACCCCTTTTTCCTTTGTTGTCTCCTTGCACCAGGATGTCCTTGACTACTGTCGTTGGGACAAACGTTGTGATTTCCGATTGCAACACATACATACGAAATGCCTTCAAAGCCTTGACTAGTGCATAGGCTTGTTTCTCCAATATGTTATATTTCAGCTCAGCATCCCTTAGGACTTGGCTGAAGAAGGCAATGGGTTGTTCATAACCATCTTTATTTTTCTGTAGTAGCACTGTAGCAATAGTATGTGGAGAGGCGAAAGAAAAGATGTAGAAAGGCATTGAATAGTCAAGGCTAACTAGTATGGGGCTTCGTCCAAAGCTTCTTTAGTTATAATGAAAGAATCTCGGAGGGAAGGGATCCACTTGACTTCATTTTCCTTCTTAAGCATGTCCGTAATACCCTTGACAATTTCTGTGTAGTTGGGTATAAACCTCCTCAAGAAATTTATTCTTCCCAGAAAGGCTTGGACCTCTTTCTTCTTCCTGGACAGTGGAATATGGTTGATGGCTTTGACTCATTTAGGATCAATCTTTACACCTTCCTGTGCTACTATGTGTCCTAGTAGCTTCCCCTCACTCAAGGCGAACTGAGATTTCTTAGGATTCAAAGAAAGACCATACCTCCTGCATTTCTCAAAGGTGAGCTTTAAGTGGAGGATGTGCTCTTCATCAGTCTTAGAAAAGACTATGATATCATCTAAATAAACCACCATGAATTTGTCTTTCTCCCTTATGAAAGTTGTGTCCATGGCTCTCTGAAATGTGGCCCCTGCATTAATAAGACTGAAGGGCATGCGAGCATACATGAATGTTCCCCATGGGGTGGTGAAAGCAGTTTTCTTTTGATCATCAGGGTGGACTACCACCTGGTTGTAACCAAAGAACCCATCCATCATGGACATTTTGGCTGAGCTGGCTGAGCCAACCACCTTCTACAATATATAATCCATCTTGGGCAACGGGTAGTTGTCTTTCAATGACGCCCTGTTTAGATTCCAAAAATCTACACATAACCTTATTTCTCCGCTCCTTTTCTGGATAGCGACAAAGTTGGCCACCCACTTAGAGTACCTTAAGGGCACTATGATCTTTGCCTGTAGCAGCTTTCTCACCTATTTTTCAATGGAGGAGAGTAATATTGGATTTATCTGCCTGAGTTTATGTTTGCATGGCTTTATTCCACACTTCAAGGGAATCTTATGTTTAATGATGTTAGTATCAAATGCTTTCAAATCCTCATAAGACCAAGAAAATACATCTTTGTAAATTTTGAATAGATTTAAACACCTTTGTTTGTATTGCAAGGGGATTCCTTTTGATAGCCTTATCATCTGGGGTTCCTCCTCTGAGACGATGTTGCAGTCTTCTACTTAATCATCTATTTCTAGGGCCATTGGTTTGGAGACTACGTTGTCCTTATTAAAAATCCTTTCCAGTGGGACCAGTCCACAGGGGATGGTATTCCCTTTCAGTTGAAAAATTTTAGCCCAGCTACTGTGTCTTTCCACGAAGTGGCTTCTTGATTTTCTTCTTCTTCTTCTTGACTGATGGTGGAGTGGGCGAACTCCCCAACGACTTCTATGAATCATTTGACTTGCTCATTGTCTTCAAATACCTACCAATGCTTGACATTTTCATATATTGAGGATCTGTATCTAACTTCTACCTCATACCTAAGGAGTAGATTTTGAGGAGGCCTAAAACAGCTTGTAGCTACAGCAAGGGAATCAGCCATTATGTTTCCTTCCCTAGGCAGAAATTGGATATTAAAGGCTAGGAAGAAATTATAAATTAGATCCCACACTTCATTCTGGTACGTCCTTAGTCTAGGGTGTTTGTCTTGGCTTTGATTTTTGATTTGCCTTATGACCAGCTCAGAGTCTCCATAGACCGTTAGGCATTCAATATTCATATTTTTTGTTATTTATAACCCAAGGAACAATGCTTCATACTCCACCACATTGTTGGTCGCCTCAAACTCCACCTTGAATGAGAGGGGTATCAGGCTACCCTCCGGAGATACCAACAATATTCTAGCTCCATTTCCCTCTTTTGAGTTTGCTCCATCGAAGTATAATTTCCATACTTCATTTTCATTTATGTGCTAGTGCTCTAATTGCCTTGTTAGGTGTATTGATGTTTCCTCTAAGAAGGTCTCATCTTCTTCTAGGAATACGCAGGAGAGGTCAATTTCTTTCCCGTGCATTGGGGAATTTGTTAAGCCTTTAGTTGGGGTCACAGTTTTCACAAACCTGGACTCTCTATACAACCTCCTTTGCTCTCCTCCAAACGTGGGAATAGTGGCATAAGTTAGATCTAAATTGATAAAGCCCCACACCTTGGAACCCCAGGGTCTAGATAAGATCATGTCGAACCGAGGAGGAATATCGGCCACCACTATGTCCATTACCACACTCTTCACAGGGATATGAACCAGGTTTACCACCAGATCCTTTATCATCCCTAAGCACTTGACTCTCTTAGAGTCAAAGGAGTACAGGTCCTTGTATGGTCTGGTGATCTCCAAGCCCGGCTATTCCATCATTGTTAATGGCATGAGGTTGTGTGAGGCTCCAGAATCCAACATGCAATTATGCAGTAGGAGGTCGTGGATTACTAGGTCACATAGAAGGGTGCAGTAGAAGGATCCAACTCTTCCAAATGTTGCCCAAAAACAACCATTGGCCTCTCCTCTTGGAGGTTTAAACTATCATGGGTTGGTGTTGAGGTAGATGGATGCATGAATTGAGAGACTTGACCTTTATAAGTAGGTTTCTTTAGAAGCTCATTCATGGGGACAAGAATCTTTACCTTTTCAAGCTCCCTCTGAAGATTGAATGTAGGCTGGACCTTTTCTATACCTCCTGGCTCTATTTCTCCTTCCTTACCACTGGCAGTTTTTTGTGAAACCGATGACTCCTTTTCTACGTGTCCCTCGAAACTATTTCTTCCCTTATTTGTGGAGACTTTTATCTTGGAAGGGTCAGGATTTAGCTTACCTTTCTGTTTGTCTGGAACTGGAGGAATAACTTGGGGAGCAATTCCCTCTTGTTGTTTTGGTTCTCTTGACCTCATCTTTGAATATCTTAGATCATACTTACATTGTGGTTGTGATTGTGTGAAATCTGCAAACTATTTACAATAATAATCTATATCTTCCTCATATGTTGTTGCTTCTCTATCATGGTTGGTCTCCTGGTGAGCCATATTTTCATGTTCTTCTTTGGAGAAAGCAAAATACAAGTTTCCCTGCATCTCGTGTGTATCCGACGATTTCTCATCGAGATCATCTTCTAGATATAGAGGATGAGGGATCTAGTCGGTTTGTTCCTTTCTCACCCTTGGAAGTATTTTCAATGGAGGTCTTCTATACTGCGGGTTATAACCCTGGTTGTTGACTTGAGCATTATGTTTAGAGAGATTCTTGTTCTCAAGTTCAAGATTTCCAACCTTATGTGATAAACTCATGATGAGTTTGTCCAATTCATCCCACTTTGCATCTAGTGATTCTCTATCTCGACCAGAGGAGGATGCCTCTTCTTTCCCCCTTTTATTATCAGTAGGTTTTTTCTTTCCTCTTGACTTTCCTGCTAAGGTGAAATTCGCTTCCACCTCAAGTGCATCGATTTGGACTTGATCTAGAGTGAGAGACTTCCTTTCCCTTACAGTAAAGCCAAAATCAGATTCAAAGGCTCCCAAAAAAGCTACTCGAGCAGTAGCTGGAGGAGGCTTTATCTCAGTTAGAAATTTATTCTACTACTTGTTGAACCTTTTTATAAATTATGAGATATCCACTTTTGGCTTCTTCTTTATGGCATTAAACTCTGAGAGGAGGTACTCATGATTTCTCTTTTCACCCCATTTCTATGTGAAATAGTTTTCAAGTTCCTCCTAGGTAGTGGTGGAGGAATTGGGTTGGGATTTGAACCATTTTCTGGCCTCTCCATCGAGGGATTGTACAAAAAGTCTCATGAACACATCCAATTGTTCCATGTTTAGGTTCCTAGCAAAGGCACAAAAAGTTTTGATGTGTCTATGTGTTGTGTTATCATCCTCCCCATTGAACCTAGGTAGAAGCTTTAGGTAGTCTTGGGGCATAACACTTAGAGGCTGAGGTAAATTAAGAGGTGCATATTTATTTAGCAAAAAACTTGGAAGAGCCATCTGGATTAATGGAGGGGGATTGAGACTTGTCTCAGGAACTTGGCCCCAAAACATAGTGGTAGGAGTGGCTAGATTGAAAGCAAGGTATGTAAGTGTTTTAGGAGTAATTCCTGAGTAATGAGTAACAACAGGTTGAGATTTGGATGAGGAGGCTTCAAATACTGATGGGACGGTAGTACAGACAATAGGAGTTTTCTCCTTCCGGACTTTTCTAAAAATTATTTTCTCTGGGTCAGATACAAATGGGGCTTTCTGTTGAGAGGTATCTGAGCAAGTGTGAGGCTTCTTAAAATCCATAATGATTAATGATGATGGCGTGTGTGGAGTAGACAAGGTGATGTGGATGCAATCAGAGCATTTTTTCTCACCTACACAAAGAGTGCTCAATTTGTTGTATCCCAGGGGCAAAATCCTTCAATACGTTCCTCAGGAATAACACTAGAAGATATTGTAGCTCCCAGAGACAGCCTTGGATTGCTTACAAGACCAGTGCCTGGGCACATCTAGATTTTGTGTGTCTCAAATGATTCCCAGTAAAATGGAGACCTCACATATATTCTATATGTATATATAAAATGGAATGGGTTGGTTCATTCATCTAAAGGAGTAAGACATGAATTTATAGTACTTCTTCACATGTAAAAATTGCAGAAATATATGCATAAAATAGTGGAGGCCGAGTAGTTCAAGGACTTACAGCTTAATAATTTTTTGTAGAGAAAATGAGAGAAGATAAGGAGAAAGAGAAACTCATCACATAGAGCATAAAGCTTCAAGAATTCTACACTTAACACATAGAGCTTGAGGCATTAAGAATTTCTATACTTATTTGAGTTACAGGTAGATATAATGGATAAAAGAGGGATTGAATGCTATGATTCATGTAGCGCATATTTAAAGATATAGTTTCAATAATCCATATAGGCACATGCATTAACAATGTCGATACAAATGAATCTGTGAGGAAGTTATAGGCACATGCATTAACATATCGATACAAATGAATCTGTAAGGGAGTTTGAAATATTCTTAGCAGCTATGATTGCATGAATTCAAAGAAGAAACATAGACATAATGGGTTTTAACATAGGAATAACATATTGTAATACTTGAAGGAGGAATCACCACCATTTGCTTGATATTCTAAAAGATCTGTATTATAAAGCCATACAGTTTGAAATTAACATGTAGTGTTTTCTTTAGAACTTCTGAACCTTTGTTAAGTGTTGCTTCCTCCTATTTATCTAGAGAGGAGCATGGACATTCATTACAAAAAAACATCTTCGGTCGAGTCTCAGCTGTCAGGTTTACTATCTATCTTGGTTAGGATGGCTCTATGGCCCAAAAACATCACAGAATTAATTGCCTCATTGAAGCGAGGCACATTACAGGACAACATATAAGTAAACAATCAGACAAAAAAGTAAATGAAATATCTTCATGCCCATCACTGTGATCACCTCTGCTTCTGGTTGTAGTTTTCTCTTTATAACGCCTCCTATGTTTCTCAACCGAATCCCGTCATTTCAGCCTTTACTTATTGAACCATTTATCGTTTAAAGTTGAGAGTGGGCACCATCAGTTTCATGCCATAGTACTGAAGCAAAGGACCCCTAGGTAGTACTTCGTTTCCCCTTTGTATAGGAGACCATGCCGGATCATTAAATCCTCTTGAGATACTACGTCCCTTTTTACTCCTATCAATGTTGACCCTAGTTCCATGTCACAATGGGTCTTTCTGAATCAACCCATGCAAGGTTTGAATGTACCACCTGTTTTCTTAAAATCCCCAGCTGTCGACCCATTATGCCTTTAAAGTCATGCACTGCACTATCGGCACTCTGATATGCATGGTGATGTGCTTATGGTGTAATATGGGGGACTTTCCGTTGCTAGCCCCTATCACTAAAACATTGTGAAACATGCGAGTTTTGATCCCCTTTAAGCCCTCTTACTTCGACCCTCTTCTTGTAATTCTCTTCATATGACCAGGGTCTAGAGTCAGGGGCTTAGGCTCGGGCACTAGGGCCATGGGACTTCCTACCAGGGGGCTTCTTCCTTTGTTATATGAAATCTCGCATACTGGTGATTTATAACACTTTCCTTTGATGTCTCCCATTGAACCTTGAGATCACCGATTTGCGGGATCGGGCCAACCCAGGGTCTCGCAATCACAACACGGGAGAGGGGGTTGAGGACGAGTAGTTTTCAGAGGGAGGCAGGAGCGGTAAGTGGTAACTGAGGGGGGGGTGCGAAATGATATGAGAGGGACACGTAGCGGAGGGGCTTGGCGGGGAAACTACTTTTCGGACCCCCCCCTCACTCATAAAGGGAAACATGGAGGGGGGAGGGCCGAAAAAGCCTAGGACCCGTTGATTTGGGCGGAGTCAATCTGGATCTTTCAGAGATGGTGGGGGTGTTGAATGAGCATGCATCCTTTGAAAGTGGATGGACCCATCATCTTTTAAACTCCATTGCATAAAATATCGCGTCCGAGAGGATCTTTGCATATCGCAAACGCAAATCGGGAAGAACTTCAGCAGAGGAGGAAACTTTGCTTTGTGCGATTATCGATTGTGGGATTGATGATGTCATCAGTGCCACATGGCACTTCCTGGGTGGTGACACGTGTCAGCCAGATGTGTCCCCATAGGACCCCTGAAAAAACTGAATTTGTGTGCCACGTTTCCTTCATACTGCTATGTCATGCTAATGTTAGCTGCCCCATAGATTCTTAGGACCAATAGGATTCTGCTATGTGGCCCCCTAGAGGAGAGAGAAAAGGGCCCATCCTCCCTTGATTTTACCATGAATTCCTTTGTTAAATAAAATCGGCCCCTCCCAGTGCTTTAACAGTAAAGCCCAAATTCTCGATGATTTTGCACTATCGGTGTATCCCCCCCCCCTCTCCCCCACAATTTCTTAAGAATGGTCCTTTGGGCCCTCCGATCACCGATTTGCCAGTATTGCAGGGTCTGATGTGTGGGATCGTGGGACTATGAGATTCTAGATGCATCACTTGCTCACCATTGATCGTCGATTTTCTATGCCCAGGGCCTTCCGATTGCAGATATGCTTTTATTTGCTCTACCTCGGACCCGCATATTTGCGATTTGTGATATCGGCGATCGGTCGATCACAACTTCAGGTGTCTTCCTCTTTGTAACTACTTCAGTAAGCCCCGATCTACGATTTGTGATGAGTTTGAACCTTAGCCATTTTTCCTTTGTTTAGTGGCCTTGAAAGGGTATCTTTAACCTCCTCTAACTTCTGAACTAGGGGTCTGTTTTTGGACTTCCACCTACCGTGGGAAAGATTATTCCGAGAATTGTGCAATGGAGAGGATCCAATGTGGATCTAAGTGCTTTTGTGGCCTAGAAGATGGCTTCAAACTTCACTTCTATTTGGAAAATTTGATCAACTGAAAACTCATAATGTAGTGAGTGACAACACATACAAAACTTGATGTACCAATTCAGTGCTCTATCCTACAATGTTGTGACCATCTATGCTTTCTTCATATTATCATCTATAATCCGTTGTGTTGTCCATACAGCATTCGCAACAAACTAGAACTGTTTGAGGTCTTCACTTCCCACCCCTATGAAGATTGGCATATTCATCACGTTCACCATGTTGAATGGTTGATGCGGAGGTCAAGGTGGAGGTGGAGATGTAGGTGTATGTGGCAGAGGTGGAGGTGGCGGTGGATTGGATGGATGGGGTATCCCTGGGATACCTTGGCTTACCATCTATAGTGCACTTCGTAGTATTCTCAGAATAGTTCCTTGGTCGTCGCTATCAGAAGATCCTAACAGTGGACTATATTCGGAGCCTGATTCTTCGTTCCTTCTGAAGGGTTGTCCGCTTCGCGTAGTCCCAAACACCAATTTAATGGCATAACTTGTTTCTCACACAACAGCATCTTAATCTAGGTTTTAAGAGATTTTAAGTACTTACCTCTTGGTCCTTTGAATAATTTGCTCTCTTCTTCAATATAGCTGTTAGCCATATCGATCGTGAGCTCAGTGATGAATCCTCCTAAGATACGATCAATCTAGTTATCAACGACCTGCGCGATGTTATTTTCTGAAACTTCCAAGTGCTTCACCAGTTCTGGGGTCCACACAATAGGGTTGTCAAGTCTCCACGTACCTTGACTATCCACTAGCCTAGATAAGCACTCGTGTAGTTCGCAAGGAAAGAAACAGAAGAAGGGTTTTGTCTCATCTATGTATAGGTATCTATTCAGCCATTGTTCCTTGGATAACCGCAGGTTTCTGTTCTCCTAAGCTACAAACGCATGCAACTTCCAATTGATCCACTTTTTGATTTCCTTCTTAGTAGGGAACCATTTATTTGACATCACACATTCCTTGGACAGATCCTAGTCTTGGCAATGAAGCCATTTTTTGGCTTGATGGGACCTGACCCAAGTTCAACTTTATCTGTGCCAACCAACAAAACCCTAACTGTTGTCCTTTTCAGCAACAACCTGCATAGCGCAGGCTGCAGTCTCACCCGAAGCAGTATTGGGGGATGACAGAACTAGGTTTTTGCATCCAAAGGCTTGTGTGACAGGTTCCTACAGTACTTACAGCTTATATCTACTTTCATGCACCCTTAACCCTTCTGAACAGACAATTACTCTAAGTGTACTTAAACAACTTCCAGATCTTCGTGAATATCCTTAATTAGTCTTAACATGCATTAATATTACAGATCTACTATTTTCACGCAATAAATAAGCATTAATTTATGTAAATCATAACACAGAGCAAAGATACATAAACTTGCAAAAGTAAGAAATAATGCATAGATATATTCAATTCAGCTCAAAATTTTATTTATTAAGTATAATCGTTCAAGTATAGATTTATTTTGCATGTGCACTCAGCTGCAGGAGCCTTCCCCTTTCGCCTAAGTACAGGAAATAGACCTTTCATGCCTTATCACCTTTCCCTTACAATGGTTCTTCTTCCAAAAGTTACTTCCTTAGACTCGCTATGACTCATCTATATATAGCATTTTGCTTATAATACCATGGTCTGCGGACCATAGGCAGGTCTCAAAAACCTCCTATCACCTACCCACCTAAGGGACTAAAGCCCCTTTAACTCATACTAGCTTCACGCTCTGCTTCCACATTTCGCAAAGACTTTACACTTTATACAAAAAGATATTAATTTATACTCTAAATTTGACCCCAGGGACCCTATCCCAACAAGGACAAATTAAACTGGAATTTCTTGTTTCAATTTCTCAACAGATATTTGCATCTTTATTTACCCATCCCAATGGATATGGACTAAAATGATCACAAACCTCTAATCCAAGTTTTCTTACTAGATCCACTAATATGAGATTAGTATATGAACCTAACTCATACAAGGCATCGAGCTTGGTCTTCTTCACCTAGATATTAATTTGGAATATTTTATTCATCTTCTCTTCCTAAGGATGAAGACTACTTAGATTCACCTCCTTTTGCACTAATATGCATACAATCCTCATATTCACATGAGAGTTTCTTTCCAATTGATTGCTCAAATATGTGGCCGAAAGATTCCTTTTATTCCCATCATTCTTGTTATTCTTCAGGTTTTTCTATGGATGTAGTTTCTAACACTTCTCTTCAATGTTACCATCAATGTTGCAATGGTTGGAATAATTTCTACAATCCTTGCAATGATGTGCAGTGGTTTTTATATTCTTATCTTTCCCCCCTTCCACTTTTTCCACTACTTGAAAGCTTCTCAATGTTGTTTTTGCTTCAAACGAGTAAATCACCCTTTCTTTTGGCCTATGTTTTCTAGATTTTATGCATGTATACATGCTTCATCCACTTTTCTTGCCTTGAAAAGAATCATCTACTTTCATACATGGCTATGTAAAATTCCATAGATACTTGAAAAGTACATCTAGGCCCTTGGAAGAGATACTCAGCATGATGGTCATCTTCATGAACTTGGTGGTGTACTCATGTACACTCTAGCCCTACCTCTATCTAAAGTAGTGCTATCAGATTCACTAGTCCTACACAATGAATAAGGTAGAATTTGGATTTTATGTGTAACACCCTCCTCCCACATCTACCCAAGCAACCAGTTAGTCGGGGTAAACATGCGACGAGAGGCCACTATGATATGATTCGACCTCCTAAGTCACGTTAAGAAAGTGGCACTGATGGAAACATGCCATATAGAGATTCAACATCAACATTAGCACCCTCAGGAACCAATCCAACCTTTTTGCCAACCAGCCCCTGGGTCCCACTATGTGTTTGGACCACTTGACCTCTGGACACTCTCATGCTATAGCCATGCCAGCGTCCAGGGACCTTTGGACGCTCTCACAGGACTGCAAGCCAGCGTCCAGGGACTTTCTTGCATAGTGTTGTGCCAGTGTCCCCGGAATTTGAGCCGCTTTTTTAGGCCTAGAGCCTAGGTCAATTCCCAAAATTGAATGACATCTTCATAATAGTAAAGTAACAAGGAAATGATAGTATAAATGAAATCACATGAATAAGACCTTGATTGGACCCCTACTAGCCATGACAGGCATTTTGTCAAACATATCACAAATATGTAATCTATAATTGTAAATAAAATATCTAAGCATAGGAGTCTCATACTTATTTGAGATTCGCTATGAGGCATTGTTTCCTTGTCACTTTAGCTATAGCGTCATCCATTATGCCATATCTACATTGTTCATCCATATACAAGTAAAAACATGATGAGATCCATATATAACTACTGTCATAAAACACATACATAACCAAGATAATAGCAGCAGAAATACCAATGAAATCATAGCCATATGATCCACATATAAACCAATATAATACTCATAGAAATACAAGGAGAAATAACCTCATATTGATGATGCAAAATCCAAACTCGGGATGGGACTTCCACATTCCACCCGACCGTAGAATGGCTGAGCCAAATCTCTCTTCAGCCATTCACCCCCGTGCCATATTCCAATCATGAATGTGGGATTTCATAGAAAATGTCAATATATAACCATTCAGGGCTTTTAGAGGCCATCCACCTCAACCCATCAATAGTGATTACACCTCATGGTCTGAAATCACAAAACCATCATCATATTGATCTCTATCCAAGCCTTCCAGGGCTTCCATGGTGTTTGTTCCAACCAAGGCTTCCAGGACTAATAACTCAACCCACAACTGTCGTCGGGCTTCCAGAGCGTTTGTCCAACCAGGGCTTCCAAGACTAGTAACTCAACCCACCAAGGGTTTCCAGAGCATTTTTCCAACCAGGGCTTCCAGGACTAGCAACTCAACCCACCAAGGGCTTCCAGACCATTTGTCCAACCAGGGTTTCCAGAAACTAATAACTCAACCCAAGTTAAAGAAACATGAGAACCAACCAAAACAAATAAGGAAAATAAACCCATAATCTTCATGGCTATCCAGGAAATGGCAAGGCTAGGCAATCCACTATCAATCTAGGCAATCCTCCATGATAGTGATAGATCATGACCAAAAATCCACATGCATATGCCATTCATGCCAAAACTAGTGAGGAAAACATACATGCAACTCGGTATCTGCAAGCAAATCTCGTTGTAGTTGTTGATCTCGATGTCCTCTTGAGCTTTCCTACTCTTCCCTTGCCTTCTTGCTCCAAAAATCCAAGTATGCCACACCCTCCAAGAGTGCTCCAAGAAAACTCTAAGTGTCCAATAGTATGAGAGAGAGTAATGAGAATAGAGAGAAAGCTCCAAAATCAAACTGACCAAGCCTTCACACTGATCCTTATAAGCATTTTTATTAATGAGGCCTCTATTTTCTTCATTTTCCATTATTTTCCTTCAATTTACTCCTCACATGCAACCTGTGACCTTTCACCTTCTTTTTCTCCTAATTTCCATTATTTTCATAAATAATATGTCAATTAATGCCTTTCGCCTTTTCAAAGCCTTTGCCATTGCCTTTGCCAATTTCCTTAGCCATAATAACCAAAATGAACAACCACTAGGATGTTTTTCCCACCATTCAGCTTTGAATATGTGTCATGTCACCATGGCCTTATGTATGTTTTACATGGATTTTTAACCAGGGTTATTACATTATGAGAACTTTGAAGTCCTCCCACTTAATTACTAGAGTCTCACCCTCTATATTAAGTGTTACAATATAGATTTCCCACCAAGTCAAAGCATGGCCCTCTAACGTCATTCTAGCAAATGATATTTTCTACTCCTCATTTATGTGGTGAATGCAAAAGTAAGCTTCTAATTGTTGCAAATGGTGATTCAACCTCACAGGGTATAGATTTATGTCAACATTACCATATTCAATATAGATTATAAATAGGCAATGACACTTGAACTTGGCTACTTTTTCTTGAGTTCTTTCCTTGACTCCCCTTTTGGGTCTTCATGATCTCATAATTTCCCCTCTAGTCTAACCTCTAAGTCAAAATCTCCATCTTCTTTGATGATAAGCTTGTTTGTTAGAGCCTCCATAAGGAGCTTCATATTATGGTTGATGTAGATGACCTATACTTCCAACATTACAAATACCTCTTCTATCAAATCATGAGGGTTATGATGAACCAACTCAACAACCACGGATATGGTTCTACAATTTTTTGCTTAAACCAATACTGGATCCTTGACAACTTCGTACGAGATTATCCAAAGAAACCTCACCCTAATGCCAATATAATTTGTAACTATCGTGGATATTCCATTAGAATAGTCTCTCACAACATATCTAATAAATTACCAAAATATATGTTGTGAATGTCAATTTTCCTATTAGATTTCAAATTCTTCACTTATTGTTTTTTTCCTAATTAATTAATTGGATGAAATGTGAGAAATAGAAAAGAAAAAGGGATATATACACACCATCCAAAAATAGATGCAAATATTTTCCCTCAGAAACCCTTAGTAAAAACCCCAACTAGAAGGTGAGGCAAATTTGCTCTCTTTTCTCCAATATGGAAAATGAGCAAGTACAAAGAAGAGGTACTCTTTATGGAGTTACCTGAGACTTGTGCTCTGTATGGGTGCTATAGAATCCTAACCCCCTCCATTTTTCTCCCTTGCTTCACACTTCCAACTACTCTACTCAACTATGGAACAAATAAAATGGCAAAGAATGGAATCCCTGCTCTTAGTGGCCCAATATATAACATAGATCGATGGCCAATTAGGGGTAAGGCTTGACTCCCTCAACTATCAACTAGAGTCATAATTTTGAACCTTCTAGAGTCTTCTTCAATGTCCAAATTTAGCTAGGCCCATATGCATGAGTAACAGGGATTGACATGGCATCCACTTGTACCGTGGTGGTCAACATAGTAGGTCAATTTGTGGGAGGCATAACTTTTTCATACGAACTTTGCATTATGCATTTCTTGCATCGTTGGAAAGGTCTCTAAGTATAGAACATCACTAATGAGTTTGGTGCAAGAGAAAGTTTTTGAAATCCAAAAAACTTCGTTTAAGGCGTCAAAATGCCTCCAAAAGGTTTTAGACCCCAATTCTCCAAATTGGGACTCATTAGTAAAAATGACCCTACAAGTTGATTCTTCCAAATTTTCCACTATGAAAGCATAAATATAGATGACAAATAATCTAATGATCTAATCCCAATCAATATTGAAATTTGATGACAAACTGTGTCTAACCAAATAATTCCACAGTAGTAAAACATAGAAAACAACACAAAAGATTATATGGTGGGTATTACAAAATCCCTGAACAATGCAATATATCATCAAAGAAAATTACATCACATATAGATGAATCTTAAGAACTTGAGAAATATTAAAAACACCTCAAGAGGAAAACTCCAATTCAATACATCACAAATGACCAAATCACTGCTCTATTTATAAAATCTAGTTTTTATAGTGTTATAACATTTCCCCTTGAATTGGGTTATCTAAATAAGGTCAAAACCCATTCAAGTGGTTCTATTCACCCCAAAGTTGCCAATCATTCTAGATTACACTTATCCTAACAATGAATACTCCTCTCCACTTTAGGAAGAATATTTGAAAAAAAATTATGTCACAATTTATGAATGAGGAGATTTTTTATCATCACCCTAAGCATCATCCATGATTCAAATTTAAATATATTTCATGTGGATTGGAGAAAAGAATTAATGCTACTTCAAAAGTACAACAATCATTTAATCATTTAATTATTTAGAACCACTCAAAATCATCCTCTATAATTTCAATTTATAAGTCATCTTGGCATTTTCTTTTTTGTTTTGTTTTTGCTAATGCAAGAGTTGGACCTTCTATTTCATTAATCAGCAGTTTAAAATACATAGAATAAAACAATCCTCGGTGAATTGAGAACCAAGGAGAAAATTACAAAAACTATAAAACGGGCGAGAGGAACTAGCCCTGATCTCAACGTAAAAACCTCAAAATTCTCAAAAGAGAAACAATGCGACATCCATCAGACCAAACGAAAAACAAAGTACCAAAGTACCAATCAGAAAAGAAAACAACACCACTTAACACACCCCTCGAGTAACTGAGGATGGTAAAGGAATGGCGCTTTCCTCAAAGAACTTTTTGCGGCCCAACCAGTGAAATAAAGACTGACTACTCCCGCCAAAAACCTAGCAGCTACTTTAATCACACCCGCCTCGAGGAAATCACCCCTCGTACAAGAGGAAGAGGACGCACCCAAAATGTATGACGAAACGCAACCTATGGAAAACCTGTCTCATTAATTTGCACCGTTGATTCTACTATCCCTATCCGATGGCAGCGGTCAACTTCGCAAAGGAAAGAAGCGTGACACTTAACTTGCCCATACACCAAACTGCATGATCCATCCCAGCCGTCGCTTCACATCATATGATCGGACGGACTTGGAACATATCGCACCCCCCAACAAGCTCAAAGAATAGTGCGCGATGAGGGTGGTATTCCAACTGACCCCACCGCCACATGTCAAACTATGAATGTGATCGCTACCAAATCAGGAAAACCGGAATCCACCTTTGGGTCTTACAATCACCAGAAAACCACTTCCACTTAGGTAAGCAGCTTCCAGACAGGAAACTTTAGGTTGTGCGACCACTGAGAGCGTCAGACAATGTTCCCAATCATCCGGAACCAAAATAAAAAGGAAACACCCACCCAAGAGCCATCCAATGATGCCTCTAATCCAATCAACAAGCAAACCCTTGAGGAGATGATGAAGTATGAGATGTTGCTTTCTTCGTTCAGGGCATCTCTGACGTCCAACATGGAGAGTAATCCTGATCGTTGTCAACATAATCGCTAATCTTGGCATATCTTCCCTTCTAGACCTTTTGTCCAACCTTGAGTAACCCTCTGACCTCTGTCCATTACTCGTTGGTTTCTATCATTTTGCTTCTATACCCTTCTATATCTTCCTTCGCCTGGTTGTGACAGAGTTTTTTCAGGTTGCTCTGCGCCATTGTGTTCCACCTCCATAAGATTGCGTTGTTCTTGCAGCCGACACCTTGGTTGGCAAGAATGTCTGCCAACTTGTTGGCCCTTCTTTTCACATGTATAAATCTGAGGGTACAAAGCACCTGTAGATGAACTTGAATTTTTTTAAGAACCCGAGTTAACCTCCAATGTTTTGTGACCTTTTCTGGCCCTGTTCCATTACTAATTCTCCTGGCTACATTGATGACTAACTCTAAATCCGTCTCTATTATGACATTTTGGCAATTGTTCTGTATCAAAAATTCTAAACATTGCTCCAAAGCCATTAGTTCTGCCATGTTGTTGGTAGCTTTTCCAAGGTATCCATGGAAGAGGGTATTTATTCTACCTGTTTCAACCCTTAGAAATCCCCCAAAGCTGGCCTCCCCCGGGTTGCCTTTGGAAGCTCCATCTATGTTGTACTTTAAAAAACCTTCAGGGGGAGGATGCCAGAATTCCTCTATCGCCTCTCTCATGCTTGCTTTCCTGCCTAGGCCTTGAGGAATAAGCCCCTGCAAGTCTAGCAGCTGTAGGATTCTCAACTCTTCCACTGAAGGAGGATTTTTGGGGAGATTCCTAATGGTGGTACCAACTGTTTCCTTAAGTTGTTTTGCAATCAACTTCACCAGGCTAAGAGAGTCAGTCTTTACCTCTTTGAATATTCTTTTGTTCCTTTCTTTCCACACATTCCATATAATGAAACCCGGCAAGAGCTCCCAGGTAGAATTGAGAACTTCATTATCAGAAACCTTATTTCTCCAATTGTTAAGGGTGTTACCAATACATTCTTTGTCTCTATCAGACTGTTTGAAGATATTGGTAAAGAAATCCCAAATCTTGTCTGTGAAAATGCAGCTGTTGAGAAGATGCTCGATGGTCTCCTCTTGGGTCTCACAGAGCTGGCATCTGGAGGGTCCCAGCATGCCCCTTTTTTTGAGGTTGTCCCACGTTAAAATTTTCTGGTGGTTAACTAACCACATAAAGAGTTTGATTTTCATCCAACCTTTGTGCTTCCAAAGCTTCTGTCAAGTTTTATTTGGAGCTTGTGGTTCCAGATCTAGGAGAAGGCCTTTAGCTTCCTTGATCTTGAAGTTGCCCTCTTTGTTGTTGCCCCATCTTAGTTGATCCTGCCCTGTGGTTACTAGAATTGTTCACTGATCCAGTATTCTCTTCAAGGACCCAGCTTTACTGTTGAGGGTCCTATCCTCTCTGCTCTCTATTTTTTTCCAAATTCTCCACTTTCCTGCATTATGTGGATTCTCCCAAAAGTCTTTCACCTTAACTAAACCTTGATTGTCAGTGTCTTGCTTGAGACCTAAAAATTCTTCCCTTAGAAGATTAGGTTCTTGTTGCCATTTGTACTCCCAGAAAAGTGCCAAATCTCCCTCTCTGATTTCCCAGAAACTATTCTTTTGAACCACTTCTCTATTCTCCCAAGCCTTGTTCCTTATGGGTGAGCCTTTCACTGTTCTTGTCATACGAATTATGTCAGAAGCCGGCCAGGCATTGGCATATTTTTCCTTCCAGATGCTTGCCCATTGAGCTTGAGGATCCTTAACCCACCTCTACCAAAGTTTTGCTCCTAGAACCTTGTTGAGAATCTCTAGATTATCCAAACCCAGGCCTCCATTGTTGGCATTATGATACAAGTGTTGTCCTTGATGGCAACTCAATCAGAGGACATATCTTAGTACAACAGGTCAAGAGAGAGATATACGCAGGTTAACCTTGATGAAAGCGCGTATACACATGGGTGAGAAGAACAAAAGGCGCATATGTGTACACACGCAGATTCACAGAAGGAAAGGCGCGTACATGTTGGAAAACTAAGTATTGGTCCGTGGTATTTGGTCTGAAGTGTTGACCCCAGGTATTGGGTCCAAGGTATTGTTTCTACATGGTTTTGGACCAAGGTATTGAGAGAAACCTAAACCTATATAAGGAGAAGATCATTAGGCCAAGGGAGGTGTGGAAGTAATGAATGTTTGATGAAGTGTGGAGATCCAGTATGCTGGTTATGGGTTTGTAATGCTTGGCTCGATCTAAATCAAGTTGGAAATGGCAGCAAAGGTATAAGTAATTATCTTTAGATCTATACGCGGGTTCTCTCTGGTGAAAGCGCATGTACACGCGGTTTTTACACAGTCAAGTAGCATATGCATTATGAGATTTGATGTTTCATGTCGTTGTTGGTCCTAGTGGTTGTTGCAGAGTTTTGGGCTCTAGTCTGTGTTCTGATAACTGTGTTTTGATGACAGGGTTTCAGTGATTCAGTATTGGGTGATTTAGAGATTGATGATGCAGGTATAGTTGATGATTTTCTTACAAGGGTGATTGTTTTGTATTTATGGATCCAGTCTGAAAATGTATGAAACGTGGTCCCTGGAAGAAAAGAGAAGGTTGTAGCCTTCTGTAGGCCAGCACCTACATACTAGTACTTCAGCTAGTACAAGAGCTAAGGGGGTTGTAGCTCCCTTCCAGGAGAGTCTGGAGAATGAGAGAAGGTTGTAGCCTTCTGCAGGTAGAAGCCTGTGTACTGGTATAAGACTGCACCAGTACATAAATATTGTAAAAAGAAGTTTCTTATTAAAGGAAGAAAGAGATGAGTTGCAGCAGGTGGTTTTCACCCACATTGGGTTTCCACCTTATATCATGGTGTTCATGTGTGTTGCTTATGTGTGATGATCTGTTTTGTTATACTGCTTCTATTTACTGTTCATATGGTTAATAATGTTCTGATGCACTCATTAAGGATCAACTAACTGAATCATATGTCTACTTGATATACGCTTGTTGGATTACATACAGTTGCGTATACACGCGGTTTGTCTTAACTGAAGTAGCGTATATGAATCTGAGTATGGAAATGAAAAAGTCATATTGATCTGATAATACTGATTCACCCCCCCCCCTCTCAGTATTATTTCCAACAATTGGTATCAGAGCAGGTTCTTTAGAAGAAGCTTGATCGCTTGAAGGAAAGATCCATCAGAATGAGTAATCAAGAAAGAGAGGCATCTATCAGGCCACCAATCTTTGATGGGAGCAACTTTGTCCACTAGAAGATAAGAACCACAACATATCTACAATCGCTTGGAATGGATGTTTGGGAAATCGTGGAAGGTGGATACACATATCCATCAGCAATTCTACAGATACAGCATAGAGAAAGCAATATGAACTCAATGCCAAAGCTGTTACTGTCTTATTGGGAAGTTTGTCACAATCGAAATTTATGAAGGTCATGCATTTCAAATCAGCCAAAGAAATTTGGGACAAAATCATTCTAAGCTACAAAGGAGATGAACAGGTAAAACGAGCAAAGCTTCAAACTCTTAGAATACGGTATGAAAATATTAAAATGCATAGTAATGAAAGCATAGCTAATTACTTTCTGCGTATAGATGAGATTGTCAATTTTATGAGGAATCTGGGTGAACAATTCAAGGAAGTTGTCTTGGTTGAAAAGGTTTTAAGATCCATATCTGCTAAATTTGATTCCAAAGTTTCTGCCATAGAAGAAAAGGAGGATTTGCAAAAAATCACTATGATGCAGCTTCACGTAATCTTAACTGCTTTTGAGATGAGAAAAGGAGGACCATCAGATATGAGAGAAGCTGCGTTCAAAGTGTCAGCAAATGAATCAGGATACATTTCAGAAGGAGAAGATGAGGTAAATTATGTCAAGAATCTTGAACGATGATCTGGAAGGTTCAAAGGTAAGCTACCTTTCAAATGCTTTTCATGTGGTAGAGTTGGTCACTACGCTGCTAGATGCCCTAATAACAAAGGAAAGATGTCGGATAGAAGTTATTATATCCATGATAAAAGTAATGACTCATCCAATAGTGATGAAGATATTAAACTTCTCATGGCATATGAAAATAAGAACGTAGAACCAGAAGAAGTTACCAAATTAAAAGAACAGTTGGAGTCAGTAACCAGAGTAAGGGAGCAATTGCAAGATATAGTAAAAGATCATAGCATAACAATTCAGAGACTTGAATCGAAGATCCTCTCTCTAAAAGAAGATCTTAAAGAATCAAAAAAGCAGAATGAAGAATCTCTTGAAGAACAAGAACATGAAGTAATCGAATTAAGGCAACAAGTGGAAGTGTTAGGATATTCCGACACATAGGATATAGTTAAGTTCAACTTGGTCTAGTATAGAGTTAGGTTAGAGTTAGGTAAAGTGTGTTTCTTTACCGTTGTACATTTTGTAACTTACAATTCGACGGTCACGATATGTAGTGATCCGACGATTCACTCTCACCTCGGTATTACCGACACTTGATCCGTGGCTTGACACCCGATTGGTCCATGAGTTCTATTTAAAGCGCATGGAGGGTCATTGTTCGGGTAATCCGTGCATGAGAGAAGCTTATGTAAATTTTCATTCTTTGATTAATAAATTGTCTGTACCCACGTTGGGACAGGCCGTGGACTGTTTCCCTCCTTGCACTCTGAGGGTTTTAACCACGTCAAAAATACTGGTGTATTGATTTGAGATCTGGTTGTGAGCGGTGTCCTCTTGGTATTCTTTCTGAGGAACTTACCCTGTAAATTCCTACATGGTATCAGAGCTATTTGAGGGCCGCGTCCGTTGGTGATCCAAATCTGAAGCCGGTAGAACTGCATGCGGCTGTCGTTTCCTAGATCTGCTGTTTCTGACTGCTTTCGGGCCGAGAGGACTGCTCTGTTGCGTTCAGAGCATCTGTTTCAGTGAGGAACCCCTTTCGTTTCACGCGAAAAGGTTTCCGGTAGCCCTAGCTGCGTCATTTTTCAGATCGGGAGGTATACAGTGTTTTTTTTGCAGTTTACTGTCATTTTCTCTCTGCTTATTTCGGTTTCGGTTTATTTAGCCTTTTTTTTTCCGGATCTATACCTTTCATTTCTGCGTATGCTCTTTGCCCTGCGACTCTGTGCGATCTGGGCAAATCAGAAACAGAAAGAAAGGATTTTTCTCATGCGTATGCTCTTTTCCCTGCACCTTAGTGTGATCTCGGAAAATCAGAAACATTGAGAAAAATATTTAGTTTTTCGGCTAAAAGCTAACTTTGAGATTTTTTTTAAAATTTCTAGTTTTTTGGCTAAAGCTAACTTCGAGCCGTAAGGTTCGTTTTTCTTTGGATATTCGTGTTGGGTTTTGTGTTTTGTGTTTTGTAGGGAAAAGAGTCTTCCCAAGGCAAGCACGCAAATCGAGGCCCCTCTCTCTCTCTCTCTCTCTCTCTCTCTCTCAAATATTTTGTATAGATCAATTGGTTCAAAGACCTTTTAAGAGAGTAGAGGTCTTGGGTTCAAGTCTCCATTTTGTGGGGGCGGATTTTTTCATTCCCGCACATTCGCGCACTTTGCCGGCAACGTCAACATTTTTTTTTTCAAAAAGCCATAACTTCTTCATCCGGAAGCCTTTTTCAGAGCCGTTTTTTTTAAAACCGCCTATTTTTTCGAGATCTATCCATTGGACCACTTACTTTCAGCATCTTCAGCTTCAGTTGTTTTTCAAAAATGGAAAGTCCATGCCAAGTCATTCTTGACAGCACTAACTACTTCCAATGGGTAGCCTACATGGGAGATTTACTTAGAAGTAAAGGTCTCTTCAGAATAGCCACAGACCAAGAGAAGAAACCCAAAGATGAAGACAAGGCCGAAAAATGGGAAAATCGACAAGATCAAGCACGTGGTTTGATAGGAATGTCTGTTTCTCCTGATCTTAGATTCCACATTGCAGAAATTGAAACTCCTCATGAAGCATTAGAAAAACTTGCTAAAGTTTTTGGGATTAAAAATGAAATTAGAGCCCATCAACTTGAGAATGAGTTGCTTACTTTGGATCCTAATAATTTTTCTTGCATTGAAGATTTCTTGTCCAAATTCAAGACCCTTAGATATCTCTTGGAAGGTGTTAAAGTTAAGAAAGAAGATGGTAACCTTATTTATTCCATCCTTACTAAGTTGGGACCAGCCTACTCTGTATTTGTTTCCACTTTCCATTCTACCAGGGAAGCTTTCATTTGTCAAGGCAAAGACTACAAGCCCCCTTCCTTTGACTCCTTTTGTGATTCCTTAATAAGAGAACAAGAAAAACTCTTACACCTTGGTCTTCTTAATCTTGGAAACTCTTCCTCGAAAGCGTTAGCCGCCCAGCAGCAACCAAATTCAAAGAATCCTAAGAAGTCTTATCCTCAAAGGAATGGTCCTAAACCAACTCAGCCTCAAGATGAAAGATCATTTCAGCAATATGACAAGACCAATAAAAACAAATGGAAGAAGACTGACAGACATTGTAACTTTTGTAATCGAGATGGCCACTTAGAATCTAAATGCTTTAAGAAGATGGAAGCCTTGGAAGCCGCAATGAAGAAACATAACATCCATCTGGAGCCTACTTCAACTTCAACTTCCGGAACGGCATTTTCTGCATGTCATCGTCAATCATCTCAGTCTGGTTATGCATTAAATGTATCTTCTTCTTCTTCTCATTCTCATGAGTGGCTCATTGATTCTGGAGCCTCTTGTCACATGGCCAAAAACCAAGCCATGTTTTCTTCTTTAAATGATTGTAACACCAAAAATATATATGTTGGTGATGATAGATCTCTTAATGTTGTAGGGACTGGAACTGTTCATCTAGACAATGGTCAGTTCAATGATGTATTATGTGTTCCAAACTTATCCTGCAACCTTCTATCTGTCTATCAGATAACTCATTCAGGTGAAGGTAAAATTGTTGAATTTTCACCTCATGATGTTGTAATCAAGGATCTAAAAGATCCTAAACAGATTCTAGCTACTGGTCTTGCTGATGATTCCAAAAGGTTGTATAAGTTTCACAACTTTGGGTCATCCCATCTTCCCTCAGTATTTGTTGCTCATAATGATGAAGTGAGCAAACTTTGGCATGAGCGGTATGGTCACTTAAACTATCGCTCCCTTCAGCATCTATGTAAAGAAAACATGGTGACAGGTCTTCCTATGGTATCTTGCAAAGATGGTGTTTGTTCCGGATGTGTACTCGGAAAACATCATCGGGACAGTTTTGACAAACGTGCCTCTTGGCACGCCTCAGCCCCTTTACAGCTTGTGCACAGTGATTTATGTGGTCCTCTTCCTGTTGCTTCATTCTCTGGCTGCAAGTACTTCTTAACTTTCATTGATGATTTCTCCAGACGCACTTGGGTATACTTCTTAAAACTCAAGAGCGAAGTATTTACCACCTTTTTGGCCTTCAAAGCATTCGTTGAAAAACAATCTGGACATCAAATTCTTAAGCTAAGAACTGATAATGGTGGAGAATATGTTAAAAATGCATTCATCAACTTTTGCACCGAAAATGGAATTCAAATGCAACATACTGTTCCATACACTCCACAACAAAATGGTGTAGCTGAAAGGAAAAATCGCACCTTAAAGGAAATGGCTAATTGTATGCTGCAATCTAAAGGACTCAGTCTTAGTTTTTGGGCCGAAGCAATTAATTGTGCAAATTATATAATCAATCGCACTCCTACTAAGGTTCTAGAGAATATCACTCCAGAAGAAGCCTGGAGTTCCATTAAACCAGATGTAAGTCACTTTCGTGTGTTTGGAAGTGAAGCATGGGCCCATATTCCAGATGAAAAGCATAAAGCCTTAGAACCTAAGAGTGAGAAATGTACTTTTGTTGGATATTCTGAAGATGTAAAAGGCTATAGACTTATTCCATTTAAGTCCAAAAATGTTATCATTAGAAGAGATGTAAAATTTGATGAAAATAAATCGGCCTGCGAGCCTAGTCCGGCGGATGTGCCACCTCTTCCTATCTCTTCTATCTTTGAAAACATTTCTTCTTCTGATGATGAAAGCGAGGATGATAATCCTTCCCCACCTTCTCAGGATCCTCAACTTCCAAGATGGGTCCGTGCTACTCGGGATGCAGCAGGTGATCTTGCCGGTGATCCTACAGATCAGCGACGTACACGTTCTCAGTTTGAAAGAGCCTCTTCTTTACTGGCTCAAGCTCCAGTAAATCATGATCCTGACACTTTTGCAGAAGCTTCAGGCCATCCACATTGGGAAACAGCTATGAATGAAGAATATCATTCATTGATGACAAATGATACATGGGATCTTGTTCCTCTACCAAAGGGACGCAAACTTGTTAGATGCAAATGGGTTTACAGAACCAAGTATGGACCAGATGGGAAAGTTGATAAACATAAAGCTCGTCTAGTTGCTAAGGGCTTTTCACAGGTTGAAGGCATTGACTACACTGAAACCTTCTCTCCAGTTGCCAAAATGAACTCTATCCGCCTTGTTCTTTCCCTTGCTGCCTCTTTAAAATGGGAAGTCCATCAAATGGATGTTAAATCTGCCTTCTTGCATGGGGACTTGCAGGAAGAAATCTATATGGAACAACCCATTGGCTTCATACAAACAGACTCCAGCCTCGTTTGTCGACTTAAGAAATCCCTTTATGGCCTCAAGCAAGCTCCTCGAGCTTGGTATGCCAAAATGGATAGCTTTCTTTTAGAATCTGGCTTTTCTAGGTGTCATTCTGACAATACTGTCTACACCAAGAAAGTGGGCAACTCTCTCATCATCCTTGTTCTTTATGTTGATGATCTTATTCTTACTGGTAGTGATCCCAACCTTATAAACCATGTGAAGTCCAGCCTTAAAAAGAAATTTGAAATGACAGACTTAGGACACTTACACTATTTTCTCGGTCTTCAAGTCTTGCAATCCCAAGAGGGTATTTTCCTTTCCCAGTCCAAGTATGCTTGTGATATTCTTCGTCATTTTCACATGGAAGACTGTAAGCCAGCCACTTCTCCCTTTCAGTCTGGAGTCAAACTTTCAGTCTCTTGTACTTCTCCTGAAGTTGATGCTACCTTATACCGTCAACTTATCGGAAAACTCTTGTATTTAACCCATACTCGTCCTGATCTTTCCTTTGCTGTTGGCCTTGTTGCTCGTTTTATGCAAAACCCCCGTGAAAGTCATTGGAAAGCAGCTAAAAGAATACTTCGTTATGTTCGAGGTACAGTACAGTTTGGGATTCATTACAGTGCCAAAGCAGCTCCTCTGTTAGTTGGTTTCACTGATTCTGATTGGGCTGGTGACCTTGATGATCGGAAGTCTACTGCCGGTTATGTCTTCACTCTTGGTTCAGGACCTATTACATGGGCTTGTAAGAAACAGGCTGCCATTTCTCTTTCATCAGCAGAAGCAGAGTATCGTGGTGCCGTGGAAGCTAGTAAGGAAGCCTTGTGGCTTCGTCAGATCCTATCAGAGTTTGGCTTTGAGCAGCAGCATCCAACCACACTTTGGTGTGATAATCAAAGTGCCATTCAGCTATGCAAAGATCCAGTCCAGCATCAGCGCAGCAAACACATTGAACTACACATGCACTTCATCAGAAAGCTCATTCATGACCATGTTCTTGAAGTGCAATATTGTCCAACAGATGATCAGGTTGCAGACATCTTCACAAAGGCTCTCACAGAGGCGAAGTTCACTAAACTTCGATATATGCTTGGAGTTCAGGAAGTTGTCACTAAGGGGGGATAGGCTCTAGTGCCTCCTTCCTTCTCCTATTGTGTCATATTTGTAAATCCTTCAATCCTATCCCAAGTTGTTCTTAAGGGGGGATGTTAGGATATTCCGACACATAGGATATAGTTAAGTTCAACTTGGTCTAGTATAGAGTTAGGTTAGAGTTAGGTAAAGTGTGTTTCTTTACCGTTGTACATTTTGTAACTTACAATCCGACGGTCACGATATGTAGTGATCCGACGGTTCACTCTCACCTCGGTATTACCGACACTTGATCCGTGGCTTGACACCCGATTGGTCCATGAGTTCTATTTAAAGCGCATGGAGGGTCATTGTTCGGGTAATCCGTGCATGAGAGAAGCTTATGTAAATTTTCATTCTTTGATTAATAAATTGTCTGTACCCACGTTGGGACAGGCCGTGGACTGTTTCCCTCCTTGCACTCTGAGGGTTTTAACCACGTCAAAAATACTGGTGTATTGATTTGAGATCTGGTTGTGAGCGGTGTCCTCTTGGTATTCTTTCTGAGGAACTTACCCTGTAAATTCCTACAGGAAGAAGGAAGAAAAGCTGAAGAAAACATAAGGAAGCAGTGTCTAGAAAAGGAAGAACAACATCAGGTTGAGGTAAATATCTTAAAAAGTAAATTAGAAGAAAAGGATAAACTGCTACGATTTCAAGATAGTACTAAGATTTTGGATGACATTCTTGGTAGTCAAAGATCCCCTACTATCAAAACTGGTCTTGGCTTTTACGAATCTATTGAAGTTGAATCTAGCTCACAAGGTGAGGCAAGGAACTCTAATAAGAATTCTGAAATGTTCAACAAGGAGATGAGAGGACAACCTCATCAATAGCCAAGGAAATAAATTCCTCAAAGAAAATCCTTTACTCCTAACTATGGAAGTGATAGATTGACTAATGTTGAATGTTAAGCATGTCATAATCTTGGACATGTTGCAGCCAGATGCAGAAGTAGAATGGTTCAAGACCGTCACACAAGATCATCACATTCCAGGTACTTCAAAGGATATTGTTTACATGTAATATGTTTGGCCACAAAGCAATTGATTGCAATAGAAGGAACATAAATCATGTAAGATGTTATGCATGTAACAAGTTTGGACATAAAGCAAGGGAATGCAGGAGAAAAATTCAAAAGCAAGAGGATTATACATCATCACAATTCCAGGTATTGAAGAAGACAGAATTAGAGACAGAAAGGTGTGACATAACTCAGTTAGCTGACATAACAAACACAGGGGAAACTGAAAGTGAAGACCTTTAGTATTCCATTTTGCATACGTTGATATAATGAATATAAGTCGCGTATATACGTGATCTAGAGCCTGCAGAGTTGCGTATATGGAGCTCAGAAGAAAAAGGCAGTAGAACAGACTCAAGAAATGGTTCTGTAATGGTATATGATGGTTGGCACAGGCTTAGGGGGAGCATATACTTCAAATAATGCATTGTTGGCATTATGGTTAGAAGTCTTTGGTGATGATGCTTATGAGGCTAAATGATACATCTTGTTGTTTGATCAAAGGAATGGTATTGCAGGTTTGGATGCTGATGCTTATGGTGCAAATCATATATGGTGTATGAGAGTCGCTAATGACTATCATGTTCTTGAATGGATTGCTAGTCTTTGTTATAAAGACCTTGCATGTGCTCAGGGGAAGCATGGACGGATTGGTACATCTTGGCATATACAAAGGGGGAGCCCAATCAGAGATTTCAACAGGTACTCAGGGGGAGTATGGACATCAGAGGGAGAGAACTTCTTGGTCTGCCCTTTGCCCTTGATGTCAAAGGGGGAGAGTGACTTGGTGTGGTGGTTGCCATTAATTCCAAAAGGGGAGATCGAGCCAAGCATTACAAACCCATAACCAACATACTAGATCTCACACTTCATCAGATATTCATCACTTCTCAAAAAATTGCCTTTGCCTAATGATCTTCTTCTCCTTTTATAGTCTTAGGCCTTACTCAATACCATGGTCCAAAACCATTTAGAACCAATACTAGGGACCCAATACCTGGGTTCAACACTTCGGGCGCAATACCAAGGACCAAAACTATAGGTCTAAATACCACGGACCCAAAAATAAGCTTTCCCACATGTACACGCTTTTCCGTGCATGAAAGTGCATGCATACGCATATGCAACTTTTGATCAGCAATCCCATGTGTATACGCGCCTTTGTATATAGTGAGCCTGCGTGTATACCCTACTTGGTAAATAGCGAACCTGTGTATATACGTGACTTGGTACATAGTGAACCTGCGTATAACCTGCATATGTACGCGACTTGGTATATAGTGAACCTGCGTATATACTCTTCTTTCTTTTTCTGTAGTCTGATTATCAATTCTTTGCTACTAACCTGCTACACTATAATCTGTCATCTTGCCATCAAGGACAACACTTGTATCATAATTCCAACACTTGGCATTTGGGTTTGCAGATCTCTTCCCAAGAGACCAAAGCCCATTTTTTCCTTGTTTCCTCTTTGCCCCACAAAAAGTCTCGTTGAATATTCCGAAAATGCTGTAAGACTCCTATTGGAGCTGGGAGGGCTGATAGCATAAACACTGGGATAGCTTGGAGAACTGCTTTAGTAAGCACTAGTCTACCTGCTAAATTTAGAGATCTATTTGTCCATTTTTTGACCTTGTCTTGCATTTTGGTTACTAGAGGATCCCAAATGCTCTTGTGTCAAGGTTTAGCTATAAGAGGTACCCCAAATACTTAGAAGGAAGGGATTCTCTTTGAAAGCCTAAAATTCTAGAGATATTTCTCTGGATGGCGATATGTGTGTTAAAGAAAAAGACTTTTGATTTGGTAAGGTTAACTTCCATACCTGTAGCCTTCGCGAAGTCCTTCAAAATTTGTTTGTAAGCCTGTGCTTCTTTAACTGTGGGAATTCCCTGTAACATGGTATCATCTACAAACTGTTGATGCGTCAGAACCTGCCCATTCTCCGAAAGTTGGAGTCCTTGAATTCTTCCTGTTGCTCTTGCATGTTTGATAGAACGCCCCAGCCCTTCCATCATGAGGATGAAGAGAAAAGGGGATAGCGGATCTCCCTGTCTAAGACCCCTAGAAGGGATAAAAAGTTCAGAAGGAGAGCCATTCACCAAAATTGAAAAGCTGGAAGAGGTCACCAGGGCCATGACCCATCTGATCCAATTATGATCAAAACCAAATGTTGTGAGCACTTTTTTGATGTATATCCAATTTACTTTGTCATATGCTTTGGCTATGTCCAGTTGCATGATCATACCCGCTCTCTTGTTGCATGTTAATGAGTGAACCACCTCGTGAGCTTGAATTATGTTGTCCAGAATTTGTCTTCCTTCTACATACCTTGTTTGTTCCCCGGAGATGAGCCTGGGCAGCAGGGGTTTAAGTCTGTTAGCCACAACTTTGGAGATTATCTTGTAAATAACATTGCATAAGGCGATGGGCCTATATCTCTCTGGAGTTTGAGCATTATCCTATTTTGGAATGAGAGCAATAAAGGAGGTATTGAGAGCTTTCAAAATGGTCTTGTTCCGCCTAGAGTCTTCCACAATCTCCACTATATCCCTTTTGACTATATTCCAGCAAGCTTTAAATAAATCCACATTAAATCCATCCGGCCCTGGTGCCTTGCCATTTTGCATTTCCTTGAGGACCTCACTGATCTCCTTTTCAGTTACAGGTCTGTTGAGATTACCATTGTCCTCTCTGGAGACCAGTTTAGGTATGTGTTTAATTAAGTTCTTAATAAAAGGTTCTCTGTCTGAAAAGTTTTCCTTGGCAATGTCCCGAAAATGCTTTACTAACACTGCATCTATCTCCTCGTGGGAGTGATGAATTTGGCCATTTTCATCCTTGATCGAAGAGATTTTGTTGTGGGTTCTGTTCGCAATGGTAGATCTGTGAAAAAATTTGGTATTACGTTCTCCTTCTTTCAGCCATAGTACCCTGGATTTTTGTTTCCAAAAAAATTCTTCTTATTTGCACAACATTTCCCATTCTTGTTGATATTTCTCTGCTTGATCATTTATGTCTTTATCAAAGCCATTCCTGATCAAAGTTTGATTGAGCTCTTGTATTTTGTTTTCTACAATTTTTTTATTTGTGAAAAGATTGCCAAATTCCTTCTGGTTCCAATCCTTTAGCTTCTGTTGATGCATTTTAGTCTTTTATGTAGCAGGGACATAGAAGATCCTTAAATGTGCAGGTCTTCAGCCCACCATTTTTCAATATTGCTGTTGAAATCTGGGTGTGACAGCCATATATTTTCAAACCTAAACAGTTTGTTTCTTGGGGTGCCAATACCCTTGATCTCCATTTGAATCGGCCAGTGATCTGAGCCTCCAAAAGGAAGAATGTCTGCTATTATTTCCTTGTCTAGAAGCATGAGCTCTTCAGAGATCATGAATCTATCTAGCTTGGAAGCTACCTGGGAATCCCCTCCTCTTTTGTTGTTCCAAGTGCAAAGGCCATTGTTTGTCTCAATGTCCATCAGCTTCATGTTTTCAGAAAAACATTGGAAAGCTGAGGAATCTTTGCTTAGAGCTCTTGTGCCCCCTTTTTTCTCCGAGAGAGATCTAATCATGTTGAAATCTCCTCTTATAACCCATGGTAGCCCTGCAAATTTATTTCGAAGGTCCACTAAGGAATCAATAAACCTGATTTTGTCTTCTAAACTTTGAGGGCCATAGACATTCGTAACAAGAAAGGTGTCCCTGTCGCCTACAGGCTGAATGACAACTGATAAATAGTTTCTTGATGCCTCCGCATCTATAATGCCTATTTTTTGGGGATTCCAGAGGATAAGGATACCCCCTGCTGTATTTTCTGCTTTGACTTCTATGAACTCATATCTGCTAAGCCATTTACTATGGATTTGTTTTATCTTTTGAACAGAACATTTCGTTTCTTGGACAAAAATTATATCCGGAGTTACCTGCTTCATTCTATTATTCAGTATTCTCTGCTTTCTTTTGCTACCTAGACCTCTGATGTTCCAAGTTGTAAACTTCATAATTACAGATTGGTAAAGGAGTAACTGGTTAGATCTTTCATCTTACCTGAGTCTATCATGAGCTTTCCACATTCCATTAATAGCTCGTTCTGCTTTTTTCTACCCCTTTTTTCCCCGAGTTTCTTGGAGCTAATTCTGGTGTTGATTTTACTGCTTTTATTCCATGAGTGCCCTGTCTTTCCATGTTGTTATCTTCGCTCAATCCCTTTGCCTGAGTTTTCCATAAGAATAACTGCTTTACTCGAATGCATTCTTCTTGTGGTAGAGATTCTACCCCTCCCGTTGTTCCCTTGCTCAAGAACCCTTCTAGATCTAGGTTTTCTCTATCAAGAATCTCTTGCAACTCATTATCTTCCATTTCCATCTCGCTTTGAGTCATTTCCTGATCCATATCCATCTCTGATTCGCTCATCATGATCCCTTTCTGTTTTTCCTTTACCTTTTCTTGATCCTATTCTTCTTCTTTGTCCTGCTTATCATATCCATCTTTCATTACTTGATTTTCGACTGTTGTATCTTCCTCTTCTTCCAGTACTTGGAACGGATTCGGCCTCACTATTTGGTCTCCGCTTTGGTGTTGTTTCGGCCCTTTTTTGCCATTCCTACCTTTATGCTCTACTTTGTGAAAGCCTTCTGTTTCTTTCATTGTGTTGGGATTGCTTTTGCTCTCTGCCTTACTGAGAGGGTAGTCTCTAAGGAGGTGCCCATGTTCATGACATTTTCGACATCTAAAAGGAATATGCTCGTAGTCAATCTTCTGCACCCATTCCTCATCATAAACCTCCAAAATAACTTCGTCCGGAAGAGCTCCAGATAGGTCCATCTCTACACAAATCCTAGCAAAGGAGGTATATTTTCCTCTTCTTGTGGCTTCAAATGTTTTGACATACCTCCCTAATTTATTTCCTATAGCTGTTAGTGATTCTATTTGCCAATAATCCAGAGGTAGCGAATAGAGTCTTACCCAAACTGGAACTGAGGTAAAGGTTTCCCGCTCCGGCACGAAGTTCATCGTCCACGGCCGCATATAGAGCCCTGCTGCTGCAAAGAAGTAGGGCCCCCCTTCAAACACTCTATCTTTGTCCTCAATGTTTGCAAACACCACAATGAAAAAACCCTTGGATCCTAGATGAAGATCAATGCTTCCTTTAGGCTTCCATTGGTATCTGATCCATGTTTGTAAAGCCTTTTCGGTGGGCCATAGTCCCATGAATTTGCATATGATTGCATAAGTCTGCATGTGCTCCCTGTGGACCTGCAAGCTCTGGGTTATTTAAGATTACTCTGGGAGTAATTTTAGCTTTGGGCTTGCACGGTCCCTTTTGCTTCCTGTCTGTTGTTCCCTGTTTTTTGTCATTTTCCTCCTTGTCTTTTGTGCCAACATTTTCCTTCTCATTGTTACTTACTGTTTTCTTGTCCCCGTTTTCTCCTTCTTCCCTCGAGTTACCTCTGCTTGGTTCCAAGGGTGTCTTGCCCTTGTTAACCACTACCTCTCTATAGGAGGGAGAGGAGCTCCCTCCTTTGCGACCTTCCATGGTGAAACTCCCGCTCAGAAACCTTCCGCCTTGATCTTCCGAAGACTCCCGCGCTCCCTCCAAAATCCAGACGCGACACTTCAACATTCGATATCAAGTCATCTTGGCATTTTCAATGCTTATGTCCCAATTGGAATTAAATGCCAACCTCATCCAATAAGTTTACAGAAATATTATTTATTCACCTTCACAATCCATGTTTTCTAATATAAGTAAATAAAAAATTACCTTCTCTCTTCTATAAAATTTATGTGTGGATCACTATCCACATAGTCCTAGTTGAAGTCAAAGATGTTTTTACAGTTGGCAATGCTTATCGATGTACACCAATCTCATTTAATGTGATTGTACTAGTAGATACATGTGCAAATAAGGTATAAAATATATTAATGTCTAGACACCTACAATCTACTTTTTCTTTATACTATTTCACAATATTTGTCGTATTTGTACGACAGGAGACAACACTCATTTTTGTATTTGCTTTACATTTATAATGTTCTCATACCATTTCACAATATTTGTATGACAAGAGACAACACTCATTTTTGTCTTTGCTTTAAGTTTATAATGTTCTCATACTATTTCACAATATTTGTAGGACAAGAGAGAACACACATTTTTATATTTGCTTTATGTTTATAATATTCTCTAAATTCATATCCGTTGTAACAATAAGCAACAAGAAAAATATTTAAACAAATAAAATAAAATAAAAAATTATATCCATACTTAGTTCCCAAAAAAATGGATTTGAACGTTTAAATGGTAATGACACTATTTTAAATGGAACTTATAATTCAATTGTTATTTTAGATTAAAAATATTATTTTTAATGGTGAAAACTAAACATATAAGTTCCATTTAAAATATTGTTATTTTAGATGAAAATAATATTTTTGCAGATGCTAAAAGCATTTAGATTATGCTAGCCAACAGCTAGAACCAACAAAAAATAGTCAGACTATAGATTAGTACTAGCACATAATATAGTGCTTTTATAAGCACGGATATAGATATATATATATATATATATATATATATATATGCGGGGCTAATAAGTAAATGGAAAAATAAAAAAGTATTTACTTTTATCATGATTTTGTATTTTTAATTTTAATAATGATTTTCTAATTTTTGATGTCATATATTGCTTTATATTTTTTTCCAAAAAATTATCAAATATGAATGTTTTCGAGTAAATTAATTTAATTATATTATATTTATTTATTATTTTTGATGAAATTCTAATGGATTATTGTAATGAGCATTTTTTGGATCAATATTTCAAATCACCCAATGTGGCTCATTTTGGTTCAAAACATAAACCTACAAAATGCTCATTGTAATTAATCCAAAAAAATCTCATCAAACGAAAAACTCCGAAAATTTTATTTATTATTCTTTAATATAAATTATAGTTATTTTTTAAGAATCAATTCTTATATGATTATATTCTATCATATTTATATTGATTGGTGTTTAGTGAAATTATGTTTAATAAATAATTTAAAATATTTAATCTTCAAATATTATTAAAAAAATATTGAATACTCAATACTTTAATTCTTTATTCAATTTAATATAAATTAATTTTGAAAATTTTATATAAATAAATTCAATCTCTTATAAAATTAAAAATATTTTAAATTTCTTATAAATTAAATAGACAAACAATAAAATAAATTAAACTCTTACGTTTAAAACTCCATCTCATCCACAAACAACTGTGAGCAAGGAACATAGATTTAATAGCTGTAGGCTATTTAATATCATCGTGAGATTGGAAATATGCTTTTGCTTATGAATTGGATTTGTAAGATTTGAAAATAACAATTATTAAAGTGGATGTGTGATCAAGTACAGTCAACTCGGCAACGATGCCAACAGATAATATTAAACAATACATCAGACAACACAACTTCATGGTATGAAACTGCTTATTGGACTTCTGTCTCCACCCTTCCACTAAAAATGGATGACAAAGTTGTGATATGAAAATGACAACACAAGCAGTACTTTTAACTGTCCTTATCAATACAAGCAAGCAACATGAAGGAGCACTTAATTGCACTTCTGTCTCCCACCCTCCCATTAAGAAATGGAGGGCAACGTTTTACCATGAAAATGACAACACAGGTTGGACATGATAACTGTCTTTGTCACAGAAAGCAGGCAGCATGGAGGGTGCACTTATTCTTGTTAAGTGAGGCCTTGAAATATCTGTAGCTTCTACTTTAAGACGTGTCAAAATTTTAAGTTGACAGGGGGCTCATGATTTAAAAGGGCCATCAATATTTTAAGATAAGCTGTATCTATCTGCCTTTTTATCACAATAAGATAAGATGTATTATCTGCCTTTTATCACAAGGGGCCATTAGAGCTTTCATCATGACATAATAGGTTTATTCTTATCACAGTGACAAAATGTTCAATGCTTTACCTATCATGTGGATGGAACAAACAGACAGCTACACTGATGTTTATGGTTTATGGAACACGCGAACAGCTACATTGATGTTAAAACCAAGAAAAAAAAGGCTTTTAGGACTTCCAACAACAAATCAGTCATTATTAGTGAGATATGTCTGAGTCATTATTAGTGAGATACATGTCTCTTGTAGGGTACGGAGAGGAGAGACACACTCATAGTTTTTTTGGAAGTGCTAAAAGGCAGATAACATGCAGATAACATGCAGTTCCATTAGTCAATGTCCAGCCACCAATCAAAGAGTCGACAATTTTATCATCTGCTGACACTATTTAAAATTAATTGAAGCAAACAGCACCCTCCAGTGACATCAGCTGCACATATTATATACTACAGTCTCTTTGTGCACATGTATGCTGCTCAAAGACAATTAGAAAATGGAACCGTGAAGACATCAAATATATTTGGATACATTTACAATTTTCTGAAAACAAGGAATTGACTTGTGAAATAAATATTAATTTTCAAAGTGATTCTGTAAATTTGCAGGCCTGAGCTCTCTTACTTCATGGAAAATAGACTTTAGAAATGTCCTCAAAGTTACATCTGCTGCAGTAACCTAGAAACATGTGTCTCAAAGCCAGCTTCAATGCTTCATATAGCTCCATCCCTTTTTCATGTGGTCAGAGTTGCATCTATCACATTGTGGGAACCCATGTTATTCCAATTTTGATTAAGCTTTGGGGTGGCCATTCCATCATCACATTTAATGTAAACTACTACAGATATCAGTTTCATAGCTTTTATAAGCTTCTGTGTTTAAAATGTTAAAATACAGATTGGAATGTAATGTTTCATGTTCTTTTACACTTGGGCATTTAAATATAGTGGTCATATAGTGATAACTCTTGGGTAGCATACCAGGCTATGGTTTGATAGCCAACACCAGTGCTCTCCAGATAACTAACACTGTTAGTGCTCTTCCACGTGTCAGATGATTTTAAGATCTTCCACATGTCAGATAATTTTAAGATATTACGCAATTCACCATGATTTAAGCTTTTGGAAAGAGTAGGCTAGAATGCCCAAGAAATCAACCTTCTGCCATCATGCAAGTTCAGCAAAACCCAACCAGAGTCACACAAAGCAGCAGGATCTACTTAACTCACAAAAAGAAAGATGTAATTTATAATTTACACAAACAAACAAAGCTCCATTCAGCCAAAGAAATAAAAATAAAACTCAAGGTCTTCCATATCAACGCTTGAGCTTTGAGGCCAGCTAGTACAGTTTCATTTGAACATCAGTTATCAGGCGACCTCTCTCCTGCTGATAATGGAGTAATAACTACATATGGCTTTTCCATACAAACATCCGAAAACATTATTAAGTCTAAATCAAAACCGCAGGCCTTGATCACAAACCAAAATGGCTGAGCACTGATAAGCTGCAGCCTGTAGATAATGTTATATTAATAATCGCAGTTGAAAGTTCCAAATAAAGAGGTTGATGGGTGGATACTTTACACAATGCCTAACAGCATATTCTACGTTTGGGTTAATGATGAAAATGCTTCCAGTCAGCTTTGGAGAACAGAGAGCGTACATGGGGCTTTAAATATGACGATAAATGTGCAGTAGAAGCTGAAGCCTCCAACTGGAGCAATCTTGTGGGAATGGATTGCTTAATCAGAGGATTTCGTTGTATCCACTCTTCCAGCACCACCACCAACTTCCCTTTCTGCAACACAATGAATACACATAGGAATTGAAAATGGGAAACATGCAGCTAAGAGTGTTATAATCACCACTCTGGACTACCAAACAAATAAGATGACAGACAAACAACAAACTATACACAATTTCACCGTCCATAATCCTTGACAAAATCACAAGCGACTCCATAAAAAAAATTAACTGAGATGTCATGTGGTTTCCATTGATTTTAAGCAAGGATTATGGCAGACTGGGTGGTTTTGGGTGGTGCCGCTGATCTAGGACTACTTCCGGTGCTAGTGCTATCAGACAGAGAAACAAATGTTTTTTGCAAAACACCTGTTGGGGAGGAAGAAACTGCAATGTCATTATTATGACTCAGACTATTGTTATTGTTTTGGCTGTCTCTTGGACTGCATTCCCATCCATGGTCAGCAGTACCATTCATAAAGTTATGTTGAAGTCCTGAAGAAGCATTCTTGCACTCGCTAGTAGATTGAAGAACCTCTGCTAATGGGCCACCTACTGGACTCTCCCATGTAATGGGTATCCAATTGCTGTGGCGATGCCTCTCCTCCTCATTAATTATGTTGCCTACTCCAAGACCCATATGAGTATCATCATCATCATCATCATGGTCTCTAGACATAGATAATTTTAGAGGGGAAAGTGATAACTTGCCACGAGGGGAGCTTGAATTTGTTGCAGAAAAATCTGAGGATGCCATTGGAATTGAAATGGAGAGTTGGGTGGTTGATGAGCTTCTATTTGATCGATCTTCCTCAACATCTGACCATGAAAGTGTGGATGCATCGCGAGATCGAGGCCAATCATCAAAAAAATGTCTCAGGGGTTGACCTTGTCCTTCGCTCTCACGACCCACATTTCCTGACTCCACAACACCGAAGCCTGAGTTTCTGAATGAATGCTGCTGCTGCATTTGCTGACTTGCATCTGACATGAGACTGAAGTCTTGGCCCAAAAGTGTTCTTAATTGTGGGGAATTGTACTGCATAAACGACCCATTTTGTTCTGTCTTAACCTGTGACACTTTAGATTGCATACTTGAACGCCACCCATTGTTGTTCACTGATGAAAGTATAGAATCCTGACCAAGCCCTCTTGTGCTTCCAGAAACATCAGAGAAAAATACTTGCTCATCAATGTCTCCCCCTTTCATCCCATTCATATACCTACACAAAGTGTTTAAAAAGGAGCAGACTCAGTTTTTGCAGACAATCTCACTTTATGGATTGTAAAAGGAAGTCCCAAAAATGCAGCTTTACAGCAAATATGATTTGGTTATGAACACATATAGGGCTAACAATCCAGGGTTATGCAAATTTTCTAAAACATCTAAGTACATTGGTTCTGGTATGATAAAGAAGAATAAATTGATATAGCAAAATGGCTGTTTACCTTGCATTGCAAATATGAGAGTGCAATATAAGAAAAAGGGCATAACTACTTTCCTTGCAACAACAAATCATCTACATTGTTTAACTGGCTACAAAGTAGTCAAGACTGGGATATATCAGGTCAGAAATTCCAATGAAATTAGAATTGAACTGCCAGAAAACCTATTAGATGACAAGAATGTTACTACTGGTATAGGGACTAAATAATCGGAATATATTATTTAGATACATGATATGAATGAGAAACATGTTTGTATATTATAACCCAGAACAATAATCTGCAGCGTTCTACCAAATGCTCTATAAAACGATAACGATTAGCAAAAAATAATTTACCAATAACCTGTCATGAATGTTCATAACAGGCTTTACCAAGGAGTGGATCTCTTGTTCATTACCTGTATTCTTTGTCAGACCCCATTGAAGAGGCCGATCCAGAAGCGATTTGAAGGAGGAGGTTAGAATTCATTCCAAGAGGAGATTGCTGCTGCTGATGGTGATGATGGTGACTGTTAACAGTAACTGGGGGACGAAGATTGCTAGTGTGAATGTTCGTGTTACGAGCAGTTGCGATACTGATAGAAGAAGGGGATGGACCGTTGGAAGTAATGGTGTTTGTGGTGGTTGCGGTGGTGATGGTGGGTGTCGGTCCTCCCAGATGTGACTGAGAATTAGGGGCCGCAGTCTGGCCTTCCACAGGCTTTCTTGAACGATGACGGCCCCTGTGCATGTGCCGTTCGCAATACTTTTGATCTGGAACCACGTCTCTGGAGCAACGCCATTTCTTGCCATCAGTTCTTCGGCATCTTCCAGGCTCTGGGTCTGTATTGCTAGCAAAACCCAACTGGAAGTGACTCCATGCCACTGCATTACATATCAAAAAATATAGATATCAGCTTTTTTTACATTTTGGTAATCTTGGTTTCATGGTTTTCAGCATTCCAAGTTGCTTCAGCCTGTCAAAAATGCATGGGTTTTGTGGGCTATATAAAATCTTACTGCTGGGATGATAAGATCCAGCCGACAAAACAGACAAGGCGGCCACGCTCTTCCTTATGGGGAGAATTAGTTCTGCAGGCACAGGAACGCCAGCCATCATGTATTTGAAAATCAAGGCCTGGTGCTCCAGCTCCTGCCACTGTGACTGTGTAAAAGGCGGGCGTGTTCCCGCTATAATCCCATGCATTCCTCCCATGTGACTTGCACCATTTTCCCTCGCCATGCCCAGAGGCAACCCTGCAAATATGCACACCAAAAAATGATGACTCATATTTTATCTACTAACTGCCATAATTGTTTGTGCAGCTCTGTCATAGATATAGTGCAACAAATCAGTAACAGATGAATAAACAATATTAACATTTAACAAGGCTGGGGGAACTAACCAATGTGTAAAACAAAAACCCAAGACAAATCCATACTCACATTGGCCTGGGCACTAGTTCAGAAAGTGCAGAGAGAACCAATACTAGCAGGCTTATCATAAGCTCTATATCTGATAAGGACACATTGGCATGGGCAGTGGTTTAGAAAGTTCAGGGAGATCAAAAAAGACAATAAAGGGGCTCTATATCTGAAAAGGCAAGATTGACCCAGATGGGTATTGCTTTGAAATCTTGAAACTGCATATCGTGGCAAGCCTCTTCAAATTTTTTTGATGCAGTTCAACTTCTAATCCTTCTAAAGGGATATTCATTTGCATGAACTTCTTAGGAGTCAGAACTTCCTTTATGATCATGTAGCTGGAACCAAGATACTTGATTTAAACTTATTTTATTCTGGATTATAATAACCGGATGACTTGACTTCAACCAATCTTAATAACCACTTAATTATTTACGTTACAGGCAACTTAATTCCTGCAGATCAAACCCAACTCAACGAAAGGCAACCAAAAACCACCATCGCCGCTTCCTAAAACCACCATCCCATCGGTAGATTTGACTTCAACTCCACAACAAAAACCACTCTATTTCATTAAAAGCAATGCACTCACTGCCATAAAAACCAGCCCCCAAAACAGCAGCAAAATCAGGCTTTGGGACAGAAACCATCAATGCAAATCTACAACAAAATTAAATCATTGCAAAAGACTAATTGCACAATGTGACGTAATAGATACTGCAAAAATACCTGCAGGCTTATTACAGTTATAAGATTGATGAAAACTCAGAGTCCTTGCACCCCCTCCACCACCATATGCAGACACCACAGAGTCACTTCTCATGAGCCTTTGTTCAGACACATTCACACAGCCTTCATTGCTAATCAGTCCACCACCATCAGAAGCACTTGAATTGGTGGGAGAACAATTAGTCAGACGTCCATCAGACATTATAGAATTGCTCCTCAGAAGAGATCCAATAGCAGCAGCACTGTTATTGTTTCCGTTGCTGCTGTTATGGTGTTGCTGCTGTTGTCTGCAAGAGAAGGAATCGGTGCGTGCAATCTTGATGGGCCCTCTGCTTCTTTCGTCCAAATCCATTTCAGAAGCTGGGCGACATTGTTTATTATAAGGATCGCCCACAGCCAAATGTGACAGCATTCCAATTCCAATTCCTGTAGGAGATGACAGTCCCGGCATTCTACTGTGTCGGTGATCCCCCAGCTCAGACAAACTCCCGGACACCGACACAGAACTATGTGAAAAATCCATCCCCTCTTCCTCAATCAAATAGCAAAAACACACCCCAAAAAAAACCCTCACCCCTCACCCCTCCCCAAGCCTAAACCCTTCCACCACTACTGGTAAAACCGATTCAGACCCTACACCATCAGAGAATTTTTTCCTTTTTTCTCAGAGATTTTTGACGTGATTAACATCAAATCAATATCACACACAACAGTTAACGACCTCAAACCCAACGCCACGCAGACCTATCACAGTAAGAAGATCGCCATGCAGTCTGAGGCTGGCTCCCTTTTCGCTCTGTCCACCTTCAGATTCAGAACCGTTTTTCCTGGATTTTTCAGACCATCTCTATCTCTATCTCTAATGCAGAAATATCCACATCCCACACCCACGGTCCTCTCATTATACTCGCCCCTGCCTCCCTCCACACCGCTTATCATAAAAATAATAATAATAATAATATCTCACACAAACCACTTACTGCTCAACGCTCGTGATACCTTTTCCCCCTTACCGCTTTCACACCGTGATACCACCCACAGAAGCAGATTTGTACTTGTACGAAACTGCTCGCACACCCCTCGAAGATGGTAATTATTGAAGCAAGGTATGCATGTATGAATGTATGCCTGCCAGCCAATACATTCATTCATGCTCAGTTGCAATGATGAATGATGGCATTCACCTCCGCTCCCCCTGACATGCACCTGCCTCTGCCTCCCTCCGTATTAGAGGAACATGTTCTACTTGGGCGAGCATATGACCTGCTAAAGTCCACTATCTCTCTCTTATGACCACGTAATTTAGATCAACGATGACTTGCACCCCACATTAACTTTGAAATGTTTTTTCCTTGCAGGAAAATTGGTTGCTAAATCAATACCAACTTAATAGGTATATAAATGACACACTGTCTATGACAGATCACTTTACTAACCTGAAATTTTCACAGCAACAAATATTGGTGATATCTCAGCATAATAAATTAATAATCGAAATTAAATCAAATTTGTAATTTGTTGTTCATGTGTTTTGGATAGACGTGATCATCTGGTGGTGTTTTGTATTGTTAACGCATTTTTATATGAAGTTATTGATGGAGTGTTTTGTTAAGATTTTTTTGATGTAAAGTCATTAAGTCGATTTTTTGTCTTCATGGTGGTGATATATTAGACATACTCAAATAGTAATGACATATGAGATATGATAAAAATATAATTTTACTAAATTTACAAAAAAAAAATTATAATTAAGTATTGCAAATTAAAATATAAACGTATATTTAAATTTTTTATCTAAAAAATTAACTTACATAAATATATTCATCTTATAAAAGTATAGGTAATATCTCTCTGTTTTAACTGGCTCAAAGAAGAAAATTAATATAGTCAAGATTAAAACGAAATCTCATGAGCTCTATAGTGAAACAGGTCGTTGGGCAGTTCCTAAAACACCATGGATGGAAAGGTTTTGCCATCTTTGTGAGAATACGAACATCGAGGATGAAACCTCTTAGAGTGCCCGGGGTACACCCACATTAACACCATGGATGGAAAGGTTTTGCCATCTCTGTGAGAATATGAACATGAGGATGAAAATCACTTCCTCTTAGAGTGCCCCGCCTACAACCACATTAACACCATGGATGGAAAGGTTTTTCCATCTCTGTGAGAATACGAACATCGAGGATGAAAATCACTTCCTCTTAGAGTGCCCCACGTACAACCACATTAGATCTCAGTTTCAAAATCTTTCTTGCAATACTGACCTTCCTAGCCTTTTACATTGTCCAAATTACAGTGAGCCCAAGAGTCTTCACTCCAAGCTTTTTGAGCATAAGAATAAAATCAAGTTTACAAAAAAAATTTCGGCCAAGATCACATGAGACATCATTTGTCGATGCGTTTCGAACCAACCACTGTGGTTCATCGTCAGGACGATGAACCACACTGGTTGGTTCTGTGGTTCATCGTCAGGACAATAAACCACACTAGTTGGTTCGAAACGAGTCGACAAATGATGTCTCATGTGATCTTCGAGGAATTCTTTTTTGTAAACTTGATATGGATCAGAGAAGCCTAAACTCTACTAAGAATAAAATCTTAAATCAAACTAAATAATTCGTTTCTTTAAGTCCGATAGACGAAAGTTTAGTCTCAGTGGACGTGAACCACCACCAACATCATAAATTAAGAATTCAAATTAAATTTATATATAATTTATCTTAATATAAATATAAATGTGTATTTATATTTTTTAATTATATTTTTGATTTAAAAGTTTAATTTAAATAAATATATTCATCGTTCTTAGAAATATAAGTGATATTTCAACATAATAAATTAATAATTCAAATTAAATTTATATTGACTCAATCCTAATAATGTGTATTTATATGTTTTTTATTTAAAAGTAACTTTAAAAAAATATATTCATCGTTCTTTGAAATATAGGTAATATATATAAATAATCAATCCTAATATATATAAATGTGTATTTCTATTTTTTATTTAAAAATTTAATAAAAATTTAATTTAAATAAATACATTCATCGTTCTTAGAAACATAGGTGATATTCTAACCTAATTAATTAATAATTCAAATTAAATATATATGTAATCCATCTTAAATTAGATAAACATTATCTATATATATATAATTTAAACAAATACATTCATCATAATTTTTGATAATTTCAAATCACATTTTCTTTTTAAATAATAGATTTAAATTTTCAAAAATTTTAATAGTTTAAAATTTATCCTCATATATATAATTTTTATTTTTTTAAATTATATTGAATTTAAATCTAACTCTTGATAACCATATTCCCACATGTTTCCATTTGTTTAAATCATAAAACCAAATTTTCAAAACTTTTAATAACTTAAAATTTTCTCAATTATACTTTAAAATATAAGAATGATACCTCAACATATTTTCTTTCATCTCAAATTACTTAAAACCTTTGACTTTCCAACCATGCAAATTATATTATATTCTTCATCAATCAACTATAAACAATGTTAGAAATAACAAATATATTCCTTAAAGGCATACATAAAATAACATACATTAAAATATAAATTCTTATCTCAACATTAATTTGTCTTTACCAAAAATAAAATTAAATATCCAAAATCTTTATTAACTTAAAAAGTGTACTCTAATTAATATATGAAAGCGTTGTTTTAGTTGAAATCTGGCAATACAATTTGAAACAAGATTGTGAATTTTTGTTATTTAAAATGCACTGTTAAATATATAAATAGATTCAATATCGTAAAAACACCCTTAAATATTAAAACTTTACAAATTAAGCAACTTAAACTTATAATTTTTAAAAATCTTTCATATTTTAAACAAAATAAAAAAATATAAATACCAAAAAAAAATATTAAATAAACTACAAATAACTTAAATATTTCATCACATTATAATAACTATATATTTATTTAACCTTAAATATCACCTTAATTCTAATGTCCCTGAGTCTTCTCGGTTAACATTCCTTCCATTTTCAATATGTTGTTAGGAATGAGCTCTTCCTCATAAAAAGCCTATATGCATACCCCCAAAGTTAGTATAAACAACTCCGGGGAATTGAAGTCTAAACAACTCAGGTGAAATGAATAAATAAACCAACCTACTGAGTATGTCCTTCACAAGATGCTTAGATATGTGTGTTGTATAGAGAGCAGAGAAAGGAGTGTTTATGTTTGTATGTCCATTACAATAACGAGGAGGAGAACATAGTGAAGAAATCAAAGATCTGATGACAAGGATATGCATGAAATTTTGTGCAAGAAAGCTTAGAATCTATACTAGAGCTAGTGGTTAGTGCTCCATGTGATTGACAACTAAGCTATTTTATATGATTGAGATAACTTTAATTTTGATGTGAAATAAAATGGCTTTTGCAATTTTCATTTAAACATATGTTTTAATAAGGTTGAATTGACTTAACTAAATTAAGTATTTAAAAGTACCAATGTACTTGCAATTACATCTCATAACTAATTAGTTTAGATTTATAAAATATTTGTAAACATGGAAGGAAGAGATTATATCGTTCTTTTTCTTATGTGAACCTTGTCTTATACTTTTGTCACATTGATTAAAAAATAGTTTGAAAGGACAACAAATTACAAGTTGAAAAAAGCAGCAAGATCAATATCAGACTACATTGAAAAAGTCATCAGAATCAACCTCAGAAGACTTTATTAAGAATATCGACTATTTAGTTGAGAACAACTTTTGCATAGAATAGGATATATAATCATTTCTTCCTTGAAAATTGATGTATATATGCTTACATTCCGGTAAATTAACCTGGAATTTTTTAAGATAAAGGTAATAATGTTAATGTTGTAGTTTATTTGTGTTTATGTTTGGAAGGGTTTTAAATATATTTTTTACTTAAATTTATCTAAAATTTGATAGAGATTTTTTGAATTTAAGTTTGAGATTTCTTGAATTCAAATTTGAGTTGTAAACTCTTTAAAATCTAAGTGGGTAGATAGTGTTTTTTTATTTTGATAGATGGTGTTTTGGCACGGTCTTTTTGTTTTTTTGAAATGAAAACATTTCTATATGGAATCACTGAATGAACAGCTGGTGAAGTATGAGACTTTTTTTATAGGATAGTTGTTTACTTTTTCCTTACTGTAAACATGTTTGATATTGTATTGGGATATATTAGAATGTTACAAACTAGATGAATGATCTATATAATAATATGCTCAGATGTAATATGCTCTTAGAGAGATGTACTAGTTTATACTTTTATATATGAATGTAGTGTTTTTTTCTTGCTGAAAAAAAAATAAAAAATCATAGTGTTAAATTTATATAATCAAAAACCTATTTTAAATAACAAAATTAAAATTCAACCAAAAAAATTAACCGTAAAATAAAAACTCCAAAAAAAACATAACCTTTTTAAACAACTCATTAATTGCAATGTCAAAATGGGTTAGCTACAAAACTCTTGAAGGTCGGGTTTGAGAGATGGGTATCAATGTTTTATGGTACAAATATTTGTTAATCACTTGAATCGATCGAAATTCGTGAGGAGAATAAGATTAAAGTTAATGGCACATGCAAAAGTATCTTCGCAATAACCAAAGTAAAGTGGCGTAAATCTCAACCATGTTTTTTTGATTCCCCAAAACTCCCACACTGGTATTAGGTTCGGTCCTATACTCTACACATAGATGCTACAGATTTCAAACTTGCAGCGACAGTAAATGTTGAAGTTAGACCAGGGAGAGTAGTGCTCAGATGGATTATTCCTGTTAAGAAAAGGAATTTTTTCTGAGATGAGTGTAACAACTTTTGGAGGGGAGCAAATGAAGGCAATTGTTAAATTCCTTACTTTTATACATCCAAAGCACTTTGGGAAGATAATGTATCTTCTCAAAAAAAACAACAACAACATGGGTGGCAGAATGAAGTAGTTATCCACTGCAATTAAATGTCCATACCTGCAAGTTAACATGGGGTAAAGGGATTTAGGAAGTAGCACCACCAATAATTAATAACAGCGAAGAAAGTATTCTCAAGGTAGCGAAAAAAGAGGAGTGGTTGCTGACCTGCTAAAATCTCAACTCAAGCCGGCTGCATAGAGATAATATATTACTAAATGTAGTTATAGTTTAAATATATCACGTTAAGATTCAATAGAGATGGCAAGTTTTTTTTATTATTTTACATTTTGGTTTTTTGGGTTTTGTGAGATTGAGGTTTTTAGTTGTGGAGCATTTGGAGTGTGTAATTTGGCCAGATTGAGATTTTTGGATGTTTAATTATTTTATATTTTGGGTTTTTTTGGGTTTTGCGAGATTGAGATTTTTTTGTTGTGGAGCATTTGGATTGTGTAATTTGGTGAGATTGAGATTTGCCTGTCTAATTATGGAAAAATTTGAGCAGATACACTTCAAAAAAAACCTTCAAAATATAAAATACTTAAATTATAACTAATTTAATTTTTAATGGAAACACCATATACCAGTGACAAATTAAATATTTGTTATTTTCAGTGATCTGAGTCACTTATTCTAATATTTTAATTAACAAATGAAATTGTCATTTTCTCAACATTTTTTCTGGTTAATTTGTTCAAAATCCCGTCCAGGTTTTTAAAAACTATAAGTTTAAGTTTGTTAATTTGTAAAGATTTAGTGCTTCAGGGTTTTTCAGAGTGTTGAATACATTTATGCATTCAAAAGTGTATTTTAAACCACAAGAATCACAATCTTACTAGAAATTGTATTGTCGGATTCTAGCTAAAAAACCATTTAGTTTTTAGTTAGATTACACTATGCCTAATCTAAATTTATGTTCATTGAGTTCAAATATCTAACTATATTGGTTGAGTTCAAATATTTAACATTCAATTGATGCTAAAATCTCAACTCAACCAGCTTGTAGCTGAGTTTGTATATTGCTGGATGTAGTTTAGTGTTTAATATTTTATGTTAAAATTAGAAATAGAAAATGTTTTTTTTAACATGGTAAAATTTATCATAATTAAATTTTTTTTATTTGGGATTAATGACGTAGTGATTATTGAATATACAAATTACTTAGTGATAATTATATTTACAAAATTCAAATATTTAAAATTTAATTGTAAATTGATAATAAAAACAATTAATGAGAAATTTGTGTTTTTAAATGGTAAATCATACTTTAATGGTTAAACAATGGTGAAAATAGTCATTATTAACTACATACGAATTACAAACTACTGAAATTACAATTATTATTAACTACATACGAATTACAAACCACTGAAATTACAATTATTATTAACTATATATGAATTACAAACTATTTAGTAATGGTTGGTGAATCAGAGTTTAATACAGTGATAGTGGTCTAACTCACTCTTCAATGTTTTTGTCTTTTCAAGGTATTTTTCCTGGTCAATTATGTTCGAAATTTGTAAGGATTTTTTGGAATGATACTTTTGAAATTATCATTCCAAAAAAATTGAAACCAAAGTTATTTTTTGGAATCCGTAGGAAATCAAGTGTCCCAAAGGTTTTGCATAATGTTAAATCCATTTATACATTCAAAAAAAAGCATTTTAAACAATTAAAATTTCATAATATGACCAAAAACTGTATTACCAAATTCATACTAAAAAAGCAAAAATGTCTAATAATTACACTACTCCTAATTCAATCCTCAAACAAAAATTAAAACAATCATTATTAATTACACACTAATTATAAACTACTTACCAAAAAATATATTTTAAAAAAAAACTAAAAAAATCATTTTTTAATTACATACGAATTATAAACTAAGTACTAATAATTATATTTTTTAATTCAAATCTTTGAAATCCATTTTCAATCCACACTTAAAAAAAAATAGCTAATAATAAATTTATTTAATTTTAAATAGTAAATCATGATTCAATTGTCAAACAACAATTTTGGGTTGTTTTAATGTGACTTTTTTGACTTTCTGGTGCCGAATCAAGGGGAAAGTTTTGAGGTGAAATCTTGATTTGTGTTATTTAAACTAGTTTTTTTTACTGTATATATGGATTTAGCACCCTGAAAAACCCTTAGGGCAGTTGGATTGTGCAGGGGTTACCCATCAAACTTGTGATTTCAATAAATTCATGCAGGATTTTAGAGAAATTAGATCGGAAAAAACCCACTAGAAAAACTTCCAAAAAGTCGCACTAAAGACAACTCGATTAACAACAACTAAACTACTCATTATTAACTACATACGAATTACAAATGGAGTTGTCTTTAGTGCGACATTTTAGACTTTCGAGTGTTGGAATCTACTCATTATTAACTACATACGAATTATAAATGGAGTAACTCGAATTACAAATGGAGTTGTCTTTAGTGCGACATTTTAGACGAGTGTTGGAATATACTCATTATTAACTACATACGAATTATAAATGGAGTAACTCGATTAACAACAACGAAACTACTCATTATTAACTACATACGAATTACAAATGGAGTCTTTAGTGTGACATTTTAGACTTTCGAGTGTTGGAATCTACTCATTATTAACTACATACGAATTATAAATGGAGTTTTATTTAGTGCTACATCTTAGACTTTCTAGTGCTGGAATCCGGCAGAAAAATTTCACATGAAATCTTGATTAGTATTATATTTAAACTGGTTTTTTGACTATATATATATGGATTCAGTACCATGCAAAACCCTAGGGCACTTCGGTTGTGTAGGGCTTACCCATCAAGCTTGTGATTACAATGAATTCCTGCAAGATTTTAGAAAAATTAGACCAGAAAAACTTCTAAAAAATCACACTAAAAACGACTCGATTGCTACCTACTTATGTCATTATTAACTACATAGGAATTACAAACTACTTACTACCTATTAATAACTCATAATTCAACAACAATGAAAAATAGTCAATTTTAACTACATACCAATTACAAACCGCTTACCAATATTTATATATTTTTAATCCAAATCTTTGAACTCCCAATTTCAATCCAGTTATGACTGGAAACAGGGATCACTGACAAGAGATTAACTACAAGTTACACTTATTATCATTATCAGTGATGGTTAGATTTATTAAGTCGAAATCAGTGAGGGGAAATAATGATAGTTACCAAAGCGAAGAGGACCTTTGGGCGAAAGGAATGGATGCTAGGTGTTTTAGGTGTGATAGAAGCTTTTTGTCGTTTATTTCTGTTTTGGGGAAGCTGCAGCAGACTGTCACATGCGGGGGACTGGACATTTATTATAAAACAATAGTACAAGGCAAGGTAGAAGTCCATGCGCGGTCGTTTTCACACCTCTCTCATCATTTTATTTTTTATTTTCACACCGCCTTTGGAAGTGGAAGAAAAGCCACGGTGGGCCACCACAAAGTACTTAATTAAATACGCCTGCCTCTAACTAGTCTTTCTTACTTTTGCCGTTTCCCGTTACCGGCTACTTTGACCGAGGCAGACCGGACCCTACTTTTACCCGGTCTCTTTTTTATCCCCGGCTTGCGTGCCGTACCAAGGTGCGTGGGGACCATGGTTAAGTGAAATTCCTCATTGAGCCATTGGCTTGGCCAGCAAGTAAAAGTGAAAGTAAATTAATGGAGGAGGAGGAGGGGTTAATTATGTCCCCTCCCTATGTATTGGGAATTGTGGGATAGGAATGAGATTCGAGGAGGGGAGAGTGGAGAGGAGTGGGGGAGGATTTAAGATATTTAATAAACATCCATCTCCAACCTTGTGACACATACCTACCTACCTTAAGTCTTTATGAAGCAAGTTGGAAAACATTGGAGATTCTCTGGAAAAAAAAATGGGAGCTTTATCAACCTTTCATAGATTTATCTAATTTTGTTCTTCATGGGCTACCTACTTTGCTAAAGGTTAATGGAGATTTTAGATATGCCAAACCCAACATGTGTAAGGATGAGTTCAATACTCTACTCTCAAATGTCTCAAAAGTAACCTACATATTGTAATCCTTAAATTATATAAGCTTATTTAAAATGTTTTAGGTGTTGATTCTATATTTTGGTTTTTTTTTTTAATATATATTTTATTATTTTTATTAAAAATAAAATGGTAATGATGAGTTCAATACTCTACTCTAAGATGTCTCAAAAGTAACCTACATACTGTAATCCTTAAATTATATAAGCTTATTTAAAATGTTTTAGGTTTTGATTTTCTATTTTGGGTTTTTAAAATATATATTTTATTAATTTTATTAAAAATAAATATATGTTTTATTGATTTTATTATAAAAAAAATAGTTTTCATTCTATATTTTGGGTTATTAATTTTATTAAAAATAAATATTTGTTTTAATAAAATTAATTTGATTAAAAATAAATATATATTTTATTAATTTTATTAAAACAAATATTTGGATTGTAAATTTGAAATGCATTATGTATATATATTTTATTAGTTTTATTAAAATGTTATTTAGATAATATTTGAATTATAAATTTGAAAGAAAAAAATATTATTTTACTAAATTTGTATTATTTAATTTTAATAAAAAAATTTAAAATCTAAAACATTTAAACTCTCTTATAAAACTCTCTTATAAAAGGAATTTTACATAATCTTCTTAAATCTCTGAGAATAGAATTCAATGTTATCCCTATAAATTTCAAAAAAATAAAATGTAAAACATTTGAATTGTGCCATAAAAACAATGTCTATGTAATCTTCCTAAACCCCATGAGATGAGAGTTCATGATTACCACTATAAACTCTCTCCCCTATATTTATAAGAGTTTTATTTGCAACAAATTCTATCCTCTTGTTATTTAAGCTTTTTTCATTTATCAAAGATGCCTTTAATTTAATCTATAAACCTTTTTGGCTTGTGTTTTGAAAAACATAAAATTATGATGAGTTATATATGGTCACCCTATAAAGATTTTGCAAGTTTTGATATTATTGATTGGTTAAATAACATACATGTCAAGGAAGGTTTTAAAATGAATTTATTTCAAATCATTATATAATTTTTTATTCAATTTTTTAAGCAAAAAAAGAAAAGCATAGTCTTTTTGGGCTATTTGAAAGACAAATTTTGATTCGTTGATTTGTGTTTCTTAAAGTTCTAAAGATTTTTTTTTGAGAACTTCAACATTTTTTGGGGTCATTTTTGAGCATTTGTATCTTAACTTTCAAGGATGAAAAAATTGTTGGGAGTTTTCCAATACCTAATGAAGTTTTCAAATAGAGTATGGTAAGAAAGTTATGTCTCCAATAAGTTGACCTTTACTTTAACAGTACCAAGTGAATGCCACATCAACTCTTTTTACTCACACATGTGTAGCTACTCACATGTGTAGCTACTCACATGTGGACTTCAAAGAAGATTCTAAAGAGGTATAAAACCCTGACCTTGTGTGGGAGTTAAGACATGCAAAATCGCTAACCCTAGCCCTATATGGTTATGAGGGCATGCTAAAAATTAAGACACAAGGAAATAAATGGCTTTTGTTTATGTGTAATGATATATTGTTATATATCTCGCAACAAATAAGTGGGATATTAGGATAAAACAAAGGAAGAATAAGATCCTGTAGCATCCATTTGCACATCACAATCGGTATTGCAACTCCACAATAAGTCAATCTTTCTTTATATTTTGCATCATATATGAGAGAAGAAAAGACAAGGCACAATCATCATCTTCTTAGTGAGTTTTCCCACATCCGATTTCATGTGTTATATTTTGTGTTCATTATGTTGATGGTGCGCTTGTTTTTTCTCCTATAGCTTTTCTCTTATATTCTCAATGGATTTCAGTGTTATTGAGTGCTAGACTTGTAGTATGCATTTCAATCATAAGCAATTATTGCATAATAGAGTATAACCTCACAATATCTATAGTAGCATTAAATATCTATTATAATGCCTTGTCTAGTGGAATATCCATGACAACTTATAAATCATAGTGGTATTAGTGAAGCTCTTTTTGGGCTTTCTATGAAATATTGCAAGTTCTAGATATTAGTGTAAAGAAAGTAGTCTCAAACCTATCCATGTTGAATACGTACAATAACATTCCAAAGAACAAATCATATGAAAGACTTGTAAGACTATAACCACAAGTCTTTAACATCTCCCACAATATGCTAATATTCAAGTCAGTACCTCTAAAGAGAGCTCAAACCTTTTGGAGAGTATGGAAACTCTGACTTGGACACTAACTCTAATGAGAACCTGAAGAGCTAGAGAAGGATTCAAAGAAATAGAGGCCAAGGTCTAGCATCATATATTCTTAACATATATTTATTGTGTACGTGAAAGTTGACATCAACCTCTATTTAGGTGAAATAAGAGTTTTGAAGATAAATCAATGGCTAATTGTTAGAAGACTACCTTAGTGTTTATGGCATAGGAGAATCTCAAAATTTATCATTTTCCCAACTAAAACTAGAAGGTCCTGCTAAAACTTCGTGGGAAAGAAATACAAAGACACTAAGTGGAGGTTTAGTAAAATTCTCTTTTAGTCCTTGTTTTACCCTATTGAGTATGAAAAGGGCCAATGGGTTTATTAACTCTGCTACCAACAAAAGTAATGAAAAAGTGTGCAAGAGCACACCACCTATTTAGAAACAAACCATTCTATTGGGAATATCTCTTAAGAACTTGGTTGTAGTCCTCAAGTATTTCGGTGGCCTACAAAATATATAGTAAACTTTAGTAGATAAAAGGAAAAATATAAACCCTTAACTTGAGGCTAACCAAAATGTATCCACACAATAGACAAGACAAGAATATTGAGAGAACTCTTAAGGTATGGTAATACCATCAAACATTCACAATGGAAGTAATCACTCCATAAGTCATGATTGCTACAATACAATACTTGACATATCTAATATGTATACCTTTGGGCCTATGCTACCTACCTCTCTTTATTATATTACTTTCTCTAACTACTTAGTAGGTTTATTTATTACCCACCTATGGTCACATTACATTCATTATCCCCATTAGGTGCCTCCCTAGGTTCCCCATATTTTCCTCCCTAGATTAATATGTTCCATCTCCTTTTGCATCTTTCTTCCTTGAAACATGAGTTGAAGCAATAATATGATTTACTAAAACAATGTAGTCATCAAGTACCAAGCATAAGCACCCATCCATATTAATGAAATGAAAACATGGGGCACAATTTCTTTCTTTTCATCACAATCCTGATTCTAGTTACTCCTTTGGTTTTGTATTGTCACCGTACAACTCTAATATACATATGTAATGTGCATTGATTTTAGTTCTCCATGTACCTCTATATGAGGTGCCTTTCCAATTCCGAGTTGGTCCATTGTAAGTTCGTTGATGCTCATGACCTTATCTGATGACTATTGTTTCTTAAGTGGTGTAAGTGGCAATATGCAACATCCTTAGTTATTGATTCTTATTTCTTCGACTCTTCAACTTGTGATTCCATTAAGGAATGTAGGTTTGTAGATTCTTCTTCATGTTTAGATGTTTCCTAGGGATTTCCTTCAGGTGCTTCTATAGACTCTACTTCTAATTTGACCTTAGACTCTTCACCCGATGTATATTAGTTACTCTAATGAGTTTCATGTCATTCACTACTTCATGTCCCACCTTTGATCCTTCTTGTTTAGTAAGAGAAATATCCTCAAGGGTGACTTTTTTCTTTTATTTTTGTAATAAAGCTTTATGAACTTCCATTACACATTAATATTAATTGTACTAATCGAGTCCATCCAATGATATCAAATAATAATATCCACATCATTCATATTTATAACATGCAAATCTAAATGTAAGGCATATGTATGTATAATAATCTTCAACTCTTTAAAAGAATGAGCATTGTTACCCTTAAATTGTGTTCTTTGAATATGCTTCATAGGGACCTACACTCTTTTAGTGATGTTCACATTAGTGAAATTATGTTTCTTATTACGGCTTATATATGTTGTAATAGGAGAATAAAACCTTGGTGCTATTATTATTCTTCTTATTTTTGGTATGAGATCACTTGTCTAAAAATACTAGTTCATATTCTTCATCTAGAAATTTCAACATCTCTTAGTGTAAAGTAACCTTTACCATATGGCAACATCACCACTTCAATATAAGTGTAGCCAGGTTGTCCATGTAACTGAATTTTTTTCCTTAAAACTCTTTATGAATTCTTCATTATCATCTTTCTTGGAATAAAACCACAAGCAAAACTAGGGTTTTGAAGAAACAAGTGCTACTTAATAGCTAGTCCCTGTTGCATAATTTAAATATAGTTAAATTAAAGTAGAAAACAATAAAAATAAAAATATTTGAATTTTTAAAATAATATAAAATTAGATTAATTTTAAATTAAATTAAATGTATTATAAATTAACATTTTTTGCATTGCCACGTAGAAATAATTATTTAAACTACTTGCTATGGTAGTTGCTCATCTATATTGCAATCGCATTGAAAAAAATCACAAAGCTGTCGACATGCTACATGCAATGTGTTGGGTAAATGATGATATGGACCATGCGACTCCAATGGGGGAAGTTAATAAATATGACAGACTTAAGGTAGAGAGTAGTTGGTTTCTTGGTTTCCAGCAGATCGTCACTTGAATGATGTGGATGGTCTCTCATGAAAATCATGTCTGAAACTGGGGTAATGAGTACAATGGGAATGTTGATTTCCTGTGGATTTGGATCTCCATGTCCCGATAATAATAATAATATTTTAAAATAATATTATATTTAGTTAAAGTATTTCTTTTTACATTAATTTTGACAATGTGAAATGTATTGTGAGATAAATGTTTTGATGCTTATTAAAATCTACTAACCATTTAATTTATATGGTTGTTCTAGTTATGTTTTTTCTATTCTTTGTTATCATTTTTTGAGCATGTAATATTAGGTGATAATATTAGTTCATAATATTGTAATAAAATGTATTCATAAATTAAATATTCCCATAATGAAGTGAGTTGTTCAAATTAGGCAACTTAAAATAACTTTTACAAACTTAAGAAAAATCTTTTTGTAAAATTAAATAAAAAATGTTGAAAAAACATCACATATTAAAACTACCAATTTATCAAAATCCTTGTGGTGGGAAGCGGTTGAAGAAGGAAAAATTTATAGACAATGTACCTGCATTAAACCACATGTTGAATCTATGTGAGATGGAATTAGGCGGAAGTGTACGTGTCATTTAACTAGAGATACATTAAAAGAAGAAATGGAATGTATCGAGACAGCCTAGCTGAAGTGCCTTCTGTACACAATAATCGGTGACCATTGTCTTTGAAATATCACTATGAACACTGACGCTCATACATTTTTATTAATTATACTCAGATTTGAGTGCAATGTGAGATTGACTCGAGCACAACTATGTTATATTGGGATTAATTAATGAGTGGAAAACAATAGGGCTCCTTAATACGTAGAATGGGTACGTATAATCTAACAGTCGTCAGATTTAAACCCTGCATACCTACTATCAACTGATGACCACACTAGTGATAGGATCCTTGTACTTCTAGATTCATTAATTAAGGAAATGTGCAATAAGATGTGCAAATTCATAGCCAATTTGGTTAAAGGTAAATAAATTAAATTATTTTTTAGAAGAGTCTTCAGTGAAAATCACATCATAATTCATTTGTTGATGTGTTTTGAACCAACAAGTTGAAGAACTAGACCGGAAATAATAAATTTCAATCTGCAATGTCAAATTATAGAAAGTTTGATTTTTTTTGTGAAACCCAAAGTAATATGGGTTTGACCAAAAAACCCAATGCAATATTTACTGCTTGCGACAGGGATAATGACTTAATTTTCAATGGAGCTACTTTGTTGGGCTAGAGTTTTAAGGAAGAAAAATTGAAATAACCACAACTCACTCAAAAAGTTGAAATCTCTAATACAACCCCAAATTATGAAATGTTGCATCAACTCTATATCTATTAGCACTAGGATGGTGGAAGTTTGGGCACTCTATTAAAAGATATATAATCTGCAATCCATGCAACCATCACAAAAATCCATAAAATAAGTAATTTTAAATCAACAATATATTCATTTTCCAAACTCCATTTGGAAGGATATTTTTTCCGCGAAAAAAATAAGTTTATGCAATTTGTTTCTTCAAATTACACATAGAAAGTTATAGTAATGGATCTAAATGTCATGCCCTATTTTTCCTTTGTAAAATCTACAACAAAAAAATATGTTCCACATTTTTCCCAAGAAACAATTGTGATACCACTTGCAATAAACCTTAGTGGATAAAAGATAAAAGATAAATCCTTAACTTATGAGTGATAAAATGAATCAACACAATGAATAGGCACAAGAATATAGAGAAAAACTTTAAGGTAGTGTAACGTCATCAAACACGCCTTTGGAAGGTATCATTCCACAAGCCATGCTTGCTATAATACAATTCTACTCAACATGTCTAATACAATGATACTTGTTTATATATATACTTTCTTATGAGTATTCCTTAGGGCCCATACCAACTACCCCTCATTATATTATTTTGTCTAACTACCTAGTGGGCCTATTCCATGATTATAGTCACATTACATTCATCATCCCATTTGGGTGCAACCCTAGGTACTCCATATGATCCTCCCTAGATACACTACAATGTCATATAAGAAGTAGGTGATGCTCTTTAAATGTAAGGCCATTAATAAACTTCTATGCAATGATAGACAATAAGAAGGAAAATCAAGTGGTTGCAAGCAAACCAATCATCATGGAACTTACAAGGGAAATAATAAGTGGAAAGGAAAAAGTGAGGAGATTGATCAATAATTGATTAACCTGTGGCCAACTCAATTCATTGATTATGGATCTATATTATTATTAATTTCTAGTTATTGTCTTCAATCTTTAATATAGTGGTGTCAATAACCATGATTGTGCTTTCAAAACACAGAACCTAATGCAATAAATCAATACTCACAATAATGCAAAAAAGTGTACTAGAGAAACCCAACTTGGTAAAGTCCAACTCAAAATGGTTTACTTAGTGATTTATTATTCTTAGGAAAAATTACATATGTAATAAGCTCAATTAGAGATTATATGCCTATGTCAATCACTTAGTGTCTCTTAAAGTTGAACACATTTGTTTATTTTAGTTCTCTATGCAACCAATTTGCTAGTAGTTTTTTCCCCTCATTTCTCTACATCCTTTTCTACAATTTTGGGTGCTTGAAATGACCAATGGATGAGAAACCTTTCTCATAGAACAAATTAAACATAATTAATGAACCCCTGTCTCCTCTTGGTCCCATGTTATTTCTTGTGTAAATGGATTTCGTGCAAGAAACATCTTGAACTGCTTTGCGAGGTGATCATAAGAAGGTGGCAATGATCATGTAACATACCCAACCCCTTTTGTATCATATTGAGGGTATGGGGTATTGAATTTTCACTTTTTTATTCAACCCAAAACTCTGTTTTGAAATTTTCATCACCTTTTGCTTGTTGAGAGGTTTTTGAAAGTATAAATTTTGTTAGAATAAAGTCTAGGTCATCGAGATATGATCATTTAATGATTTTCACCATTTGCACCAGGAATTAATCACATTACATTTAATTTATCTAATATTTAACTAATAACTTAATGTATTTCATTCATGTAATTGTACTAATTTAATCATAATAATAATACATTTAATTAAAACCATCATTAAGTTGATAAATTACCAACATGCACAATTATGTTGGTAATTTAATAGGTTTCATCCATCTATGAAATCCAATATTATCCAAAATTTATCAACCCAAAACATTTCACATAGAGTCAAATCACCTAACTTTTTGTTGACCCTCATCCAAAGTATTAAAGTGAAATGGAGTCAAACTCCTAAAATTTTGTTGTTCCATGAAAAGCTCATTAGCCATAAGGTAAATTTGATGTGTTACCAAAATGAAAGCCAATTTTTTTCTTCCATAGGTGATGGAATCAAACTCGTGACCTTTTATGTGTTACCTTTGGAAAACTTGATTTAATTGTGAAACATCGATGGTATTATCAGCCATTGGCAAAATATAACATTTTTATTTTTTAGGCTACCCAACATAAGAACATGATTCTTTACATCTAGCTCCAATGGTCGTAGATTTCATTCTCCTTTGTATATGGGAAATTCATGAACATAAATAACTATATGTATTAAACAAAATGTCTCTCTTGAAATAGATTATTATTAGAATTTACCACATTCAACTACTTAAGTAGGAATTCTCATCGACATTTACTAACCCAAAATTCTTACCAACATTTATTAACCCAAAATGTATTAACCCAATTCTAAGGAAAAATGAGACTTCAAACATAATTCACACTCATGGGAGAATGTGATCCTTCCTAAATACTTCACACTTATGTAAATAATTACAAAGAGTTATTGTCCACCAAAATTTTACAGCAAAATAGGTGTGAAGTAAATGACCATATTTACAAGGAGTTATTGTGCATCAAAATTTAAACATTTTTCAACACAGAGGTAGGTAAGAGTATCAAAGTAAAAATGCAAAGTTATCATAACTTACCTCCCACTGAGCACATTTACAAGGAGCTACTACCCATCGAAATTTAAGAATTTCTTAACACAAAGGAAGGTAAGAAATATAAAATTGCAAAATTATCATAAGTTACTTCCCATCTAAATTTATTCACTTTGTATAAAATTGGGGTAGGAGGATACACACACATATGCCATAATAACTTGGACAAATTTTCACTATTAGAAATTAAATAGTACATATTTCACTCTCCCTTGGTAATAACAAAGTTTTTTACCAAATTTACCATAATTTGCTTATACTATCCCTTGGTATACAATAGATATTTGGGTTATGCATTTGTACATGTTTTACACTTATATGGGTTTTATTGAGACTTATAACAAGTGAGGCCTATTCCTCATACAAGATCAATGCTTTATATTATATAAGACCCAAATATTACTCCTATAATTATGGAAATAGGTGATAGACCTGAACACTTTCATATCATTGCTCCAGATTTATATGATAGTTGAGAACATCTACCACATTCTAAATTCCGTACAAGAAAAGAGATAATTTTCATTTCTAATTTTACCAACAAAATTCAGACAAAAAATAAACAATAATTATAAGAATTGGACTCAACACTTATCTAAAATTTCAAGCTATAAATTGACTTGGAAGGAGTCGTTTCCACCCATCCATAGCCTCAACTACACCAATGCTCTCTTTGGTTGGCCACTCCCTAACAAAGTTAGATCCCACAAGGGGATATTGTCAACTCAGAGAAAATTAGGATGGGTGAAGGAAAATCTTCTTCATAAGAAAAAAAAAAACATTAGAGAACTTCTCTACTCGCTAAGCCTAGGGTATCCACAAAACTCGGATGCCTCTCAGCTAGTCATCATAGCAATATAGAAACCCCTTCACTTCTCTATAGTCTGTTGGCGATTTCCTTACCTATTGTTTATCATAACAAATCAACATGCATCGATTTGCAACCCCTACTGCATGGAAAAATCAATTTTAGAGAACCCAAAGTGCACAGACATTGTTCCAATCCATGATTGGCACTTTTATGGGCATATTTGGAAACTCAAAAATTTGTATAAACACTTAGAACAATCGAAAAGGATTTCCAATTGAAAATGGAAACTACATGCACATAAAAATCACCACTCTAGGAAGATGCATTTTTTTTATCTCTCTGGTTATGGTCTAAATGAACTCATTATTGGGTGCATGTTATATTCTTTCCACGACTAGTTGCACATGCAGGGGGATCATAGGCCCCCCTGGACGGGGTCTTGGGTATCACCTCGGGAAATTTTTTTGGACCCTATATTAGGTGGGCGGACCTAACTGTGGTTTTGTGCATGGGTTTTGCACTTAGTTTTGGGCATGATGGTTTTCTACCAATGGTATTTGTAGATTTGGTCAAGGGAACTACATTTATGTTCTAATCCAGGATTAATGGATTGGTTTTTATGAATGATTTGACATGTATTTATATATGTATTGTAACATTGAAAGGAGCATAATTAAAAATCAATTTGGCAGTCTCGGTTTTGGGATCTAGGGGAAATCTATGTGTATTTGTTTTATATTCTTGTCATTGTTTATTTTCTGGTTTTTAAAATTCGTCTGCAGGAAATTTCTATATAGGGTTAAAACCTACATTTGGTATTAGAGTTATTTCAGTTTCAAGGGGACGTCTTTGCTACTGAGGGGTTTTTCTCAAGCCTGTGGTAGACCATGTTTAGTGGGAGATCTACGGGATCGGTTCTTGTGGTGAAAGAAGATGGTGAGCAGTGGAAAGATAGAGATCGAGAAACTTAATGGTCAGAGTTTTGAGTTGTGGAAAATCAAGATGGCGGATCTGTTGGTGGATAAAGATCAGTGGATCACGGTAGATCTAGATACTAAACCAATGGCAATGTTAGTAGAAGAATGGGCGAAGTTGGATTGAAAGGCAAAGTACACAATACGGTTGTGTATCTCTGATTCAGTATTGTTGAATGTATTAGGGGAAGCTACAACAAAGGATTTTTGGGTCAAGTTAGGGACTTTGTACCAATCTAAGTCTCTGGTGAACAAATTGTTCCTACACAAAAAGTTATATAACCTGAGGATGAAGGATGGAGACTTAGTGACAGAGCATCTAGATACCTTTAATATTGTGCTAAGCTAGTTGTTATCTATTGATATAAAAATTTTAGACGAAGATAAGTGCATCATTTTGTTGTGTACTCTACCAGATTCATGGGATGGTATGGTTGTTGCCATAGGTAGCAATACAACTACCTTGAAGTTTGATGAAATAGTCTCATCCTTGCTATTGGAGGAGATGGGACAAAAAAATATGGAGAGTCAGAATGGAGATGCCTTGTCTGTATGAAGACGGTCCCAAAACATAAATAAAAATATGTCCTCGAGTGGGAGATCTAAATCTGGAGGGAGATCTAAATCTCCACGAAAACCTGTAAAGGTATATTGGAAATGTAGAAAGGAAGGGCACTTCAAAAATGAATATAGATCTAAAGCTCTTGAGAAAGGAGATGGATTTGATGATGCTCCTTTTGCAGTGGAAAAAACCACCTCAAATGAAGGTGGGGATGTGTACTTGGATTCTTCTTCAAATACACATGTAGATCATGAAGCATGGTTGATTGACTCAAGTACATCCTTTCACTTCACTCCCCATAGGGAGTGGTTCTGTGAGTATGAGAAATATGATGGTGATGATGTCTTCTTAGGGGATGACAGGAAGGCTAGAATCATCAAACACAAAAAAGTCAAGCTAAAGTTGCAAGGTGGAAGGATTAGAACACTTCCGGGTGTCCTACATTGGCTAGAAATCTAATTTTTGTAAGCAATATGGATGATGCATGTGTAAAAATAGTGTTCAAGAAAGATACTTGCAAGATGGTTTGGGGAGCACTGGTATTGATGCGGGGATTTTGGATTGGAACTTTGTACAAGCTTCTAGGTAGCACTGTTATTGATGGGTGCAACAATTTTTTGGTTCCTTAAAGTGGAATAGAAAATCTAGTGGTCTCTAGAGAAAAGACCATGCTATGGCATCAAAGGCTTGGACATATTGGAGATAAGGGCCTTCGAATACTTGGTGGTAATGGTATGGTAGACAGTATGTTTAATTTATCTCTGGATTTTGATTTTTATGAACATTGTGTATATGGGAAGCATAATTGAGTGAGTTTCCCCTATGGTGCTAAGAGGGTGAAAGGGATATTAGAGCTTGTGCACAGTGATGTGTTTAGACTTGTGTCAATTCCATCATTGGGTAAGTTTGTGTACTATGTATCATTTATAGATGACTTCTCAAGGAATACATAGATATATTTCCTTAGGAATAAATCTGAAGTCTTTGACACGTTTAAAGAATTTAAGGCTCTAGTGGAAAACCAACCAGAGAAGAAGATAAAGGTGTTGAGGACAGATAATGGTGGAGAGTTCTGCAAGAAGGAACTTGAAGAGTTTTGTAAGAAGTGTGGTATAGCACGGTAGAAGACTACTCCATACACAACTCAACAAAATGGAGTTGCAGAAAGAATGAACAAGATGTTGATGGAAAAGGCAAGAAGCATGCTCAGTGGTGCCGAGTTAGGACAAGAATTCGGGGCATAGGTGGTGGAGACTGCATGTTATCTGGTTAATAGATCACCTTCATCAGTGTTGGAGGATAAGACTCCACATGAGGTATGGACTGGTAAGAAACCCTCTCTGTCACACATGAGGGTATTTGGTTGTTATGCATATGTATATGTTCCAAAGGAGAAAAGAACCAAGTTGGATAGTAAATCTGAAGGTGCATCTTTATTGGATATAAGGATGGTTTAAAATGTTATAAGCTTTGGAATCTAGAAACAAGGAAGGTTGTGTACAATCGAGATGTGGTGTTTAGAGAAGTAAAAGATGTTAATAAATATGAAGTCCTACCAAAGGAACCTGAGAAGATAGAGTTTGAGCTAAAGAAGGAAGAATCAGACTCTACAATAGAACAAGAATCAAAAGATGAAGAGCCACAAACTCCAGCTATGAGAAGATCAGTTCGAGAAAGAAGGCAACCAGAAAGGTATAGTCCATCTGCTTTCTATTCAAATTTTGCTTTATCTATTACTAATGATGATCCCAGAACAGTCAAGGAGGTAGTAGATTCAGAGGATGGAAAACTTTGGAAAGAGGCCATGGTTGATGAAATTGCATCTTTGAACAAAAATGAGGCTTGGGATCTATTACCAGCTGGAAGGAAACCCATTGGAAGAAAATGGGTGTTTAAGAAGAATATGAATGAAAAAGGCAAGGTGGAGAAATGAAAAGCTTGGTTGGTAGCAAAAGGTTATTCCCAGGTGTCAGGAATTGATTTTGGTGATATTTTTTCTCTTGTTGCCAAGGTAGCTTCTATTAGAGTACTTGTACCTATTGTTTTTGCTTTTGATTTTGAGGTAGAACAAATGGATGTGAAGACAACATTTGTTTATGGGGATCTGGAAGAGAAGATCCACATGAAGAAACCTAAAGGATTTGTGGTGAAGGGAAAGAAATAACTGGTATGCATGTTAAAAAAGTCTTTGTATGGGTTAAAACAGTCGCCAAGGATGTGGTATCATAAATTTGATACATATATACAGGGAACTGAATTCACCAAAAGCAAAGTGAATCACTATGTGTATTTTAAATTAATTGGTGACCCTGTTATTTATCTGGTCTTGTATGTGGATGATATGTTGTTGTTTGGAAATGACAAAAAAATTATCTAGGATTTGAAGACCCAATTGTCCTCCAAATTCGACATGAAGAATCTTGGTGCTGCAAACTATATTTTGGGCATGGAAATTAAATGAGATAGGGCAAAGAGGAAGCTTTGTTTAAACCAAAGGAAGTATGTCGAGACAATATTGCAGAGGTTTAATATGCAAGATAGTAAACTCGTGAAGGTTCTTATTCATGTAGGTGTAAAGTTATTTGTAAAAAAATGTCCCATGACATAAGAAGAAGAAGAGGATACGTCCCGTGTTCCATACGCAAGTGTAGTTGGTAGCCTGACATATGAAATGATGTGTACTAGACTAAACATTACACATGTAGTGGGAATATTGAGCAAGTTTATGTCAAAACCAAGGAAGGAGCATTGGGAAACAATGAAGCGAGTTTTCAAGTATTTGCGTGGAACTAGTGACTATGGTTTGTGCTACCAAGGAAGACCAAGATTGGATAGACTTTTGGATATTCGTGGCTTTTTTGATGTAGACTAGGTTGGAGATCTCTATCGGAGAAGATCTACAAGTGGGTATGTGTTTAACCTATTTGAAGGTGCAGCCAGCTGGATGAGCAAGAGACAGTCTGTAGTGGCACTTTCAACTATAGAGGCAGAATAGATGGAAGCGAGCGATGCAAGCAAGGAAGCAGTTTGGTTCTAGAGATTGTGTTCAAGTATAGGGTTAGTACAACGAGCTATAAGGATAGACTGTGACAACCAAAGTGCAATTTTCTTGGCAAAGAACCATGTTTATCATTCAAAGACAAAGAACGTTAATGTTCAGTATCACTTTATGCAGGATATGGTTGAGGACAAAAATGTGTTGTTGGTAAAGGTGGACACTTTGATGAATTTTTCAGATGCATTGACGAATTCTGTGAGCACTGAGAAGTTTTCTTGGTGTAGAGAAACAATGGGCGTTGTAGGGTTGGACCAATGACTAAGCTCTCCTATGACCCCATGTGTGGAAAATAAAACAACAAGTGGGAGAACGTAGGGTTTGTGTTATATTATTTCCACGACTAGTCGCACAACAGGGGGGCTATAGCTCCCCCTGCCAAGGGGTTTCAGGGGGGCAATATCCCCCTTACACGGGATCCAAGGCAACAGCCTGGGGAATTTATTTTGGATCCTATATTAGGTGGGAAAACTTACCTATGGTTTTTTGCATTAGTTTTGCACATGGTTTTAGGCATTGTTGGTTTTCTGCCCAAGGTATTTTGTAGATCCGGTCAAGGGAACTACGATTATGTTCTAATCCAGGGTTAATGGATTGGGGTTTATGAATGCTTTGACATGTATATATATGTATTGTAACATTGAAAGGAACATAATGAAAATTCAATCTGGTAGTCCCAATTTTGTGATCTAGGGGAAGTCTTTGTGTATTTTTTTTATATTCTCGTCATTGTTTATTTTCTGTTTTTTAGAATTTGCCTATAGGAAATTTTTGTACAGGGTTAAAACCTATACTCATAGATGTTCGATCCACCTGTTTTTCCCATTTTCCCACAACACTCGTGATTCAACCCTAAAATTTCGAGATGTGTACTTTCCTATGCTATCTAATGAATTTTGAGAGTACTCCACAACAACTAGTTAGCCTCCATAAATGTGGCAAGTGGTTTCTTTAGATACCCATTACTTCATTCAATGAATTATGGTTAATGGGAAAACAAGGTAATAAAATTTTGAATTCAAGTTTTGACATAGATCTATGGGTGAGGTTTTTCTAGTGATAACAAGCATGGTTAATTTCCTATACCCCCCTCACTAGTTCCCACTTGTGGTATCATATTATGTATCAGTGCTCACATTCCTAGTTGATTGCTCAACATTTTTAATTATCAAAGAAATATTTATATATGCATCATTTTAAATTTGTTCAATGTGTTTTGTTGCCATACAAACATTTAAATATTGCTATAAGTGATCATGACATAATTACTTAGAATAATCCCAGGGTTCAAAATGGGGTTGTTATAGATCACCTCGGTTTTTATAGCTCTTAGATGAATCAAGTCTACAATGAATAATCATGCAACTTGAACATATAAATTTGGCTAGAAACCATGCATTATGAATGTGTGGTAAGTGTTGTGTGCATAATCATGCATAGAAATAATGATTGGCCTTGCACTTATTGTGAATGGTTTGAAAAATTACCCCTTGCATGATGATGTAATTATACCTTTTATTGCAATGACTTATGAGCAAGATTGGAGTTATCCTCACACACTATCACAATTTTTTTTTATAAGAACTATTTTAAGTCACTAGCTTTACAAATTAAACAAGATGAATACAATTAATCAAAACAATACCAAGATGCATTACCACTAAAATTGATAATAATATATTAGTGATTATAAATGCTATTCTCTTCGTCTAATTGATTTATTTGCGCTAATAATGAATTAGTGATTGGAAATACCATTCTCTTCCTCTAATTAATTTATTTGCATATGACATTGACATAAAATTATTGTAGAATCTAACACATATTCAATATTATATCAGGTTTCAAAATGAGCTCATTAAGATGATGTTGAAAGGACAAGTTTCTTACAAAACAAATACATGTAATAAATATGGGATTCGCCAATTTACCTACTCAAGCATCCTAATGTGATTCCATATTTACTTTTGAATATTTTTACATAGTAAATTGTGAATGATAACTTTAATTTCTTCATATAAATGTAAATTTAATGAAATAAAACAAAAAATGAATTCATTTTTTTTATGCCTATAAGTAGAAAGAAAAAGAAAAAAATAAAGCATAAAAAGTGAATGTAGAAAATAGAATTATAAGAGACAAAAGGCATTATATTACAAATTAAAAAAAAAAAAAAAAAAAAAAAAAAAAAAAAGAAAAAAAGAAAAAAAAAAGTTATTAGCATATACTACACCAAGATCCTTAAAATGTGAAAGAATAAGAATTACTTACTCATTTTAATGAAATGTTATTAATGACTATGTTGTTGCTCTTAGAGACAACCCCTCGGGTTGAGGAGAAGGGTCAGTGCCTAGGATATCTTAGAGTCTCTTGTAGATGAATCATTATAGCTCAAGAGTTGAAAATATAAAAGGATTTCAATTTAGTTGAATAATTGTATTGAAAGACCAAACACCTTACGCACATTGACAAAATTTTGTTCCAAAGAAGTAAAGTTCAGTCATGGTGGCCTACACATAAATAATGAAGCTTCCTTAGTTGTAGTATAGGTGAGGGAAGGGGTAAAAGAAGGAAATCTAGTGCAGAGGGCTAGATATAGAATCTTGTGCACTAAACTTTAACATAATAATGTGTAGATGAAGGAAATGAAATTAGAAACCATGGCACATATTTTAAGGATTTCAATCTTACATTTATAGGTACCGTTGCAATAACATGACATAGATAAATCTAACATACAAGATTGAGTTCTATAAGCTAAAATTACATGATTTATAAGAGGAAAGAAACACATACGAAAATGATACTTTCCACCATTACTAGACACATCCGACATTGCATAACAGCTCACACCCACAGAGTTAAATCCAGATTGAATGGAACAAGCTGCAGCTGATGGGATCATGGACACACAGATCAAGCACACTCGCCAGCAGAATATCCAATTGTATCGAGTTGTCAAAGTATGCCAACTCCTTCACCAGGGCAAGTGGCTCACCATGGACCAAGTTCAACAGAAGTTTCCTCATCTCATGGAGGAACTCAACGCAATGGGGACCATTGCTTCCTAAGGGTGGGGGGGAAGGGGGGGATGATCCAAGTGGATATTGGTAGCCACCTGCCAAATCCACTTGGACCCCCTCCGTTGTTTCTTTCAGCTTTTCAGTTTCCTTAATTGTAGCCCAGTTTACTATTTTTAGCAGTTTTTCGGGTCCTAAACTTCTGTAGCCGTTTTGAGGCCCTAAATGACGTTTTTTGGGAAAATTGGGAGCAACATGGGTCCATGGACTAATTTTGCTCTTCCTAAAGTTGTAGATCTCAGATAGATCTTTCTAACGAGGTACTGTGCACGTCAAATAGAGATCGTATGCCAAAGTTACGACCCCGGGAAGTTGATGTACCAATTTACCCAAACGGGGCCCACAGTTTGGCGTTTCATCTTCTAGGGTTAGGTTTTGGAATGTTAAGGGTTTTCTATTGTTTCTCAACAATAAATAGGCCTTCGAGCCTGACTGTAACACAATTCAGAGGTATGTAGCCACCACATCTCTTCTCAAAGATAAGCTACCATCGCCCTAGCTAGTTTATTTCCAACTCTGTTTGTAAGCATATTTTAGTATTTTACATTAATGAAATGAAGTATTATTTCCACTACATCTCTGTTATTATGATTATCTTTGTAATTTGTTGCGTTCCTGTTTAAATCCGGATCATTGAAACCATTATGTATTTGAAAGGTGCACATTTAGACGAACAATTTAATCAATAAAATTTAGAGGATTAAACCCTTTACTATTCATTTGGAAGGTTGATTGAGGCATCACAACTAAGGGAGCAGTTCAGGTAGAAGAGAAGAAAGATATTATTCAAGGAAAGGAAGGAACTAGCTCTTATATTAAAAAGAAAATTATAAGTATTGTAACAAAATATTGTGGATGGAAAATCCTAAAGGTCATGTATATTGTACTATAATAATCCATTAGTCCACAAAAATAAATTTGGAGTTACTCAAATCCTTCATTAGGAAAATGTTTATAAGTATCTCACACCCAAGACTAAAATGGGTCGCTGATTTAACAAATGTTGGTATGTTAGAAATAAGTTTAATGCATGGTAGTTCTAATTATAAACCTTATGGAAACAAGTGTTATAACCTATGAAAACTTCCTTGGTTTTCCTAGTAGTCATAAGGGTTGCACATATTTCAAATTGACTTGTATACCAAGATTCTTAAAATACACAAAGTTTATATGAGACAAAATATTAGAATGCATCTTCTAGATTTTCCCCTTATTCAATTTACATGGGTTTTGATTGAGCCTCTATAAACAATTCCTTGCATTATAATTTAATCATAACCTCAAACTAGAGTTGGATAAAGAAAGATCACAAATATATGATGCCCTTAAGGGTGTCATCATTCATTCATACAAAAACAAAATATTTTATCTTAATAATTTTTGTCACAAAAAATATGTTTACATAATATGAAAAAAAAACCTTCTAACCTTTTGTAATAGAAAATTCACATCTTTTTATTAAGATAGTCTAAAGTTACTTGTGCACATACCATGAGGCATTCAACCTCTCAATAAAAAATGTGGTACTTAGAAAAACAACATCTAAATAAACCATTGCAGTAAATTTTTATTAGGTTTCTTTCTCTGTTTTAATATGTAGTTAGCAAGGATATCTTGATCTTGGCCCCCTTTAGTTGTTTTGGTCTCTAGTGTAATATGTCTTATTGTTGACCTAGTCCTATACTATGCTGCTGCAAGTGGGGACAAGCATCAACTACAGTAAGAAAGAAATGTTAAATTCATATTTATAGCTATTATTATTACAAATGTTTTATTAATAAAAAGAGTAGTAGAGTGTTCTTTATTTGCTTCGATAGTGGAGGGAATAAAAATACTTTCAGATGTGGCCATATGTTCCTCCTCTTCTCTGACCTCATCCTGTACATGCTCTGGTGTAGAAATAAGAAGGGTTATAATTAATACACCATTTGCATTTAAATATTTTTAATTGTATTCCATACTTCAATTTTTTTATAACACATGAAATACATCCACTACTGAGTTGATCATTAGTCTCAAGATCAAACACTCCACTGTCAGTAGGCTCATGTGTTGTATCTACATTGCTTGACTGATTTTTACAATCAAGCACATTACTTTATGACCAAAAATAATGACCAATAGTTTCTACAAGTAATGATTTATAAATTCTATTTATTTCTTTTATTTGTCTAAGTGTTAGGTTGGGTGGTGGAAGATTGTGAAGGCTCCAAGCTTGTCCTACGTTTAACCATGACTTGATAACCGTGCTCGAAAATAAGCTTTAGATCTTTCTTTGTGGGAGTCTCTTTGAATTGTGATTGCGGCCAGTTTCGAGTAACCACACGAGCCAAGATGATGTTTCCCATGTTTGGCTATTCTAGCCATTGTGGCTTTGGAAGTATCTGGGAGCCTATATTTAAAACAGTGAAAAACTTAATTAGATGTTGTAATGATGATAAAGCATCATAATTACATTATTAAAATTGCCTCATACCTTCCTAGTCTGGGTGAAGTCTTCCTTGCTTTTCGAAGTTCCTTCTCATGTGCATCTTCCACGAGTGCTCTCCACTCCATCTTTGGAATTTCTAGAGGGTGCTCATGCGGCCTAGCCCTTTCCAATTGAGACCTATACTGGTTCCACAAATATTTTAAATGTATGCTCGCCTTTGAGGTAACTCCATATTTGTTGAAGGTATCCTCACCGAACATGCAAACCATCATGTTAATAAGTTCATCTTTTAACTTGGAGCTTTGGGATTTCCAGTTTGTGCAAATGGTCAACCCAAAGACTTCAAAGTCTATTTAATACAAATGCCTATATAATACATCATTTTCTACAAAATGATATTATCCTTAGTTTAAAATAATCGCAACCTATACTTTAATTTCAATTATATTGTACTTAATATTATATTGTATTGAAAGTTGATGATACTTTCAAGCCCCTTAATACCATTAGGAATTCTATTAGATATGTTAAAGACCCAGTTAACCCTAAGGACATGAAAGGGGTCTATTCAATTCCTTTCTTGTGTGGGATTCCTTACATTGGTGAAACTGGTCACTCCATAAACCAAATAATCTAAGAACATGCATCAAACATTAGGCACAATCACTCTCGTCCCTTTGGTTTAGCTGAACATACTGTGAAATCTAAGCACCATGTCTCCATTGAGGATTCCCAGGTCATTCTCTAGGGTTGATCATTTCCATCATAGGAAGTTAAGAGAAGCCATTGATATTGAGAAGCATGTGATCAATCTCAACTGGGATGATGGTTGAAAATTAAGCATGAGATGGATTCCTGCCCTCTACTCTTGATTGTTTTTATTTTTATTTTTCTATTTTTATTTTATTTTTATGTATTTTTTTTATCTTTAATTTTTTTTATATATTTTCTCATTTCTGTCTTATTATTTTTTCTCTTTTATTTTCATTCCATTTCATTCTTTCAACTTCGTTATTTTTCCCTAATAATTCAATGTTTAATAGTATTTGAACTAATTTTAGTTTTCTTGTTTTACTCAATATTAATTAAATTTATTAACAATAATTATATTAATAATACAACTCTAACCACTTTTCAAACAATCTTCTATTCCAATTAGTTTTATTACATTATAACATTGATAATGAAAATATATAATAAATTAATGAATAAATATTACTTTATTCTATTAATTTTATTTCATAATAACATTAAAATGAAAATAAATAATAAATTAGTAAATAAATTAATATTAGATCCCATTAACTATTTCCTAATTCATAACAACCTTTTCATAATGGCTAGTTCCCGGCCAAGATGCATCTCTGCTATTTAAACAATTCGAAGATTGATTTGTTCACCTTTGTCCTAAGGATAAACCACATTAGTTGGTCCGAAACAACGACCAAAACTCAATGATGTGATTAATTTGAAAGACAATATCTTTATCAATATGGATCAGAAAAGTCTAAGATCTAACATTTAAAACACTTCTTAAATATATACTTGGAAGTTTCTTTATTTTCATGGGTACATTGTCATCATCTACCAAAAAAGTGATCAATAGTGTTCCCGTGCTAATAACACGGGAAGATACATGAAATCTCACTTCAAATTGTACAATTGGATCATGTTATGCATCCACAACATCATGTGTAAATCATGATGTATGTTGTTTAGGGGGTGAAGATCCTGCTATGGGTGTTTCAACGGTGTACTAGTATCAATGAGCAGTAACTGACTCATAGGTGGAGCATCGATGTTGCTACCAATGCTAGCCCCTATAGTCGTAGCATGAGGATTGTACTTCGCCAAAAAATCTTGTAAAATAAAGAGTTTTTTTTAAATAAGGGTGAGATAACTAAATCATAAACTAATAAATGGGATAATTAAATGAGTTGCTCACCCCATACCGACGAACTTGTTGCACCAAGGTTCTGATTTTCCTTTTATCTCATCTGTCTAAGGCTCAATCAAAACTATAGAATTAAGTTTATTGTTTGCTTTAATTTAAATATTCTTTATTGTTTGGATCAGATTGACAGACAAAAAAATAATTCTTCAGTAACCTCTTCCTCGGGAGCATCTATGTACTACTCTAAGGATGGTGCCTTCCCCTTATCACCATGTTTATCAAATAAGTGTAATTTACAATTCATCCAAATTAATCATCATTATATTAATAAGGAAACCACTATTGACATATGTCTAAATTTATATAGTAACTTCACATTATATCATGACCAATATAAAAGGTTCTAAATTTATAAAAAAACATCATCTTGGAAGGCTCTTGCAAGAGGCATTATGATAGGATCAATATATATTCCATATCGTATAAAAACAATACTTTGAAAAGGATGTAGGAATGCATTTTATCAAGTTGGCCATATCCATAGTGAATCTTTCATTTAGTTATATGATAGCTAAAGATATCAGTTTGACTTACTCTAGAATGGATAAAATGCTAATCATACTTGTATATATATCTCGTGGTTACATTATTTTACGTATAACTACATTAATAGTTACCTGCTGTAAGGTTGGTGCCCTTTGACCTTGATCAACCTAACACATTATTTTAACCATGATGTATTAAAATGTTTCCTCAACTTACAAGATGTATAAAAATATATTGTAGTAAATGACAATCATAACATAAAATAGACATTGCTTACAAGTTGTGTTAAATTGAATACATACCTCCCCCATAATAGCAATATTTGTATATATTCTATTCAAATTGTAATTAGTGAGCAAATCTTCCCTTACGTATAACTACATTAATATTTACCTGCTGTAAGGTTGGTGCCCTTTGACCTTGATCAACCTAACACATTATTTTAACCATAATGTATTAAAATGTTTCCTCAACTTACAAGATGTATAAAAATATATTGTAGTAAATGATAATCATAACATAAAATAGACATTGCTTACAAGTTGTGTTAAATTGAATACATACCTCCCCCATAATAGCAATATTTGTATCTATTCTATTCAAATTGTAATTAGTGAGCAAATATTCCCCTGTAGCTATTGATTTAATGGCACATACAAATACATAGTTTCCTTCACGTCCCTCCAATATGCAATTTGGTTGCCAATTTGTGGTGAAGGGTTGTGTTATATTTATACTCCTGTAATATTCCCTACTACTTTTGGCCTCCCATAAATATACATAGTTTCGCATTTATTTTCATCATTGTCTTTTAGTTCTGTATAATTTGCGGCCACTCCATATCTTTGCATACTTATGGTATATTGGACTAGCCATACCCAATCATTGTAGTTGTAATAGGGCCTGACATACTCCATCAATTCAACTAATCCTCGATAACATACCTTTATGCCATCCATGGAAAATAGCCCCAAAACATGTAATGACGATGGGGCAATGCGATATATCCTTTCATTGACAAAAAAACCAATGTTGGAAGATCCTTTGGTGCTCATTGTTTCATTGGGTTTTTGTACCTTAAGGACACCTCGATGTCATTTATGCTCTCATTATCATAAGAACATAGTCCCCCTTTAGTGAGAAGAAAATCCATGCGTCTATGGAATTTTATTATAATCTTTTCACCTCTAGTTGATCTTTGAATGTTAGATGATGTAACAGATGTTTGCTCAATTTCTTCTATCCTACCTGAAATCCCGTCAGTTGATGAAGATAGATTTGACAAATACCTATTTGGTTGAAAATCCTATAACACTCCATCAGATGTGAGAAACTGTTATCGAGTGTCATAATGGATGTTGAAAAAAGTCTTGATGAAACCACAATAACATTATAATAGTACAAGTAAGTTATAAGAAATTTCTATGTGTTACAAGAAATGTGATGTTGGAATCTAGATTCGAAAGCATTACTGACAAGCCTTCTTAGTAATGGGAAAATGTAAAATGTATAACATCTAGATCTAGATGAAATCCTCAGTTTTTAATTTAGCTTCCTCTAGATTTTTGTTATTAATGATAAGAACTTTTATTTGTTTTAATTCTTTATTGGATTTCTGTTGTTTGTGCTAACATGGCAACTGAGTTGGACCGCTAACATGGTAATGATGGCGTTAGATCTAGAATAATTAGAAAGTGTTATCTAGATGGCTCCTCAATACTCTGGATGCTTGGATGCCAGATTCATTCAACAATGAGCTATCACATCCGGGTATAGGACTTGGCATATAATGGCTCATTAGAAAAGTGTTCGATGTTCGAATACTAGATTACATAATTTCTTAATTGTAGATAGATCCTAGAATAACTAATTTTCCATGGTATTTTGATGTTCTGGATGCTTGAATCTTGGATGAGGTTTAAGTTGTGCTTACCTATGGATCAAGGATCAAGTTATCAAGTGAGGTTTCAAACAATATAGATACCCAGATATCCATACATCTGGATGAAAACAACACATCCATTGGATTACCAAATAAACTATACAGTCACTGACCATGTCATCCATTAAAACTGATTTTTCATCCTATGTGACCATGCTATCATGGATATCAATCTCATATTGTTAGAAAGTGTCAAGATTAAAATATTATTGTGTGTCCTAGGAGCTGTAATATGCACCATAAGATACAATATGCACTAAATCAAAAAAACATTATAAGCCAAATATTTTAATTTCATCTAGCCAATGTGGTATATATTACCACTATTGTGAAACTCTAAGTTGACTAATAACTTGTTAACATAGCCATTCATTTTTTTCTAGACCTTTAGTCCGAAAGAAATAATCCTCAAGACTAGTAGTATGAGGAAAGAATAAAAGAAGAGTACTCACGCTCATGGACTAATAAAATATAGGATACGTTCAACATTCAAAATAAAATACAATAGAAAATATTTTAATAGAAGTGAAGAAAGAACTATAGCTTTGTTATTAATCAAGAAAAATAATTAAAATATTTTCTCAATATTTTTTCCTAAATTGTTTAAACTCTTATAACAAAAAATATTGACCATTTCAAATGAATATATGAAGTAATAGTTTACTATTAAGACTAGATATTTCATTAGAAAGGGGATTGGAATCTTTGTAATAAATCATGTATATTTTTCTAGTATAAATATAATTTTGAAGACATGTAAAAAATTGCCACATGTGTTGATTATGATAGGATTCAAAATTTTTAACATTGCTTAAAGAGTTAATCTCTAACTTTTGTCATCTCACAAGACCCTGTGACCCTAGACATATGAAAGTCTCTTTGTCTCCAAGCATCTCCTAAGGATTTATGGTCCCATTCATAACATGATCCTACAATAGATGGAAAAGGAAACTAGTGAATTATTCATATCCTATCGATGATCCATATTATGGCACTTCTACTAAGATTGATTATTTCTATCAATTCCCATGAACAACATATAAATTTAATAATAATAATAAGAATATGGTTGTTGTTGTTAATAATAATAATAATAATAATAATAATGTAGTTAATAATAATAATAATAGTATTTGTAATAATAATAATGATAATAAATTTGATCCCTCTTCTTGTAATAATAGGGTGGTTAACCTTTCTAGCTTCTCGTTTTATCCTCCTATCTTCAGTCTTTTGTAGAAAGGATTAATTTTTTTCCTTGCTCCTAGAAAAATTCCAGTTGATGAAATTATTTGTGACATTGAATTTGGGATTGTGGGTTTACCAGAAAACACTAAGGATATCATGAGACAAGACTGCACAGTTGTCCTTAGAAAGGAAAATCCCCTTAAGAGAGACATTAGCAAGATTGAATTCAATGCCCTCAAATCTTTGAATAATAACAAGGACATTGTTATTATCAAAGTAGAAAAGGGTGGAGCTGTGGTCATCTTGGATAAGGAAGATTATCGGAGAAAAATGTTGGGCCACCTTTGTTATAGTGGAAGCTAAAAGAAATTAATAAGAATCCCTTAAAGAACATCTCTAAAAAAGTGGCTCTAGCTATAAAATCCAGGAGCACTGTTTGCTCCTTCAGCCATAAACTTATTGAGAGTAATCCTATCACTCATAGGATCTATGATATTCCCAAGATACATAAGGAGGAGGCTCCCCTGAGACCCAGTGTCAACATTATAGAAGGGCCAACCTATCTTCTGACAAAGTATTTAGCCCAAAAGCTAAAACCCCTTGTTGGCCTTACAAAGTCCTTCATCAAAGGCTCTTCATCGTTTGTCAATGAGTTAAAGGGTATAAGGTTTGAGTCTGGTTGTTTTCATGTGAGTTTCAATGTGGTATCCCTTTACAATAATATCCCCATTAATGAGGCCATTGAGGTCATCAAATTTATCATGGATCCTAAGACTTCTAAATTTGTTAAGATTTGTCTTACCTCGACTTTATTCAGTTTTGAAGGGGAATTCTATGAAAAAAAGTGTGGAGTTTCCATGGGCTTTCCCCTTTCCCCTGTTAGGGCTAATCTATTGATAGGGGAATTTGAATCTAAATCTTTGTCCTCAACTCAATGAAAACCAAATCTTTGGAGATATTTGTTGATGATACCTATGTCATTTGGCCTCATGGCTGGGATAAGTTAGATCTCTTTCTCCATCATCTTAATAATTAGTGTAGCTCCATAAATTTCACTATGGAATGCGAAATAAATGGGAGCTTGCCTTTTCTTGATGTCCTGATTTCAAAGAAGGACGATGGATCATTCTCACACTAGGTCTTTCGGAATAAAACTCACACAGAACAATATCTTCATGCTAAGTCCCATCATTTACCTACTCAAAATTTGGGTGTTCTCAACACTTTAGCCACTCATGCGTTTAGAGTTTTTAATGAAAGTCATCTTGAGGATGAGAAAACCCGTCTCCTCAAGGTTTTAAAAAATAATGGTTATAATAAGCTCCAATGTCTTAGGGTTTTCCTTAAAGCTGGTAAGGTTTCCAAGATTAAAAGAGAACCCAATGATCGGTTTTCTGGGGTACACCTTGCTTTATACAAGGGACCATTGATAAGATTGAAAGGATCCTAAGAAAGGACAAGGTTCCCTCAACCTTTAGGCCCCTTAACACTATTCAAAGTTTCTTAAGATCTGTATAAGACCCAGTGGACCCTAAGAATATGAAAGATGTTTATGTAATACATTGTTCATGTGCAACACCCTATGTTGGTGAAATTGGCCACTTAATAAATAAGAGGATTCAGGAGCAGGCGATAGACATAAAACATGGGAGGACCCAATCGTCAGCATTAGCAAAACATGTGGAAAAGACAAAACACCACATCTGCATTGAAGACGCTCGAGTCATTGCTAAGATATATCATTTCCATCACTGTAAGTTTAGGGAAGCTATAGAGATTGAAAGGAGGCCAAGCAATCTAAATAGAGACGATGGCTGGAAAATTAGCAGTTGTTGGATCCCTGCCATTTCTTCTTAATTTTTTTATTATTATTCTCATTCTTATATATATATATATATATATATATATATATATATATATATAATTTCTTCATTTTTATTATTTATTTGTATTTTTATCTTGACTACTAATAAACGATTAATTATTTTTTCATTATTGATTTATTTATTTAGTTATCTAATTATTTAATTAATTTATTATTAATATTATTTATTTATTATTTACTTTTTAAGTTTGACCATTTATTATTTTTAAGTTTTTAGAATTAATTGTTTCGATTATTTAAGTTTGACCTAAATATTATTTTTATTTTAGTGTTTTGATTATTTAGGTTTGACCCAAATATTTTTATTTAAGTTTGACCATTTATTATTTTTATTTATTTTTAAGTTTTTAGAATTAATTGTTTTGATTATTTAAGTTTGACCCAAATATTATTTTTATTTTATTATATTATTATATTGATTTTATTAATTGTTTTATTGTTTTGATTATTTAGGTTTGACCTAAATATTATTTTTATTTTTATTTTTAGATATTCGTTTCATTAAAATTTTCCTTTTGATTAATTATTTTCCTTAATTCAATATTAACAATTATATTCTAACAATTATTTCTTTATATTAAAATATTATTTATTTAGTCAAATCTAACCATTATATTATAACGGCTAATTTTTTTTCTCTTCATCTATTTAACTTGATGCCAAGATCTTGCTCTTCATCTTGTCCTGACGATGAACCACAATGGATTGTTTGAAACACGTCGACAAAACCCTAATGATGTGATTTTTACCGAAATTTTTCTTAACATAGAAATTGTCATCTCAAATGTACTTATTTATAAAAGTCAACCATTGATAAAGGTGCATCTATGTCCATATACATAAGCACACTAGTGTGGACATGTCATGTAATGTATCCATTAATTATCTAATGTAGCGTTGTGTCAAATATAACATATAAGTTAGTTGGCACTACAAAAGTATGAGTAATCAAAGTATAACAAAGGATTAAAAAAAAAAATTGTATTGTGAATTTTCTTAGCAACAGTCATAACAAAATCTCAAGGTAGCATAAACATATGCTAATGTTGGCCACACATCACATAATTTCAAGTCATAGATATCTAGGCACCCACACGTCATGCCCTTTTCATAAGGCATAAAATGTGGGGTATCACATATATCCACCCTTGAAGAATATTTTTTCCTAAAAGTATAATAGACAAAACTAAAACTTCATACATATTACTTATTCCCGACCTTGATTAAGAATCTCATATTTACAACGGTTTACAGAGGATGAAACATATTGAAATCAATGAAAGAAAACCATAAGGTGCTTAAGAGAGTAATAATTCACAACACTTAATGTATTTCATTAACTCAAAGTCTTCTAAGCATTTTCGCTGCCACTCTAACATGCAATCAATAATTTGTTTAATATCTAAGAACAATTATTTGATCATCAATTAAATAGAAAAATATTAGTGTCACACCCATTAAATATAATTCAATAATAAGGAACTCACTCTCCCTCATTTTAGGACACCCATCAAGTGATATCTATTTGATCCATGTGAAAAGGAGAGGAGATATGAACCAACGAAGTAGCAAGAAAGGAAGCAAGTTTCTATAGAGGCTAGTGAAGGAGGAAAGTGTTGAAATGTAACTAGTGTCGGTCTTCATACATGTACTTAAGTCATGACTTGATGATGTACTTGTCAAAATAAAATGTAATTATTGATGTACTTGTAGCAAGAAAAATAATAAATGTAAATTGTATTGTCTAGAATAATATTAGCCCTTAATCACTATATCAAGCCACAGACCTACTGTAGCAAGAGCAAGGACACTAGTAGCTTATTTTTTAAGGACGAAAAGATTGACTAGTAGCCCAAAGAAGGCCACAATTATTGACAATGGAGCAAAGGTCAAAAGGGGAAACCATAAGGTCTGCAATATCCATCTATTCCTCCGAATTTTTGAAGCAACTCTCACATCTCTGGTATGTACTTTATAGTCATTGTTAATCAACATTTTTATTAAGAATTTTGTGGGAGGATTGTTCTAATTTTTGCAAGGCATTCAAGGCCTATTTATTAGCATCTACAATAGCTCTAGAAAGGAGCCAAATCCTCTGTCTATGATCCAAAATTTTGTGCATAAGTGTTACTTGAAAACCCTAGACAGAGTATCGAAATACTTGAAGAATTTATTTAGTTAGAATACTTGTCCCTAGTGTGACTAACATTAGAATGAGGCTAGTGCCACACTACCAAATATTATTTGTGGACCTTGTGTCATTTTTTGAGAACTAGTGCATGCCCTATACAACCTAATAGTATAGTTTAGGGCTAAGGCCTTAGTTTATAGCCATGAATGATTCCATGGGCCAAAATCCCACCCTTGGTGCACCAAACCTTAGAATTCATCTTATGTGCCACTTGAGGGATAAATATTTCTTATGGAGGTCCTATGTTATGTTCAAGAATATAAAATTTTCCCATGAAAACTAAATGCATTGTATAGGGCCTATGATCCTAGGTTTCATCCCTTAACCATAAATTGGATAAGGAGACCTATCCCCAATATTTCAAGCTTCATAGTCATGTGAATATTCCACTTATGGGATAAATACTCTTTATAGAGGTCTTTGTATTGACCAGGGGCCTTATGCATGGACCATAATAGTAGTGCATAATGCTAATGGTGATGATAATTCAATTGGACAATGCATTTGATGAGAAAACACATCCTTAGTGTGTCATACATTAGAATCAATCTAGATCAAACTCATGAGGCAAATATTCCTTCTAGATACCTTATGTTATTTTTTAAGGCCCAATATGTGGATTAAAAAACTTAAAAGTCGTGTTTAAGGCCTAAACTATTAGTTTTTACTCGATGATTTCTTGGCCCACAGGACATGTTGTGCATTATGGGTGCACCGAACCTTATAATTAGTATTGTATGCCACTTGTGAAACCAATATCCCTTCCATAAGTTCTATGTCAACATTAAGGTCCCATGATTTTTCCATGAGCCCTTGAAGAGTTGGTATCTACAAGTAGGGATGTCCATATAGATGAAATCTAGGTTTTGTGATAATTTTGAAATATACAAGGGAAAGACATGGATCCTAAATGCAATACAATAGATCTAGTTCTTCTTAAAGAGGAATTTTAGGTAGTTCTTAAATATTTATTTGTTATAAGAATATATTTAAGAGGAACTCCACCTCTTGAAGTTCAAAGAATTAGATGGGGACTATATAGTCTAAGACCCAAAATGACACCAATTGAGACCTATTGAAATTTTGCATGAAGTGAAAAAGTTGGTGATGAAGGCCTTGGTGTGAGCATTGGAAGAAAGGTTTGTGAGATCCAAAGAATATAGTTATTACAAGTGCTAAAAATTAAAATAAAATTTTAAAAAGGGCGAGCTTACCTCTAGTAGTTTCCATTATATGTCATATATGTCTCTACATGTTAATCTAACATGGTATTAGAGTAGGTTCGTAAGAATCTTCATAGAGTGGAGATAAAATAGATCATAGTAGATAGATCACATTGGTTACATAGACTAGAAAATTGAAACCATGGCCACCAAGGAGTTGCACTATCGAGCTGGTTGCTTTTGGGAGAAAAATTGTATCGTTTGATGAGCACATGCAAATGGAGTTGGCGAAGTGAACTTGCATTGGATATGGAATCACATTAGCCTATAAGGGTTTCAGATTCATGTTGAAGGAAACATGCACATTTTTGTTACTAGCATTTTAAATGTATAATTTCCTCAAAGTCAATGTCTTATTAGCATGAGGAAAATATGTTGGCTATGATATCTAAAGAACTTCATTGAATAAGTGATCCATGGTTAATTTTCACCTTAGAAATCCTCATGGTGAGTTTTGGTAAAATGATAAAAGCATTCATGTTAAAATTTTGATAATGAATAACACTTCTAGTGATCTATCCTACATAAATCCATTATAATTTGTGCATGACGAGAGAGTCTTTCTGTAGAGGATTTTATTACTAGAGGCAAAGTATGTTGTCAGAACGGGATTGGATAGATTTAGGAGCAGTCGAGTGGGGCGGAAAGCAATTTCATTCTTAAACCAATGAGTGGGAGTCAGGTTCATCCTTTGGGAAAGTGAGGACAGTAACAAAAGAGTGTAATTTCGTAACGAGAGTGTGTTTTTTATCCCTGGTGGTCAGGATTCCATGATTACTATAATAACAAATAACAAATAAGAAATGAATTTCAAATTTAAAAAATGGAAGAAAAATAATTAAACTTACCATTTTGGGTCTATTAATCACTCCTTCATATTGCAGGTGGTGTCATCTTATCATTGGATGGATTTGGAAGTTGGATTATGCAGCCTCCTACAAAAGACGATTGAAAAATCAAATATAAAGAAAACCCTCAAATTAAACTCTTGTCCGAATTCAGAGCGAGACCCTGTTCAAATTCAAATCTTCAAGAGAGAAACCATAGTTAAGAAGCAAACATACTTGACTTATTTAAGGTCCGATAAGTTGTATCAATTGTTAGGACCAGTAGCCATTTTGTTACGTATGTGAATATAGTGTTTTTAATCATTCATTTCCGCTAAAGAAAATCTATTCGTGCACTGCACAAAAAAGGTAAATATTTGTTCACAAAATCCATTCCTTCAAGAGTTAGATGTAAAGGAACTTACTAGAGGCGAGACGTAGAAGGGTTTGAGAGCCAGATCTGGCGTTGCGTAGGAGGATTTGAGAGCCAAAGGCATGATGTAGGAGGGTTCAACTAGTAGAGCAGGAGATGGCACGGCGTAGGAGGGTTGGAGAGCCAGAACTGGGACGCCATAGGAGGTTTCAAGAGCCAGAGGCGCGTATTTAGACGTTTTGAATAGTAGAGCAGGAGCAGGCGTGGTGTAGGAGTTCGGAAAGCCAGAGCTAGCATGACGTAGGAGGTTTCAAGAGCCAAAGGTGTGACGTCGGAGGGTTCGACTAGTAGAGCATGAGCTGGTGCTACATAGGAGGTATCAAGACCCAGGGTGTCACGCCCCTACACCTGCGGTGATCTTCCAACCACTTGTAGCGAGGTGTGGCACCACCGAACGCTTTCTTTTTAACAATACTAACGTTTATGGACTACGCCTACTCCAACATAAACTTACTTTAACTTATGTTTTCTTGCAACCAAGTAAAGAGTTATCCTTTATACTTTAAAGAAGATCATTCTCAATCATTAACCATGTACAATAAACCGAGAACATCAACAATACACAAGTATAAAGGGAGGGGCAACTCCCAGAAAAGTTTGCCCAACAATTTTATTATATCAAGAATATCAGATTTTACAACAAGTGTGTCTTGGCCGAACCAAGTCTCACACTTAACCAATTTTTACAAAAGACAGGCCACCCGCCTTTTACAACATTTCATGCATCTTTACATAAGAAGGAGTGCTCACCCGAGCCACTCAATCTCCCTACCAAATCCTGCATAAAACCGCACACAACTTCCACCTTCACACCTCAAACCGCACTTAAGTCAAAACTACACCTTAGAAGCACTACGCATGAGATATGCGTAGTCTTCTTTACCCTTATGTTGTTTTACCCCTTGTACGAATGAATAGTGCGAAGTTATGATGATTGAATGAGGAGCAGCCCTCCCATATATATACGCTCACATCATGGCATATAATCTTTGGGCCAACCTCTTAAATACTAATATGAATGCCCCCACATCATTTCTTTTATGATGTCGGCTTTATTATATTTTATTGTTTATTATCTTTATATGTTTACATAACATGTGTGCTCACATAACATGCGTACATGAAACTTAGTTAATTTTCTGCCCAAGTGTCTTTCATCGCATTTTAGTTTGTTGAAACATCGCTTTCCCGTGTGCGCTCACCCGCCCGTCGTGCAGACCCGCCCACCTGTCGTGCAGACCCGTCCGCCGTGCAGCCTCGCCCGCCCGCCGTGCAGCCTCGCCCACCCGCCGTGCAGCCTCGCCTGCCTGTCGTGCAGACCCGCCCGTCAGTCGCCCGCGCCCGCCCGTGCGCCCACGCTCGCCCATGCGCCCGTGCACGGTGACTTTGCCCGGTGCCCGAACGCGCCCGTACCCAAGGACCTTACATCCTCCTCCACCTGAAATCGTTGTCGTCCTCGACAACATACCATCCCGGTAGCCATCCACCAAGATCATCATCATCCACGATGTCGACCTTTCCACACAAGGCAAACATCCCTGCAACATATGTAGAGACTCTTTCTCCACTATGTCCCGGCCTAGTGACCACTGCCACCAAGCTCCCCATACCAAAGTATGTATCTCCATAATCCATGCTCAGGTCCATGGAAACTCCATCCATCTCATCTGCAACATGTCATGATGCTTGATGCCAAGCCATCCCTGCATCATCATCCATATGTGTGCCTCCTCAACGTGAAGAGACCATCTCATCAAACCGACTCTTGATGTGCCCCATTCAGGTCCATGAAGCCCCCTCCATCATCTGCAATGTGCCATCCTCAAGTCTTCAATCAACTCTCGATGTGCCCCATTCAAGTCCATGAAGTCATCTTCATCATCTGCAATGTGCCATCCTCAAGTCTCCAATCTTATCAACTCTTGATGTGCCCCATTCAGGTCCATGAAGTCTCCTTCATCATCTGCAATGTGCCATCCTCAAGTTCCCATGTCACACTAGCAAGTCCTCCTGCATAACATTCCTGCCCTAGCACTCCTCTTTGGATGTCCCTTGACATCTCTACAAGTGCTTCCACACAATGTCCTTGCATAGGTCTGCCATGCTCCATATCTTTAAGTCTCCAACCTGATGTCCATGATTATGTTGTCCAGGTAGTCCAACCAAGTAGACCTACCACAACAATCGGTCATCCTCATCCAAGCTGCTATCTTCGGTTTAGTGAACTTGGTCACCCAACCATCCCATCATTGCATCATCATGTCATGAGTCCCTCCACCATAGCTCCTCCACCAAAGTGTCCATCAAGACTATCTCTTGGTCTCGGCCATGAGAAGTCCACCCAAAACATCACAAGTGTGTGCCCTCCTCAATCTGTCCATGAGTCATGCCGGGCACTTAGCCAATTCTTCATGTGGCTAAAGCATGACCCAATCCTCCACAACGATCATCAAGTTCCACCCTTGTCCCGGGTTCTTGCACCTTCCATCACAAGGTCACAAGTAGCCCCAACAAGCTCTGCAACGGTTGACAATCCTTGCTCTTTCATACAAGGTTCCATCATAGTCATCCATGGTAAGATGTCCCCTTGTCTTGGCAAACTGACTTTGCCCTTTCCTGCACACGGTCCATCTCCCAAATGCCCAAATGAAACACAAGTATCATCACTTACTTCATCATCATGAGGCTCCTCCATGTGAGTGACCTCATCCATACATGTTGACAAACTGCACGATCCTGGTTCAACTTGATCATCCTCAAGTTCATCCTTCATCGTAGTCATGTCTTCAACATCTTTGATCATCACGGCTTCCTCTTCCTTGATGGCACAATCTGCAACTTCACCTTGCTCCATTGCCCAACCGGGTTGAAGAAGTTCTTTCTCAGCTTCAGCCTCCCTCTTCAAGGCTATGAGATGCCTCAATTCCTTCTGTCTTATCTCGAGCTCCTTGAATTCTGCTTCAATCAAGTCTCCTTCCTTTGCAAGTCGAAGAGCTTCCCCCATATCAGGAACCCCTTCCTTAACCAAGGCACAGAGAGCATCCCTTGTTTCAAACATCCTTTTGCCACATTCTACAAATCTTTGTGTTACTCTTTCTGACTCTTCAAGTAGACTCCTTCCGAATTCTTTAAAGGATGTATAACGCAATTTCTGCAAGATAGACATCTTCACCTACAACCTGAACTGGCCCTTGTTCCACTTCGTGTGAAACGGTCTCCTTCACCTGCAAGTACCCTTGTCACTGTCACGAGAAACCTTTGCTCACCGGCTCCGACCGAGCTCTGATACCAACTGTCACACCCCTACACCTGCGGTGATCTTCCAACCGCTTGTAGCTAGGTGCGGCACCACCGAACGCTTTCTTTTTAACAATACTAACGTTTATGGACTACGCCTACTCCAACATAAACTTACTTTAACTTATGTTTTCTTGCAACCAAGTAAAGAGTTATCCTTTATACTTTAAAGAAGATCATTCTCAATCATTAACCATGTACAATAAACTGAGAACATCAACAATACACAAGTATAAAGGGAGGGGCAACTCCCAGAAAGTCTGCCCGACAATTTTATTATATCAAGAATATCAGATTTTACAACAAGTGTGTCTTGGCCGAACCAAGTCTCACACTTAACCAATTTTTACAAAAGACAGGCCACCTGCCTTTTACAACATTTCATGCACCTTTGCATAAGAAGGAGTGCTCACCCGAGCCACTCAACCTCCCTACCAAATCCTGCATAAAACCGCACACAACTTCCACCTTCACACCTCAAACCGTACTTAAGTCAAAACTACACCTTAGAAGTACTACGCATGAGATATGCGTAGTCTTCTTTACCCTTATGTTGTTTTACCCCTTGTACGAATGAATAGTGCGAAGTTATGATGATTGAATGAGGAGCAGCCCTCCCATATATATACGCTCACATCATGGCATATAATCTTTGGGCCGACCTCTTAAATACTAATATGAATGCCCCCACGTCATTTCTTTTATGATGTCGGCTTTATTATATTTTATTGTTTATTATCTTTATATGTTTACATAACATGTGTGCTCACATAACATGCGTACATGACACTTAGTTAATTTTCTGCCCAAGTGTCTTTCGTCGCATTTTAGTTTGCTGAAACGTCGCTTTCCCGTGTGTGCTCACCCGCCCATGTGCGCTCACCCGCCCGTCGTGCAGACCCGCCCGCCTGTCGTGCAGACCCGTCCGCCGTGCAGCCTCGCCCGCCCGCCGTGCAGCCTCGCCTGCCTGTCGTGCAGACCCGCCCGCCGGTCGCCCGCGCCCGCCTGTGCACGGTGACTTCGCCCGGCGCCTGAACGCGCCCATACCCAAGGACCTTACACAGGGGAATGAAATATAATTTCAAAGAAATACAATTTCAATCAGCAATATGTTTCATTTTTTTTTATTTTATTTTTAATTTTTTTTGTCAAGTTGTCTGTGATCCTCTAGCCTTGACCTGTGGCTCGAGGAGCCACGACCTAGGGGCATTTAATATGTCAGTCATCTAGGGATTGTAAATGGATTGATCCAGACCAGCCCTAAGTTGACTGGATTTTTTAGCATGTGTCCTCCCCCTAGCATAGGGCATAACCACCCTTCGTGAGGTTTGATACTAGTTCACCTTGCTAACGAGGCCCATCCTCAATCGGTTGTGCTAGTGGGTCTTGACAATTTTTAATTATTATAATAATTAAAATTTTAATAATAATAATAATAATATTTATTTTCAATTATTATAATTATTAATAATGATTGAAATTTAATAACAATAATAATAACAATAATAATAATAATAATAATAATAATAATAATAATAATAATAATAATAATTAAATTTTAATAATTATTAGTAATAATAATCACATTTTAATAATAATTAAAATAATAATAATAATTATTATTATTATTTATTGTTAATTTTTATATTTAATTTAGCTAATATGTAATGTATGAAGGGACAATCTTGCCCATAAAGTCTGGTTTTGCCAGCACGATGAGACTACTATAGTTATGGAATAGGTCCAATTTCCTTTAAATAAAAGGTTGTAATCCAAAGGTGATCCACAACCTTTACTTTTACATTGATATATTTGCCTCCTAACTCGAAGGGAAATGATGATATGACTCCCTATGGCTGAAATGAATGGCTATCAAATGCCTACAACATGGTGGATGAGGAAACCGAAGAGGGAGAACACAAAGCTTTCCGGTAAGATGAAGACATGAGAGAAATCGAGGCTCCTTCATCAAACACATGACAATAAATGTTTAATCTATGCAACTTAACTTGAATTTGAAAATACACTTGATGAGGAATCCTAGGTCTTTCTTGGTCCAAGTCGAATGAAATGTGTCTAATATGTCGACGTCACTAATTGAAATCAACAATACATTTCTTTGTAAAATGAAATTTTTGAGGGCTTCTTAAAAATACATGTGGGACATATAGAATAAGGTCAACATGTGGCTTCTCTATGTGGAGAGGGAACTAGTTTGTGAAGTCAATGGATTATTTGTAATAGCAATCTTTCCTAATGCATCATAATTGCATGCTTGAGTTTGCAAATTAGTGTATTTGTCACATAAATAAACAAATGCACTTGAGGTAGAACTCCCATTTTGAGATATTTCCACATTTCCCCCTTGTGGGGGTGGGGGATTAACCACCACAAGTTGTTGTTACAATGGAGGAAACAAATTTGTTAGAATAGTAGGTTCATGTGATGTGGAACCTCGTTGAGCTAAGTACTTGTGTATGTCATCAATGAGTGGAAAATGGTGAGTTAGATGATCCCCTTCTTGTATTTTACTAGTAAAATGGATCATCTTCTTATGCCCATTATCTATAGTAGAAATAGTCATGTTTTCTATAGTTTAGTGGAACTTCTAATCCACTCATAGTTTTGGCTAGTTGTCAAAACCACTAAATTATGCACATGATGTTCCACTCTAGTAATTAGTGCATAAATTTATAAGACCATACAACCATTTCCATGGAACTAGTATTTACTTATAAAAATGTGGCAACTTATGCATTATTGATAAAAAATATGGGAATTATTTTGTGTTACTTTCCAATTCTATGAGAAGGATACATCATATGTCAACTTACTTTGGCATATTCATAGTTCCCATAAATGGAGCACTCATAGTGTCTAATAATAGGTTCCATAATTGGTGACTCCATAGAAGTACATGTTGCAAAGATGAACCCCATAAAATATAATATTGCATAGGAAAAAATAAAAAGGGATAGAACACAAAGGGATAGACCACAAAGAGATCTAGTTGGTTAAAAAAATACAAAAGATTTAGATAGGTAAGACAATGAGCCTTCTGAATTTCTATCTATGTATGTAACATGTAAAGGGCATATCATGGTATTTCTTGGACATTCATGCATACTTCCTTATCATGCCTACTTGATTCCTTGATAGTTTTTTTTGGTTTAGTATAGAAATCTCTATAAGTGATTTATTTAACACTTGGAGGAGTGGGCCATGTGTTGTATGGGTCCTCTATGAGCTCCCCATATTACTAATTTTATACTAACCTGGGAGGTGAAGTTTTACATTAATAGGAGTTCATTAAGAAGTTGATTAAACCATCTATGCCTCAACAAATGAAGATTAAGACATGTGGTGATGGGAGAAAAGACAAAGGGTTTCTTCAATGGCCCCCTTTTTTAATATGTATATTTAATTCTTTTTATTTTTGGTGTTTCAAATGAGTCTTAAGTCCTTAATTGTGGTCTAGGTAAGTAGATAGCAACGATGATAATTAGTTCCTAGATAGCCATCATTTTTACATTCATGGGGACTAACATCCTTAAAGATTGGAAGAACGAGCATAAGAGACATATAATAAATTAAGTGTGATTCATTGAGGCAAAATTCCTTTTCATATAAATTATGTTGATAATGATGACGATGATGATGATGACGACGATGACAATGACAACAACGACGATGATGATGATGATAATGATGATGATGATGATGACAATGACGACGACGATGATGACGATTTTAAAGATGATTTTGATGAAAAATATTACGATGATGATGATGATGATGAATATGAAAAAGATGATGGTGATGATGATGAAGTTGATGATGACAATGATGACAAAGATGATGATGAAGGGTAAGAAGTTTTCTCAAATGGAACAGTAAGGAGTTTTATCAACCTCTAGAATATGAAGTACATTATAAGCCTGCAACTAGTAAATAGTAATAAATAATTTCATCTACTTGAAATTTATATATGCTATAATTTTGTCGTTTGATTGTTGAATTCCATCTGTGAGTCATATTTGAGTCTCGAAACCCTCCCATGTTGCCAATGCATGCATATACCATAAAGATGTCAAATTTCAGTGCAAATGAGAACAAACTGAAAAAAAATTTCAACATTGGCCCAATTCTCAAGTCACATCATGACCAGCACGCAATGCCCCCAAGGGCGCTCGAGTCCTCTGCCTTCATGTGGGCATGCCCAGGGTGCAGGCATTCGCCCTGCTGTAAAAATCAGTGAAAAAAATTCATTAGCTCACGAATGAAAACAAAATATTATCATTTTTTAGTACCATGCTTCATAATCAATCAATTATATACTAAAATTTAACACCTAAAATTTACTTTAGTCAATTTTCTAAGGATCATTATGATACCCCATTGTGGGAAGTTTGTTCATGGGGAGTCATGGGCTGAAACTACTTATTTTGTGCAGGCGCCCCTTTCTAAGTCGGATCGACCCACCAACTCATCGCACTGGCACCCTGGCACCCTGCCTTCGTGTGGGCGTGCCGAGGGTGCAGACACTCACCCTGCTATGAGAATCAGTGAACACGAATAATTAACTTATCAATGACAACCAAATATAATAAATTTTCATTTCCATGATGCATGATCAAGTAGTTATAAATCAATTTTTAACACCTAAACATTAATTTAGTGAATTTTATAGAAATCATTATGAGACCCCTGTTGGGATGGGGTTCCTTGGGTCAGTTTTGGGGTTAAGATAACCCAAGTTTTGGTACATTTTTTGTAAATAATATAAAGTCTCCATGATTTGTGGATGCAGAGCACGTAGATGAATAGGATTCAAAGGAGTTTAGCCCCTTGTTTTATGTAAGTTTTGAGTCGGTTTTGAGATTCACCCATGGTCCATGCACCATAGCATTGTATGAAAAAGGCTATAAATAGGTGTCTTAGAGAGTCTAAGGGAAAAGGGAGAAGTAGTATGAAGAGGTGATAGCGAGAAGAAGTGGGTAATATAGGAGAGGAAAGGCTCTACAACTAAATGCACAGAGGCCTAGGTAGAGTCTGCAGCTGAGTGTGTGGACCCCTATAGCTGTGTGTGCAGGGAAATTTTGAGTATGTAACCTTGAATTGAAGATCAATAAAGACAATTTCTGAAGAATTCTTGCATATTTACGTTTATCTCTGTTTCCGTTAATGTTATATGATGTCGATGAATGATGTGTTTTATGGAATTTTGATTGAATAAGTGTTAATTCTCTTGAATAAGTGTTAATGAGGTAGCAATGCATGTATAAGTACTTTTGCGAAGACTCTAATGAGTTCTCTGATGATTATTAATAACTTAAGTAAATCTGCACGAACCCAAATTTAGGATTGCTCTCTGATGCCCGTAAGTAGACAAATTGACTATTAAGGGTCCGTAAGGACTGATCGTAGACCTTCGCAAAGGTCTGAAGGCTTTTTGACACAGTTGTAATGACGAACCCTAAGAGTGTATCGATCTGCGTGGAGATAGATCTGAGGTGCCGGAAGACACCACACTAGTCTTTGGATGCTGAAACTTGGTTCTTGCATCCCCCCATACTTCTTTGGGTGAGATTGCAGCCTGAACTACGTAGGTTGTTTATGAAAGGGCTAGTAGTGTAGGGTTTTGTTGGTTTGCGCATCTAACTTTGAACTTGGGTCAAGGACCCCTAAGACAACAAATGGTTCAGTTGCTAGGACTAGGATCTACTTGAAAGAGATGTGTGATATCACATCATTAGAATTTGACCAAGAAAGAGATTGAAAAGTGGTTGGATCAGAATATTCACGAGTTCGCGGCACAAGAAAACATTAATCCACACCTATCGAAGGAAGAGTGCTTGAACAGGTATCTGTATACGGAGATACATGAGATATTCTTCTCCACTTTTCCCATTTAACTATATGAATGGTTGGCTAAATTGACAGATAACCAAGGAAGGTGGAAGCTCGATAATCCTATAGTGTGGACTTCATAATTAGTGTGATGGCTAGAAGCTTCTGAAAACAAGATCGCACAGGCTGTCGATTACTGGCTCGATTGAATTCTAGGAGGAGTTGTTACAGAATTTGCAGTTGATACCTCAGTCAACTATAGTGAAGTGGAGTGGTAATTTTTCAAAGGACCGAGAGGTAAGTACTTAAGATCATTGAATACTTGGATTAAAATTATATTATCTGAAAATTGGGTGATGGCATTACTTTGATGTTCGGAGCTACGCGAAGTGGATAGTTCTTTAGAAATCGCGAAGGATCAGGATCAGAGTATAGTCCATTGATTGGACCTCCTCCAATTGACAACGAAGGGGCGGAACAGACTACATCACGAAGCGCTGTTTAGCTAATCATTTAGGGTATTCCTTGCATAAATCATCCATCCACTCCACCTCCACCTCCACCTCCAATGCATACACATTCACCCACACCTCCACCTCCACCACCACCATTCATTTTTGCGAACACAATGAAGCTACCGATTTTCAAGGGCACAGGGAGTGAAGATACAAATGAGTTTTGGTTTGTTGCGAATGTTGTGTGGAGAATGCAACAAATTACTGATGACAATATATACAAGGCATAATTGGTTACCGCTCTGCAAGATCACGTGCTAACTTGGTATATTAAGTATTGTTCCAATAATCTTCTTACAACACTAGCAGAGAATAAGGCAGATTTAAACATGGAGTTTAGTAAGCCTAAGTCTGACGCACACTCAGTAATTGGATTCAAAGAAATCATGATGAGGGTCGATGAGACGCCTTGGGAATTAGATCAAAGGTTGAAGTGTCAGATTTGAGAAGATAACATGCAGCTCACAGATAGTCAACATCACGAATGGTTTATAGCTTCACTTCTGCCCCACCTGATAATTTCTCTATCACAACAGGAGATAGGAACATAGGAAGAAGCCTTGGAAATCAAAATGAGGTTGCATGCATCACCTATTTAGGATGTGACATTGGGGGTATAACAGATCCACTCTCATTTACAGAGCCTACACCTAGAATTATAGAGTTTGAAGAAAGACAAGGAGACTAAACCGGAAGTGCACATGAAGGTCTAGTGTTTGAAGTGCAAGGGCCAAGGGCACGATAAAGACCATTGTCCCGTGTATGCGAATTATATTATAGGAGGGGGACCAATTCCCCTAAAGCCAGAAGCCTCAGTAGGGTCGAGCATGGGGGCTATGCTGTGGTGTGCTATTTGTCAAGTTACTGGACAACATGCGATGGATAATTTCCATTTACTTCAAAAGTTCGTCCAGACATCTCAACAATTGTTCTATAAATTTTGCACATTTGTGGGCCATGATGAGCGCCACTGTCAAAGCTATGAGTTGATGATGGAAAGAACAACTACATACTGGATGCAAGAAGAAACTCGGCCTCTAGATCAGGGCGCCGAAGGGGCACGCGAAGGTTATCTGGGATGAGGACAGGGTCAAGGAGGAGGAGGACCTGGTAAAGGCCCTAGTCACATTATCTGTTACAACTACGAACAACCTGGGAACTATGCACGAGAATTCCACAATCAAACGCCCCCATCATGTCAATACTACAACCAGTTTGACCATGCTATAGAAGAGTGCCTGTTGCTGATAGATAAAATGCAAGAGAAGAAAGCGCAGCCTCAGTAGCCTACGCAGAACTTACAGATGATGAGAGTTGAGCCTCGCGAGGAGGATCAGAGCGTAAATATAGTGCTGAGAAGTGGAATAATGACTGGCGATGACAAAGGTAAATGGCCTGAAGAGGACAGATGGGTCCGCAAGGCCCCAGAGAAGGAAGGTGGCTTTGATCTAAATCTAGCTAAGCAAACATTTGTGGAGGCCAAGAAGAGCTTCACTGAGGCCTCCACCTCAAGAAGCCAGGACAAGATGCAAGAAACTAGCGCGCCTGCAGAAGTTGATCCCTCTATACTCACTACCTTTTTGGAGACCTGAATAAAGCTGTTGCGTGATAAAAAAGTTGTGGAAGGCTTGCGAGAATTAATAAAGAAATGTGCCAGTAAAGAGAAGGTCCTTGATGGAAACCGGGTGGTCAAAAAAATTTGAAAACAAAAGGCATGAACAGGGCGCGAGATGAGGCTCACTGCACAGATAGATGATTATGAGATGGACCACGCCATCTTGGATATGGGGTCTGATGAAAATGTATTACGAAAACAAACATGGGAAATAATGGGGAGAACTTCGATGCAGTGGTCTTCGATTCATCTCAAAATGGTGAAGCAATAGAAAATCATCCCCATGGGATGATTATATGGAGTAATAGTTGATATAGAAGGTGCGAGTGTGATGGCCAACTTTGAGGTTATAGAAATCATCGATGACAGTAATCCATACCCCGTACTGTTGGGAATTGATTGGGCCATTGATATGAATGGGGTCATCAATTTGAAGAAGAGGACAATGTCATTTGAAAGAAAATTGCTTCGAGTTGTAGTATTGTTGGAACCTGCAAAAGGGGCGTGATATACTGAACCATTCCATGATTATGAAGAAAGTGATGATGAACTGGATCAAATCTACAAAAGAATAGCGTGAGATCAGGACCGAATCAATCTGACAATAGATGGGAGGATTGCATGGGATCAGAAGAGTTCCTACACCTCTAATTCAAACGAGGAGTTAGAACATTGGAAGAATCGCTTGCATGAAGTATCTACATTGCGATGAAATATGATGACAAAGTTGCTATGCTGTGTTTCATCGAAGGTAAGGAAATTACCTTATTATGATGGTTTAACTAACGTTGATATGTTTTTGGATGAATTTGAGCGCGAAGTCTCTAAGGGTCACCTCTTCCAAGCATTAGAGTTGGCACTGTGTGCTATGCTTGTTAGGGTCGGTCTATTCATCCCTTCGTCAGAGATCAAAACCTCTTTTATTGCATTTCATTTTAGGTGTCTCATTCAGCTCAATCATCTGCATTCCATTAGGAGCATCGATCTTCTGACGAAGGGTCTTGTCTCCATACTTCCCTCAAGTCATGTACCTGCGGTTCGTGTCTGATCATCAAAGTTCATCAAATCAAATTTTACAGTCATTATGGATGGTCTTTTGGTCAGCCAAGAGTCATTTCAGTCATTAGGTCTAGGGTTTTGCAAATTTTGTCTTCAAAGTGTCCAATAATGCCAACAGGCACATGAGGATGTCCCTAATAAGTTTTCATTCCAAAATTTTCATTATCAATAATGCTTGAGAATGATTCTTCTTCAAAACTCTGTTTTGAAGAAGAAATCGTTAAATTTATTTTTTATAATAAATATTCAATTTTTAAGGTTTTTCAAGTTCTATAGTTCTTCAGTGTAGCCCTGGTCATCCTTTGCTGAAATCTAAGGCCATCATCCCTACAAAAAAATTGCCAAGAGTTTCATCATTTCAGTCAAAAGTCAAAGGAAACAACAAAAAACAGAGTTTGTATTAGAAAGTGAAAAGTGCCAAACTGGAAACATTAGAAAGTGGGTTATTGAGATCAAAAATTTAAGTCCAATGGTTATACAAGATATTTTGGTGTCAAAAAAATTCATTTGCACACAAGGAGACAACAATAAGTCAAGTTAGATTGTGGAAGGGCGGAATTATGATTTTGAAGGCCGACTGTGTTGAATTGCTTGCGCAACGCATTGGGAGGAAGGCGCGACGCACATAGATAGCGCGGCGCATACAGATGTTTTTCACTATGTAATTTATAAGTGTCACGGCGCACATAGACGACGTGGCACATTGGGTTGTGCGTGCAGCGCACAGAGCTGCCAACTGAAATTTCATCACTGCTTCCAAATTTATTCAAATCGACTCAGTCTTCTATGATCCAAGTGTGTGAGCCTTTTCCATTGCTATTAAATGGTATTTGTTGTGATTTGAAGAGAAGAATATAAGGTTTGAATGGTGAAAATGTAAACCCTATCTTTTTGTTGAAGCTGCTCCTTAGGATTTCAAATGGTGTTTAAAAAGTCATTTTCATGCTGAATACTCACTCTCATACTATCATTTCCTACTTGTAATACCTTTCCCCTCACTGTCACATCATTATACAGTCCCTCTCCTTCTCCCCTATATTCTAAAATCATTCATATCATTTGTCCCCATTTTGTTTTTTTTTCCTATCCCTAAACACTACCATTTCTTATCATTATCCCTTTCCCCATATCATTTGCAAAATCCATAAATCCCCAATTCCCAACAGTCAAGTGATTGTTATTGCACACCTTAATTTCACTTGAAAAACTCCAACTTTCCCACCATTTCATATTCCTCACTGTCCCTCATTTCCCTTTGGCACATTTGGCATTGAAAACAAAGGCACCAATTAGTCATTCTCAACAAAACAAACATACACCTTGCTTGAAACATTATGGAAATGGAGATTGATTCATCATATGAACAAGATAGTGATTCTACCACAGAGCTTCATGCACTGAGAAGGCCTTGTAAAGGAGGCAAACATGTTAGAGAAGAGCCCACCTCTTTGACTGAATTGCAAGCTTGCCCACTTGCCATGGCATGTTTCCAACAACATTCATGCTTTCAGTATTACGAAATGATTGCTCAGATTTAGCATCATCAGGAGTTGGGTCAGTTATTTGTTTTGCATTTGCATGATGGTCAGGTAACTCTTTCTAGTGTAAATTTCACCTTGACACTAGAGACCATTTCTCAAGCAACAAGAATACCGAACATAGGTGAGGAGTGGAACAAAAGAATGTAGGTAGAAAAAGTACATTATGAACCATACATCAGGCCCAGCTATGTGAAACAGCTCAGCAGGGTGTTCCCATTCCGGTTTTTGAAAGAATCCTATGCGTCATTGATGAGACTCATTATCAGATACTTCAGTTGTGAGGGCCGCTTCTCATGCCTCTATGCATACCATATCAGATTGTTGATGCATTTCATGAGAGTGAAGATGATGAACATTCCATATTTCATGTGCCGAAACATCAAGAGGATGACTACTCTTGTGCAAAAGAAGACTCCTGAACAACAGTACAATAGCATTTACCATTATGCGCTCATCAAGATCATTATTGTATATCAGCTTGGCTTGTAGGGTATCACATGGGAAGATTTCATTTCCCATGAGTTCTTCATAGCTTCAGCAGCTCATCAGGAGGTTGTCCATCATGCAGGTGAACCTTCACATCAGCATGGAGGTCAGGAGGCAGAGACTACTAGTGTGCCGACATATATCACCTATCAGAGAGGCATGAGAGGATTTTTTGCAGCAGCCCGACGAGTACTATCTCCAACTGGGGTGGAAGGGGTCTCGTTGCCATCATTAGTAGTACATGTACAGAACAGAGGCAAGAAGCCTATGTAGAATGAGGGCCCTTCAGGAGGCCTAGACACTGATTTCATACTCATCGATGATGATGTGAGCTCTCCTAGCTCAAAGCTGATGGAGGTCATTCAGGAGTAGAAAGCGGAGATAGATGCATTGACCAACCAGTTGCAGAGAGCTCAATGGGTCATAAACTATTTGGAGCAGTGAAACAAACAATTGGAGGATTAGCATACAGTCATGGAGTTACAAAACATTTGGCAAAACCACCAAGTTGCCCAAAGGAGGAGGATAGAGTTCACTTCATTAGAGCAGGAGATAGAGGCTGATCGAGAGACTTGGCTTGAGAGGGTCAATATTCATCTTGAGAAGCTGTTGGCGAAGGAAAAAAAAGACAAGGACATGCTTAGGCACATGAAAAATCATTATCGGGCACAAACTCATGTTTGCAAAGCAAGGATCAAAATCCTGAAGGCAAGACTAAGGAGGGCACTAAAACGACGCAAAAGGCATGATAGGCTCCAAGTATTGGTTGAAGATTCTTTGCCTAAGCATGATACCTTATGATGGAGTTTTAGTCCAAATTTCAACAAATTTGGAGAAAATTTTGTCAATTTTGAATTTTTTGGCTTCAAAACAGATTTTCCTGCCCAACGCGTAGCGCCACTTGGCACGCGCTTATAATTGGGAGATCTTCTAGAGGAAAATTTTATATTTTTGGATTTGTTATGAAAATTTATGCATGCTCATGAATTACCTAAGGATTTCATCAAGTTCTGGGTTGCCTAAAGGGTCAAAAACTCACAAAAAATGACCTCTCTACCACCTTTTGCACCCACAGGAAGCAGTGTTAGGAGATTGGATTTTTGGAGGGGCAAATGGATACCAAATCTAGAAATTCCACTTAGATTCGAAAGTAGACGAGTAGGGCTTTCCAACGAGCTATCTTGAGTAGAGAAAATTTTAAGAACCTCCCCTAAATTTACATGTATAATAAATGGGCGAATCTCCATGGCATATAGGAAAAATGGAAGGCAATTTTATCAATAATATGATATGTATATATATAATTTTTTGGCGAATCTATCACTAGGCATGGCGAATATTTTACTCAATTATAAAATCTTGTGTTTATTGAATACACAAATGAAATCATTGCATTTCTTTAAAATATCTTTTGAAATCAAAATTACCAAAATTACATATCGATAACCTAGTGGGTGTAGGATAAAATTCACCCGTGCCATTCACAGAAAGCATGAGAAAAAATCTAATACTATATATAAAACCAAGAAAAATTTAAATTCATCACTTCTAGGGACCTCGTAACCACCCTGCCAATACACAAGTATGTTCCTGTTTGCAATTAGAAAAATTACCCAAATTACTATCTGTTTACTCCAGCATATGTTGGAAAGTTATAGAAGGATGACTAGTGCAATCAATCCATTCCTTTTAGCCCTAGATTTGTTTCAGTTTAAAACAGAAGTATACGAATATACTTGTCCAATGTCTATGCTTTAACCATTCACCTTAAGATGTTTTTAAAATATAATTTCCTAAGTCTATTTAATATCTTCATTATCATAAAAACCAACCGATATCCATCTTAACTCCACATCTACCACCCTTAGGGGGATGAAATCTATTTATCCCTCTGAGAACTTGGTAGACCCAGAATTAAGATGGATCTAAGATGATAGAATTTCCCCTTTAAATAGTCTATGCTCACATGAATACCATGGTATTACCATGGGTCAATACCATGGGTTATCATAAACCTGGAGCTTAAAAATTACTATTAGTAATTTATAAAAAATAATAAAATTAATAGCTGATTTTTATTTTATTTTTTTATTTTAACCAAGCTAAAATGTTTAACATACATTAAATTAAAACATCCAATTTTACTCTTGGTCGGATCAAATATTTTTTCACTCTATGCTAGTTTGCATATCACAATATTTGATACCTCTAGGGGGTTAGTAGATCCAGAGTAAAGATGGATCTATGCTGGTTTAATTCCCCCATTTAAATAGGCTACATTCCAGGTGGATACCATGGGTCAATACCATGTGCCATTTTGGTGAATACCATGGGTCAATACCATGTGCCATTTTTATTTTTATTAATACTAATATTAGGGTTAATAATGTTTTTTTGCATGGTATTAATAACAATCTAGTCCATGGTATTTGTCCCATAGTATTTTTCCCATAGGTTTCACCTAAATATAACACATTTTTTGAGTGTTCGTAAATATAAGGTGACTTATGGAGTAAATATAAAAAAAAGTTTTATTTGTTTACCATACCTCTCGTTTATTTATATTTTTATTAATTTACCATACCTCTTTTACAAATATGGCATTTGGCCCATAGGATTCACTTAAATAAAACCTCTTTCTTGAGCCTTCATAAATAGAACGAGGGTTATGGATTAAATATAAAAAGAGGTTTTATTTATTTACCATGCGTCTAGTTTATTTATACTTTTATTTATTTACCATACCTTTGAGTAAGTATAAAAAGGCGTTTTAGTTATTTACCATACCTCCACTTTACTTATATTTTTATTTGTTTACACCCTTGCATGTATATAAGGTGACTTATGGAGTAAATATAAAAAATGTTTTATTTATTTACCATACCTCTCATTTATTTATATTTTTATTAATTTACCATATCTCTTTTATAAATATGGTATTTGGGCCTTTGGTCCATAGGATTCACTTAAATAAAACCTATTCTTGAAAATGGGCGAATGGATTCACTTAAATAAAACCTATACCCTATCCCTTAAAATAAGGTGGGCTATTTGAGGTGAATTGTAAAAATGTACTATAATACAAAATATTCGCCCACTAAAAATATAAAACCCCTTAATTCCCCCAAAGGGCGAACATTCCCCCCTAAAATATTCTATGATCTTGAGCTCAATTTTGACTTCGGGAAGACCCTCAAAATCAGCCTCAAAGTTGTGCTACGCATACAAGTTTCAAGCGCGCGCATATGGGAATTTGGCCTATTTTTCACTCAGCAGCTCAGAATTTCATGCAGTTTTGACTAGTTTCACTTTTTCATGTAACTTTTGAATTATCTTGATGTAAATTCATGACTTTGATGTAATTTTGGCACATTGATACTCATCCATGTAGATCCATTCACTAAAATGTGAAAAGATAGTGAATGAATCAGTTTCCTTTTATTTAGAGGCAAGTTGTTTCATTGCCTATTTTTCAGTTCCTTGTTTAGATATGGTTGAAACAACATCTAGAATGATGGGCTTGACCCCTAGAGGAATGGGAAGGAGTTAAGCTTGTCTATATCATGTAATTTCTTAGTCATTTTCAGGGTTGGACACTTGGGATTGCTTGACACTCCATTGTACATCTAATTTCTGCAATTTTGGCAAAGGAAAGACCAGGGTTTTGCAGCTCTTTTTTGGATTCCTGTGGCTATGTGTTTTGATGGTGTTCCTCTCTATGTAATTTGTGAGTTCAATGAAATTTATGTGCATCATTTTCTTTTCTCTTTGCTTCTGAAATTAAACAAATGAGTGATAAAGGTAGAATTCATTAGCTTGTTGTGCTCTGCCTATTAGTTTTGTTTAATTTTCAATGTTTTCTTCAGTTTGAAGAGGATTCTTGGTACCCTCTTGCCATTTTTAGCTTCTCACCGGTCTGAAACCTCCACCTTTACAAATTAAAGCATCAAAACGATTGCCTTTCTTGCCCCAATCAGAACTCTGCAAAACTGGCCTTCATCCCCAAACCCAAAATTGCCTTTCCCTTGATTCCAACAAAACTCTCAAAAAATCAAATCAAATCCATGCACTTCATACCTAGCTTAACATCAGAAGATATTTCAGTCATCTCAAGCCCCAATCGATCATCATTTTTCGAGATTGACCTAGAGAGAGCCCTCTCCTATCCTCATAGGGCTAGCTACGAGTCTGAGCGTGGTTTGATGTTGGCCCTGGATCCTACCTTTTCAGCTTGAGGTAAATCTAGGCTCTAACAATGCCTACACGATGGTGGGGTACGCATAAGGAAAGTTTTGCTAGATGGTGAGAATACAAAAGAATGATGAAGTTGTGTTTTGGGCATGTTAACACCAAAATGATTGAGAAATATAATGCATGTGATCACCTAACAAAATGGACTAAAGCATGGGGGACAGAACTGCAACCGGATTGGGTACACATATTTTTCCGTACTTTGGATACAATTCCCATGAATTGGAATCTAGAAATGGAGCTCCACCATGGCACCGCAGAATGGGATATATTGAAGGAAGGGTTCTTATTGAACTTTAGCTTTTAAGACAGCTTCGCAAGCATCGATGAAGCGCTGCATGAGATTAAGACGGTTGTCTTTAGAACACTGAAGGAACCTATGGAATGGACCCAACTAGATTGGAGCACCTAGTTGCGCCATGCGCTGGCATGCTATAATGTGACTGCAGAAAAGGAGGATGAAGATCCAAGAAAGAATAATATTCCAAAGGTAGAAGGACATCACGAAGTTAAAGGACCAAAAATACAAAACCCAGACATCTCCGTGCCATTGAAGACAAAGAAAGTAAACATTGGCATTGAAGCAAAATTGAAGTTCGTGAAGATTGGAGATTATTGGGACAATGTTACGTGGATAAAGTTGTTGAGTTATTCCGAGAATACTAGGATCTCTTCCCTACTAATTTTTAGGATTTGAAGGGCATAGTTGGTGATTTGGGAATTATGAAGATCACTTTGAAGCTAGATGAGAAGCCTATTAAACAGAGGCTGTATCGCCTTAATCCTAAATACAAGGAAAAGGTTCGCCAAGAGGTGGATAAGATGTTGGAGGCAGGCATCATAGAACCAGTTGAAGAATCTGTTTGGGTGAGCCCGCTAGTGGTTCATGAGAAGAAACAAAAAGGTGAGATAAGGATTTGCATAGATCTATGGAAGATTAATGATGTGTGTGTCCACGACCCATTCCCAATGCCATTTACAGATGAAGTGTTAGATGATGTTGGAGGGCAAGAGGCCTATTCCTTTATAGATGGGCTTTTTGGGTATCATCAGATTAAGATCGTGCCCGAGGATAGGAGAAAAATGACCTTCACGACAGAGTGGTGTTGTTTTCAGTACATTGTGATGCCATTTGGACTCAAGAATGGGCCTGTGATATTTTCCCGCGTAGTCATAACAACGTTCAAGGAGTTCATTCAAAGTTTTTGGAAGTCTACTTTGATGACTGGATGATGTTTGTATTAGTGAAGAACCTTGTAGCAAGCCTATGCTTGATGTTGGATATGTGTTGCAGATACGTCATGCTGAATTTGAAGAAATGCATGTTTTATGTTCCCTTTGCGATCTTGATGGGCCATGTGGTGTGCAAGCAAGGATTGATGGTGGACATTGAAAACATTGTAGTAATAGTGAATTTGGAGTCCCCTAGTAATGTGAAGCAACTGTGTGCAATGCTGGGACATACAAGATATTATAGAAAATTTATCAAAGCTTATGCACAAATTACTTCACCCATGGAGAAACTTCTGAAGAAGGACACAACATTCTGTTGGGACGAAGAATGTCAGTGTAGCTTAGATGTATTAAAGGAAAAGATGGTCACTGCACTGATTTTGGTATTCCCCGATTGGAAAAAGGAGTTTCATGTACATGTGGATGCCTCTTGCATTGCATTGGGTGCAGTGCTAACACAGGCTAGTGAAAGAGAAATGGACAATCCTATAGCCTTTGTGAGTAGGAAGTTATCAAAGGAAAAGAAGAATTCTTCAACGAATGAGCGCGAAGCATTAGCCATGGTGTACGCACTGAAAAACTTCAGGCATTATTTGTTAGGAGGGCATTTCAAGATGTACACAGATCATTCTGCCTTGAAATACCTGGTCAATAAACCTATGTTGGGGGGGAAGATCTGCAGATGGTTGCTATTATTTCAGGAGTATGACTTTGAAGTCATTGTGAAGCTAGGGTGGTTAAATGCAGGACCTAACTATCTATCGTGAATCAAAATAGGAGAGGAGCCTAATAATCTGGAGGAAGGGTTTCCAGATGCGCATCTCTTTACGGTGCGTGTAGCGGATGATCATTTTGCAGAAATTATTTACTTATTGACTACGGGGATGGCACCGGAAGGATATACAAGTCAGCAGAAAAAGGAAATAGTAGTGCGGGCGGCCGATTTTTCAGTCATTGTGGGACATCTGTATAAAATGGGTGCAGATGAAATCTTGCAAAGATATGTGTCGAACTTTGAACGGGATAAAGTTCTCGCTAAAGCTCATGTGGGAGTCGTGGGAGGTCATTATGTAGGCAAGGCAACTACAGAAAATATTTTTCGCATAGGCATATGGTGGCCAGCTTTGCATAAGGATTCCAAGTCATATTGTAAGGCATGTGAAGCATGTCAAAGAACTGGAAGACCATCACGAAGAGATGAGTGGCCACTACATCCTCCAGTATCTTTGCGGCCCTTTGAGAAATGGGCGATTGATTTTATTGGGCCAATTCATCCCCCTAGAAAGAAAATGTGTGCATGCTATATCATCACCGCGGCAGAATATCTAACCAGATGGGTGGAAGCACAATCGGTTAAGGATTGTATAGGGGCTACGACAACAAAGTTCTTGTTTATAGTATGTCTTAACCAAATTTGGCTGCCTGAAAGTGTTAATGAGTGACAGAGGTACGCACTCTCTGAATGAAACAATTAGTGCATTGACTGAAAAATCCAGGTCTACCATAAGAAGAGTACATCGTATCATCTACAGACCAATGAATCTATTGAAGCCTTTAATAAGATTTTGGAGAATGTGCCGACGAAGATCTATAACGTGCAGCGAAATGACTGGGATGTGTGCATACCTGTAGTACTATGGGCTTATAGGACTACTTGTAAGAAGCTAACAGGGAAAACGCCATTCAGATTAGTATATGGGGTCGAAGCTATAATGCCGATGGAGTACATTGTGCCTAGTTTGCGCATAGTAGCCTTGATGGATATGGTGATCGCGAGGCCTTGGAGGAATGGCTCGTGTAGCTGATGGAGCTTGAAGAGGATCGATTTTTGGCAGGATTTCATCAACAAGTATAGAAGGAATGAGAGAAAGAATGGCATGATCTCCATATCAAGCTCTGCATATTCAATTAAGCGATCTTGTCCTGTTATATGATAGTAAATTCACTAAATTTCTGGGTAAATTACAGATGCATTGGTTAAGGCCATATATTGTCAAAGAAACTACAGATTGAGGCGCGCTTCAACTCGTGAAGTTGAATGGGGAACCATTCCCGGGAAGAGTGAATGGGACCATGTTAAAATTGTATACAGGTGATCTTGTACAATGACTATATGACATTAGGATAGTATTAGTGCTCCAGGCAGTTGCAAGGGAGCACGGGACTATAAACTACACTGCTCGGTTTGGAGGACGATGTAGCTAGTAGGAAAATGATGAAGATACAATCCATGAAGCTGTGCTCAGGAAGCTACACCTTGGAGGAAGGCACCATGCAACGCAACCGAAAATGACCATTGGAGTTACTATTCATGACTTGATGGCTAGAAGACGGTTAAGAGGAGTGGGGTGGCGACATTTAAGGCAAAAGTATTTGAATATCTGCCGCCAAAACAAAATTTATTGTCAGAAATTGGGGGAAACGATCAGATTTGAATTCAAAACCCCCTATAAATTACGTCTGCCAGTCCAACGGAGAACAAATTTTTCTCTAAGAGTTGTTAGTGAATTCCACTGTATGTCACCTATGAGCCGAACGTTTTGGGAAGAATTCCTGTCACAAGCAAACATTTTTGCCGAAGCCCACAAGTTGTTTATGGAGAGAATGACTGCGACCAGCCCCGCTCAATCCATGAGTTCGGAAGCAACTGTGTCTGATGCACCAGGACCAGAAGTGTCAAGTGTAGAGGCTACGCCTGCGGGGCCCACTGTGCCAAGGTTGCCTAGGCCGAAACAGATCATGACAAAATTCAAGCAACTTGTAATGAAGGAGAAGCAACCCATAGCAAAGGAAAATAATAAAAAGCCTGTGCCAGTGCATGCATCCCCCAGGAAGCATACCAAAATGTAGAAGCAGAAGATAGATAAGCAGCTGGAGAAAGTAGTGGACCTGAAGGTAGAAGAAGCCTAGGGAAAAAAAGATATTGATGCTGAAGGAGTGGAACCCATAATAAGGCTACCCAAGCATATCCCTTCATGGAAAAGGTCACAAAGGACCTAGATGTTGAGAAATTTACAATATCCACACCCCTGCTACCTAAGCAGGTCCCTTTTGAAGGCCCTCAGCTCGCAAGGGTCCTGTTGTTAAAAATGGAGGATTGGGACCTCGCGGACCATGATAAGTTCCCACAATTGGCTTTATTATGAAGAAACAGGTGTTACAACGTTGGAAACAGAGGAATGTGTCCTTGTTATCGAGCAATTAGGGTTTCTCAATTTACTATGGGTTCCACAGTACCACTGCAACCCCATTAATACGATATGTGTGTGCCAGCTGCTCACATTGGTGCATGATGGATGTTTATGGCTCAGAGGGCCTATCCCCATTACAGACATGCTAATTCAAAAAATCAAGCACCTGCCTTATAAAGGTGTGAACCCGAATAAGGATTTTGGCGGAAAGATTAGGGAAAAAGATTTTGCAGAGAGGATGAATAGGGATTACGACCTCCTCAAGAAGTCGCGAGGCTATTTCATTATTTCCATAACAGACCTGGTAGTTCAATTGGCTGCCCAGATATTGGTAGGGAAGCTGATGAGAAAATGTCGTGCGGATGAAGTTCCAGTGCCCAAAGCTTCCCTTGTTGTGTAGTGTCCGAAAGGCATCCAATTTAATTGGGAAAGATACCTCTGTCAGGAGTTCCTAGTGAACTGCCAAGACGCCTAGGATGAAACCAAGTTGTTTCACTATGCTTGGTTGTTGCTATCAATTATGCTCATTGCATGGGAATTTCTGGAGGATAGCCAATTTCCTTCTCTTGATGAAGGATTTTCGGAGGCTTCGCTTCCTTATGGTCTACAAAGGATGCCGCGTAGATTATAGAGATGAAGATATTTTGGGTTCTTATGGAAAGGAATCTCCACATGGCCATCAATCAACGTATAAGGTTTTCCCCAACCTTGTTCATGTAGCTGTTAGCCTACGTGGCATTCAAGGATCACTTCCACAGAGTCTATATCCAGGCATGGAAGGATCTAGACCAGAAATGGCACCAATTGCCCTATTTGGTGTCAGAACCAGATGTATAGGAGATTGTATCGAAATGACCTGTAGAGTGGCGTGCCTGGTCAGACTTAGTTGCTAGACCAAGAATGGTCTCAGAAAGTCCTACTATGCAGAAACGAAAGGAGGTCGCTAAGAAGGCTATGCATACCCTGGCATAACAGAAAAAGAAAGAAGTCACAAAAAAGGCTCGCATGGAGAAAGAATGTGCTACTAAGGAGCAGGCGGAAGAAGAACAACACGAGTCACAGAAAGGTGACAAGTCACCTTCGCCAGAGACAGAGGAAGAAGAGCTTTCAAGACAAGGTGGGGACGGATATGAGGGGCAGAGCACCCCATTTATTTTGAAAAGACGTGGAAAGGAGAAATAGGGTGGAACATGGAAGAAGCAGAAATCTGATAAAACCCGGGTTGATCCCATGGTACTAACAGAGGGCGATCTCGATGAGATTGGGGATAAAATTTGGGACACCGCCACAAAAGTGTTGTAGCAATACATGCAGACATTGGGGGGTGTTCAGAAGGATCTGTGAGAGTTGTAGCCCCAAGCTACCAAAATCCAGGAAGATGTTGGGAAGAAGAGCAGCACACAAGCTAGTCTGGTACGAGGAAACAATACAGTCACAAAGATGGCCTGGCTATAGGATGTGAGAGTATTGCCTTTGCCTAAAGGGTCAGTCTGCACCGAAATAGATGAATAACGTGAACTTCTTCACAAAATCATGAACATGGGACTGAACCTTGCTGCGCTATCCTTTGACTCTCTACATGCATTATTACAGGGATTCATGGAAGAGCTCAGGATCAGAGAGCAGCGGGCACTCTCTGTTGTCACTGAGATTAAAGTCAGCAATCAACAATTGTTCGCTGAAAATACAGAAACTTTGAAGGAAAAGGAGGTGCTGCAAGCACATAGTTTGTGTCTGGAGTCAACAGTAGTGGAGGCATGTAAGATAGCGCCTGAGCTTCACATCCCAGAGGATGCACAACTAGAAGCCAAAATGAGAAAAATCATCACGGGCATGTGGGAGGCTAAAGAAGAGGTTGGATGAGTCTCGTTTGAGCTCAACATGACGATTACAGGGCTGCAATTAAAGTTGTAGCCCATAAATCCACCTGAGGTCCAAGAACAACACGAAGTTGCGATAAAGGACAGAATGACTACCCTGGATACCATAGTCACTATCTATGCAACACTATTCGAGTAGGCTATGGAGCTAGTGACCAATTTACAGGAGGATCCAAACCTGTAGATGTTGAATACTGAGGTATGGGAGCTGCAGTGCCAGTATGATGAGGTCAGGGTGACTGCCTACTCCTTAGCACTAGCACAATGCCTTGCCATATTATAGGAAGGAAAACTACTACTGGCATAGGTGGAAGAAGCACAGAAGAAGGAGGCCTCGCTAAAGGCCAAGTTGCAACCTTGGTTGGAGGAGGCTTATCAGGTCATGACTACCATTTAGGATAAGCTTAAAGGACTACAACAAAAATAGAAAACGATGAGGCTTGCCGTAGAAGGACCAACCATGGAAAAATTGGTCGAGGAAGTTTAGCAGGCAGCAACGCAAAGCATTGCCGACGTTGTAGTGATCCAGGTGGAACTGGGGGTTCTTCACTGTAAGATCGCAATGCCAACAGAGTAAATCGAGGACGAGTCATGATATTTGTGTTGGGGACCTATTGGGATGGGGTCCACTCGGTCAGTTTTGGGGATAAGATAACCCAAGTTTTGGTACAGTTTTTGTAAATAATGTAAAGTCTCTGCAATTTGTGGATGTGGAGCGCATAGAAGAATAGGAATCAAATGGTTTAGCCCCTTATTTTATGTAAGTTTTGAGTTGGTTTTGAGATTCACCCATGGTCCGCAGACCATGGCATTATATGAAAAAGGATATAAATAGGTGTGTCTTAGAGAGTTTAAGGGGAAAATGGAGAAGTAGTATGAAGAGGTGATAGTGAGAAGAAGTGGGTAAGATAGGAGAAGAAAGGCTCTGCAGCTGAGTGCGCAAAGGCCTAGGTAGATTCTGCAGCTGAGTGTGTGGACCCCTACAGCTGTGTGTGCAAGGCAGTTTTGAGTCTGTAAGCTTGAATTGAAGATCAATAGAGACAGTTTCTGAAGAATTCTTGCGTATATCTGTTTATCTCTGTTTCCGTTAATGTTATATGATGTCGATGAATGACTTGTTTTATGGAATATTGATTGAATTTTACGCAATTCTCTTGAATAAGTGTTAATGAGGTACGCAATGCATGTATAAGTACTTTTGCGAATACTTTGATGAGTTCTCTAATGTTTATTAATAACTTAAGTACATTTGCATGAACCCTAATTTAGGACTTCTCTCTGATGTGCTTAATTAGAAAATTGACTGTTAAGGGTCCACAAGGACTGATCATAGACCTTCGTGAAGGTCTGAAGGCTGTTTGACAAAGTTGTAGCGATGATCCCTAATAGTGTATCGATCTGCGTAGAGGCAGATCTGAAACGCTAGAAGACATGACACTAGTCTCTAGATGTAGAAAATTGGTTCTTGCATCCCCCCATACTTCTTCGGGTGAACTGCAACCCGCTTTACTCAGGTTGTTGCCAAACGGGCCAGTAGTGTAGGGTTTTGTTGGTTGGCACAACTAAATTTGAACCTGGGTTAGGACCCCCTAAGCCAAAAACCCCCTTGTAGGAACTTTATTCATGGGAAGTCATGGGCCGACTGTAGAGCTATAACTAGGGTCTCTCACACCACCAATTATCCCACATTATTAAGTCAATCCGGGATCGTTTTGTTCTTGCAAGGAGTAACTCAATCCGAGGCTGTTCTGTCCAAGTAGTGCTCAGCAGTATAGCGTTCTAATAACTTGAAAGGAAACAAACACTAAGCTGTAACTAAACCAATTCAGGAAATGAAATCACACAAGGCAGATGATCAGTCAAGGGTACGGAACCAATAACCCTTCCCTTTAGAAACTGATAAAGAAAGAAAACCAAAGCATGGGCTTATAGGTCAGGGAGCTAGGCAGCGTCTTGCTGGGCTCACGACAGCCTTAGGCCTGCTATCACACAAAAGCAATAAAGGCAAATTGGCGAAAGTAAACTGGAACAACAATTCTTAGAATGGAACAACAGTAATGAAATGGAACAGCAAACTATCATAAACCGGAAACGTCAATCATATAAAATGGAACAACAAACCCAATTGGAACAGCAACCCAAATGGAACAGCAAATCCAAATGGAACAGCAAATCCAAATGGAACAGCAAACCTAAAAGGAACAGCAGATCTAAAAGTATGTACACGGTCTATACTACTGCAGCAATCCGAGAGTAATGTGTGATGTGACTGTGTTTCTGAACAAGATAATATTATCTTCGAGCCTCACAAATACTTATTTCATATGAATCCAATGATAACATTCATCCCAATATCTTGCTGTAGAAATGCAATTCGAATAGATTCAGTTTGTGTAATACAGAGACGTGAATTAAAGAACTTATTCAGATTTCGAATATTAATTAAGAAACATAGTCTATCAGAACAAAGAGATATCGAATTACTGTAATGAAAGAAATATGCAAACCACACAAATCACCGTATGATACAACAGCGAGTGACCATCGGAGCTGGGCCCTTGGCTACGATGGTACACTGCTTAGAGTTACTTCAGATGTAGAAACAAAGTGAACACCAAATCCTTTATATTGCTTGCATTAACAAAAGTGTACAAAATCAGATCTTACAAAAGCTCAGTGATCAAAATCGTTCTGAGTTTTTAATTAATTAACAGTCGTCCCCCACACTCGGTGGCGTGGTACCTTTATATAACAGAAATGACGGAGATGTCTAGATACAAAAGATAAACTTAAAGCAGCGATCCCTCAGGATCGAAGATCCTGAGGGATTCGCTATTCGTTCGGGTCTCCTCTTTCCTTCTTGCGTTCTCTGTCACGATATCCTGCGTCCTTTTCCTGGGTTATTCGGCTCCAATTTTGCTTGATCTTGTCCGCATCCGGTTCCCTGTCGACGGGGCAGCAGTTACTTTCCTTGCGCTTCTCGTTTTTGCTCGATAATCCCCTATTTCCGCGTCCTTCTGCATAGAAAACATCGATTATTAGTAATTAAGCTTCGTTTGCCCATTTTCACACATTTTACCAAAACCCTTATGTTTTTAGGCTCAATATGCAGAAAAGATTAGAAATAGTATTGAAAAACCACTAGATTACTTATCAAAAAGCATACCTTCCAGGTGCTCCACACACCCCCCTGCTTACCCTGTTTCATGTCCTCATGAAAACGTTGTAATTGACATGCAGGGCTGTGATAGAGTAGGCCGGAGAAGGGATCTCTCGAAGAGGCCGACAACCATGATTAGCAACTAGATGGTCAAAGAACTGGTCTAACTAATCTGCAGGCATCTCATATAGAGCCTGATATCCAGGTGCAGGATGCCAAACAATTGGACTGCGAAACCGATATCCCAACCAAAATGGGCCTGCTCGTAGAATCCATTCCCCATAGAGACTCAATCGACTGGCAGCCAATTCAAAATTCTCAAAGTTAAAGGGTTCCCTGAGCTGGATGTTTGGGTTAGAGTTTCGGTATCGAAACTTTGCAGCATGGAAGGCCTGGTCTTTAATATTCAGGAAATACTCCAGACCATTTCGGATCAAGTCTTCATGCATGGGACCTAATATCTTCATGACACCTGGGATCCTCATCATACTCCTATGCTCTCTCCATAATGCTGCTGGGTCCCTAGGTTCAGCTCGTACCCAAAGGTCTAAACTATTTTCTTGCCTCTGAAAGATGTTGTAAGCTTTAAACCATTTTAACTGATTCACCCCAAATGAGATAAAGGCTTGAAATTGTATATCGCCAACGAAAGGGCCAGAATTCAAATCAGTTTCCTGGTCTAAGACAAGGTTGTGCAAGTAGAATTCACATAACAATCTTTGAACTTTAACTCCATAGTGCTTGCAGCAATCTATAAAATCATTAACAGTGTTGATATGGATGGGTGCTCCTGCCCTAACAGCTTTTATTTTTAATCTCAAATAACGTTCAAGCAAAAATAAAGCATAATTTTTAGCAGGGGTTCTACAAGTCAAAACATCAGTATACAAGGAACACAAGGTGTCCATCTGCTTAACAACACTATCTAGTCGACGAGTTACCTTAGCAACCTTTTCCTGCTCCTTCTGCCATCCTTCAAAGGCCTGGCTTTCAGACTGACTGATATTTCGAAGTTGCTGTTGGAGCTCCTCATATCTTTCCTTGGGGACCGTCTGTTCTCGCAACTGCTCGGCCTCCTGCTGGGCTTCCTTCATCATTTTATGCAAGGTCCTGGTTTTCGGGTCTTTCTTCCAGGCAGCCGTAGGAGCTGGAAGTTTAACCTGGACTTTCCTATTGCGTTGTTTCGAATTTAGGACCCGAATTACACCCGAGGGGGGTGTTTCCGTTTGAACCTCTTTGCTATCCGTCTCCTTTTTGATGCGAACAAAGGGTTGGTGTGGTCTTCCTACCACCGGAGCCTCTTGCTGTTCCATTGGAATGTCCATTCGTTCCTCCGGGCCAGATGGAACAGCAGTTTCTATTGGAACAGCACCCTGTTCCTCATTAACATTCGGAACAACGACCTTTCCTCAACAGTAGGTCTCCTGATGGGGTTTCGTCCTTCAAAACGAACCCTAACCCTCGGGGTTCTTGCTGCCGTGGTCCTATTCTTTTGCCTTGCAGTTTTTTGTATTCTCAGACTGGCTTTCAACATTCTGATTTGTTGCCGAAGTCTGGCTATCGTGCCCAGCATCCTCTGGTGCTTCTTCTTCAATTTTGCAATTTCCCTAGCCTCGGCAGAGGGTTTGGCCTTTAATTTTACTCCTTCTTCCTCTCCCAGAACATCTTTCGGTGCCCTGGGGACAGATTGTCCCGAATTGATGTCTTCTGCTTCATTACCGGGCAGGTTTCTTTCCCCTGCTTCTTCTGCATGCCCTTCTTCAGGTAATTCTTCTTCTGCGGGACCATCAGGGATGCCTCCTGGACTGGAGGCTTGGCCGTATTCTCCCATGTTGGCCAGAACTGCTGCCAATTCCTCTTCTCCTGGATGGTCTTGCAACAGGCTACCCATAGATTGTGCATTTTCTTCCTCAATTCCTTCTCCTGGCTGGTTAGTTCCAGCCTCTAATTGCTCAGCATTTCCTTCGGGTAATTCGCCTTCCTCTTCCGAAGGTTCGTCCTCGATTTCGATTGGTTGGGTCACAGTTTTCTGAATCTTTTCCAACCTTCCCCTTATTCGAACCAATCGAGCTGACTTCCTGGGTCTTTCAGGCAGGTTGGGAGTGCCAACAGGTTCTCTAGGTTCCTCTGGTCGTTCCGGCGTATCGGAGGATCGCTTCCGTTTCGACACAGCCTGTTTTTCTGCCGCCGACTTCTTACGTTTCTCTGATTGTTCCGGCGTGCTAGAGGACTGCTTTCGTTTTGAAACAGCCTGCTTTTCTGCTGTTGGCTCCTTGTGTTCTTCTGAACGTTCCAGTGTGCTGGAGGTTCGAGGTAAAGCCAGTCCCATTTTGACTGTTTCAACCAATTCCTCCCAAGTGTCTTGTTGTTGGGCAAGACTGTGGCTTATTATGAGCCGAATCAGTCCGTGGTGGCTAACAACCGTCTCTGTGTGCTGAGCTTTCTTCAAACTTCGGGCCGCATCATGTAATAATGAATTTAAGAAGGCAGGGAGATTTACAGAGCATTTTCCCTTCAAAACAGCTAGAAGTTTTAAGTGACGAGCCCTTACCACATCCTTCCTCCCCTCGCAGGTGATATAGCTCTGCACTATTTTCGCCAGCTCGGTCCAGGGTTCCCCCAGTGTCGTCGGCAGAACTCCTTTCCCTTTGACCGTCAGACTTTGGCCTTCGCTTTGGAAAATTTCCATTGCTTTCTGCAGTCTTTCCTTCTTCAGCTCCCATCTGGGTCCAACAGCTGGTAATCCTGAGGTTTCTGCAATGATGTCCTCCGTGACTTCTATCCGCTTTCCTCCGACTATAGAGTGGTTTTCCTGCAGATTTTGCAGGAATTCCAACGCTACAGCCTCGTTCGATTCTTGCAGGCGGTTGAAGTAATTCAACCATCCTGCATTTTCCAGAATTTCGCGGGCAGCATCAGACGCGATCAGCTTGTGCGGTTCTCTTCGGATTGTTTTCCCGCCCATAGCTTACTCTCAGAAATGAACTTGGGAATGGAACAGCAACTGTCCGCAGTATTTACCGAACAGAGAGGATACTCAATGCTATTTTAGGAAGGATTTTCGCAGAGCATGCATCAAAGAGAAAGATCGTGGGTGGCAGTCCGTAGAATGAGATCATCATACCGTTAAATCGTGTTGTTATTTTGCCCGAACGATGTGCAGCCACGTAACCATTGGAGTAATGAGGTCACCTCCCCCCCCGCGATCTGATAGGCTGCCCCCAGCCGTCAAAGAGAGGAGCAGCAGCCAGTCGGGAGTCAAATCATAAAGTACAGCAGATGGAAATTATGCCATGTTGCAAAAAGACAGTGAAGTACCGAAATCGAGGCAGAAAAATGGATCGCTTTTAAGATAAGCCAGTGTGATATAATGAGGAACCGAGGGTTGGACGTCTGTCAACCGTACGAAGTCTTCAGTAGTCATTGTCAATTCCGTTGCCATGATTGGTGATAATACTCATGCGATAATTATATCAGGGTGTGACATATGATACATGCAAAGGAAATAAAAGACAAACAGACTTAATATCATACCTGTTGGTGTAAATATTATGACTCCAATGCCATTAACAGAGCTCTGCTGCCAACAGATGTTCATAACCTTGGCAAAGTTGTTTATCTCACCCTCCGGAACCATTATCCTTTGTGTATGTACTGAAGAGTGCTTCGTCAAAATGCAGGCCATTATGCTGGCTTGGTGACCAGATAACCATAATGCCATTCACAAGGTAGGCACGAAACGTGGTCAGGCCGGCTCGTGATGAGACCTCCTGTTCCAAGGTTTGCTTGTTATTTTTCCTTTGGACCATATCCCTGGTGTGGTGGCCGTAATGGGAATGCCACTTCGCTTCCATCCTTATGATCATGGTAGGCTGGCTCTGAATGAGACCCCCTATCCTGCATTTGACGATTTCATATCTTTATTTTTATTTTTTCTTTTGTTCTTCTTTTGCAGCACACTTCTTTTTCTTTGTTCAATTACACATAAGGGTGGCTCCGCACTCCTTAAGAGCGGGGAATGGTGGAAGAAGTCTTACAATTCCAACAGACAGATATAAATGTTTGCTCATATTCCTCAATGATGATCAAGGAAGTTTTTAGGGAAATCGACATGATAAAAATTGCCAAACCATGGTTCAGGAACAAGATAATGACAGTAAAGATGAAAGTTAGTGTCGCTCCTCTTATCTTCTTATATCTGCTGACTGTTAAAACAATAGCGATTTATGATATGCAGGTTTCGGTATAACATGCTTTTAAGTTCATTGCATAATGTCATTGCTATATCTAAAGGATTTAGGAGAGCATAATCACAAGACGTCCAAATAGATGGTGTCTGAGCATGTGGATGATTTGTCTTGCAGAAAATAGCGGAATTAAGGACATTCTGCATCTTTGAAAAAAAAAGGAATATGTGAGTGCTGTTCCTTTTTGCAAAGGAACAGCAAAGCACAAAGAGTGCTGTTCCTTTTTGCAAAGGAACAGCAAAAATCCACACGGGTTGTTCCTTTTCGCAAAGGAACAACAAAAATCCACACGGGCTGTTCCTTTTTGCAAAGGAACAGCAAAAATCCACACGGGCTGTTCCTTTTTGCAACGGAACAGCAAAGCCCAAAAAGTGCTGTTCCTTTTCGTAAAGGAACAGCAAAAACCAAAAGTGCTGTTCCTTTTCGCAAAGGAACAGCAGAACGAAAAAGTGCTGTTCCTTTTCGCAAAGGAACAGCAAAAATTCCAAAATGCCAAAACGCTGTTCCTTTTTGCAAAGGAACAGCAAAAATTCCAAAACACAAACGTGCTGTTCCTTTTCGCAAAGGAACGGAAAAATAAAAAGTGCTGTTCCTTTTCGCAAAGGAACAGCAAAGCAAAAAGTGCTGTTCCTTTTCGCAAAGGAACAACAAAAATTCCAAAACACAAACGTGCTGTTCCTTTTCGCAAAGGAACGGCAAAATAAAAAGTGTTGTTCCTTTTCGCAAAGGAACAGCAAAGCAAAAAGTGCTGTTCCTTTTCGCAAAGGAACAGCAAAAACAACAAGTGCTGTTCCTTTTTTTACAAAGGAACAGCAAAACACCAAAAGTGTTGTTCCTTTTAAAAAGGAACAGCAAAATCAAACGGGTGCTGTTCCTTTTTTTAAAAAAAAGGAACAACAAAATCAAACCAGTGCTTAACCAAAACACTACAAACAAAAGATTGAAAGAACATATGTACAGGATGTTATGTACAAATTACGAAAAACAAATTGCTTAAGTTATGGGTGAGGAAGATTTCACTTCCTCTCCTAGGATCTCCAAATCAGTATCTTGCTGAAGCTGTTGACAAAAGGATTCCCGAGTAAGGGGTCTTCGATAGAGACGAACTCGGTGGCCATTTACTTTGAACGTATGTCCAGAACCGTCAATCGTGGTCAGAGTGAGGGTCCCATTGTCATGCACCTTCTGGATCTCATATGGTCCTAGCCAGCGAGTCTGGAGTTTCCCCGGGAAGTCCTGGAACCGAGAATCGTATAACAGAGCCTAGTCTCCTTCATGGAAGACTTTATTCTTTATAAGTGCATTGTGCCACTTAGCTCGCTGCTGTTGGATTAATGCTGTGTTTTGTAATGCAGAGAGCCTAACCTCATCCAATTCGTTGATTTGTCGTAGTCGATTGATCTGTGCCTCATTCAGATCTAGGCCGACCTCTTGTGCAGTTCGTAGTGTTTGGATCTCAAATTCGATAGGAAAAATTGGTTGTTTCCCAAACACCAATTGATAAGGTGAATAGCCTGTCGTACTTCTCCATGTGGTTCTATAAGCCCACAGAGCTTCAGGTAGCCGAGCAGCCCAATCACGCCTGTGTGATGCGATGGTCTTTGTTAAGATTGACTCAATTATCTTGTTACTGTTTTCTACTTGTCCATTTGCCTGCGGATGGTAGGGGGTAGTAATCTTATGTTGGATATGATAATTGTTAAGTGTTGCAGCTAGTTTGTTTCCAACAAATTGTGGTCCACCATCTGTAATCACTTCTCTTGGAAGTCCGTAACGTACAAACAAATGGAACAAAAATTGTATTACCGAATCTTCTGTAGCCCTAGCTAATGATTCAGCCTCAACCCACTTAGTAACATAGTCTGTTGCTACCAAGATGTATGTCCTTTGGTTTGAGGGTGGATTAATGGGTCCGACAAAATCGAGAGCCCATCGTTCAAATGGCTCAATAACCAGTTGTGGTCTCAGAGGCATTTCATCAGCTTGACCAGGTTTTCCTGCTCGCTGGCAGCTATCACAGGCCTGCACAAATTTTTTCGCGTCTTTAAAGATTGTGGGCCAATAGTACCCTGCCTGTAGTATCTTATGTGCTGTTCTCTTGTCGGCAAAGTGCCCCCCGCATGGTCCACTGTGACAAGCCTTTAAGATGTCTAGGATCTCATCCTCTCGAATACACCTTCTGATTTGCATGTCTGCCCCTGTATGAAATAAATGGTCTCCAATCCACGAAAATCGTGTGCTTTTTTGAACAATTTGTTTTCGTTCCTGAGGGGTTAGGTGTTTGGGTAACTTACCCACTGCAAGGTAATTGGCGACGTCAGCATACCAGGGTGTGCGAACGGCAATGGCAAACAGATGTTCGTCAGGGAATTGATCTTCCACGGCTGCTGCTTCGCTTGATTTGGGTATTCTTGAGAGGAAGTCGGCTACAGGGTTCTCCTTGCCAGGTCGATCCTTAATTGTGATGTCAAACTCCTGCAACAGGATCAACCATCGAGTTACTCTAGCATTCGTGACAGGTTTGTTTGCTAGATATTTAATAGCAGAGTGATCTGTATATAACACAACAGGGTAACCTGTAATATAATGCCTAAATTTATTAACAGCATGGATTACAGCCAAAAATTCCTTTTCAGTAACAGTATAATTGAGTTCGGCAGAGGATAAATTCTTGCTAATATAGTAAATAGCGTATGGCTTCTTATCCTCTTCTTGTCCTAGGACTGCACCGATTGCTGTATCCGAGGCGTCCGATGAGATCTGGAATGGCAGATTCCAGTTTGGTCCTCGAAGGACTGGAGCAATTGACAGCAACTTTTTCAATTCTCTAAAAGCCTGGTCGCATTTATCTGTCCACAAAAAATCGACATTACCTGTCAGAGCATACAGAGGTGCTGCAATCCGTGAATAATGTTCTATAAAACGTCTGTAATATCTGGAAAATCCAAGAAAACTACGTACCTCTGTTTGAGTAGTGGGGGTAGGGATGAGCAAAAGAATCTGAATTTTAGCAGGGTCTACCTGGATACCAGCTGCTGAAATGTAGTGCCCTAGGATGATTCCTTCCGTCATCATCATGTAGCACTTCTCGTGGCTGAGGCAGAGTCTGGTAGCAATGCAGCATTGTAAAACTTTTTCCAGGGTATCCAGAGCTGGATCAAATTCATCCCCATACGGTGTGAAGTCGTCCATATACACCTCAAGTCCATCGTTTATTAGATCTGCAAAAATACTGAGAATATCCCTTTGAAATGTAGCAGGGGCGTTACATAGGCCGAAGGGTAATACACGATAGGAAAACGTTCCCCAAGGGCACGTAAAGGTAGTTTTATCCTGGTCTTCAGGGGCAATTTGGATTTGGTTATATCCACTGAAGCCATCTAAAAAGGAGAAAAATTTCTTCCCTGCTAACGTGTCCAATACTTGATCTATAAATGGGAGGGGAAAGTGATCCTTTTGTGTAGCCTTGTTTAACTCCCTGTAATCGACGCAGATTCTCCATTCTCCGTTTTTCTTTGGTACCACCACGAGGGGAGAGACCCATTTACTGTCAGAGATAGGGTAAATAAAGTTAACATCTAAGAGCTTCTGAAGTTCATCTTTCACTATCTCTTTTAGGTGCGGGTTGAGTCTCCTTTGTGGCTGACGGACAGGTCTTGCGTCTTTCTCTATATAAATGTGATGGGTGCATAATTGAGGATCAATCCCCTTCATGTCGGGGTAATCCCATGCAAATGCATCTTTGTATTTTTGTAACAGATTAACAAGTTTTATCTCTTGATCTGGTGTAAGATTGGCGTTAATATTCAGAGTTTTACCAGGTTCAATTTCCACTACTTTAGTATTAGCAACAGCAGTTACTGGTATTGTCTGATCATGCGGATCTTTTAAGGGATCTTCTTCTAGCTCGTTGTCAAATGCTGCCTCTATCATAAGACACTGCATATGTTTTCTAGCTTCAGTTTGACTAATAAAATTGTTAATGGCGTCGTCTTCTGTTTGATCCTTGAAGTCTAACGCCTTCTGTATGGTTAATGGAGATCTGATGTTGTTAGCGAGATATGATACAGGATAAGGGTTAGTTTTGATCATTGGCAGGCTTGGCTGAGCTGGAGGGTACAGAATTAAATTTTTGACATCGGGTCCTTTAGCTATAGTCATGTTTCCCTGCCGGCAGCCAATGTAGGCATCGACAGTAGCAAGCCAGGGTCTGCCTAAGATTAACGGATGTCCATCTAGTCGGGTTTTAGGATTAATTACCAGGAAATCTGTGGGATACTCCCATGAATCTACGGAAACCATGACATCATTCAGAGTACCTTCTGGTCGAACCACAGATCGATCTGCCAATTCTAACAGAGTAGAGGTAGGTTCTACTGACGTAATGCCAAGCTTTTGGCAGGTGGAGGTTGTCAAAATGTTGATTGCGGCTCCTAGGTCGACTAGAGCGTTAGTCAGGGTTTGGCCATAGATTTGAACGGTTACAATTGGGTTCCCGGGATCTTCATATTTGATAGGTGTTTCCTTTCCTGATAATAGGTCGGATAAAGTACCAACTACTTGGACTCTAGGGTTAGTATTTGTATTCCTCCTTGATTTTTTGATGCATAATTCCTTTATGGTTTTCGCATATATAGGAATATCTTGTATAGCTTGGAGGAATGGAATCTTTATATACAAATTTTGTAATTCTCCCAGAATGTCAAAGTCTGGAGGTTGTATAGGTCGAGATATGACTAATCGTTCTGGGAAAGGAAGAGAGGATGTGCTTGCTTGTTTATTGTTTTGCTCTTTGTTTTCATCCTTCCGTTGTGGGGGTTGTTCTACAGGTAACTGATTTTCAATATGAACCATTTTGTCTCCCTCTGTTTCTACTATTCGTCCCGATCTTAACTGAAGATCGTTGCACTCCCTTAGGTCAGACTCAATCTCTGATGTGTCTATGATTTGAATGGATTGGACTGGCCTATTATTAGGATTGGGGTTGGGTTGGGCTGGGAGTTGCGGTCTCAGATTAGACTGGGAATTTTGTGGTAAGGCTGGCAGAGTTGGTTGAGGGAGTGGAATTGATCCTGCTGGCTGATATGTCGGTCTTGGCCAGCTTGTCTGCCAGGATGAGCCTTGCGAAGTGGAAGGGGTCCACTGTGGAGGATAGGAACTATTCTGCCAATATGGTGGAGGATAAGGGCAGTTTGGCCAACCAAATTGGGACATCCAAGGATTCGGAGTAGGAAACGTTTGAGGTGACCAATTTGAAAACGGGGGTTGGGACTGATTTTGCCACATGTTCTGTTGCTGAGTGTTGAACTGCGGGGGTTGAAAAGAAGAGGAGGGGTCTGAAAACATACCTGGTTGCCTAGGCTGCCATTGACGTCGCTGGTTAACAAAATATGCTGGTTCTGACTCCTCTTCTGCTTCTTTGTATACTGCCTTCAGACCAGGAAGTGAAGGGCAGCTTTCGGTCAGGTGGTCCTTGGTGCAGATAGCACATATTTGGACTGTATCCAGCGGGCATTCTTTGTGGCTGTGCTTTTTCCTGCATCGTGGGCAAAAGATGGCTAGATTCTGCTCTGCCTCGGCTTGCTTCTGTTTGGCCTGCACAATGTCAAGTTGTGTAGTTAGTGTTCCCAGGATATCAGTTTTAAAATTTTCTAGCAAATTTCCAAGTTCCACCCGTGTTACTCCCTCTGTTAATGTTCTGTTATCTCTGGGGAAGCGATCATATTCCGCTGGTTTTATCCTCGTGCTGCCTCTTGAGCTCCTGATACACAGATCAATGATATCAGCAAAATTTTCCTGATAAATGTCTCCTTTCCCCATGATGTTTAACGTTTCGATCCATTGCTCTCTCATACCTCTAATTAATGCAGTTTTCAACACGTTGTCAGGCAGAGGTAGTGATGCATAAGGGGATCTTTGCAAGTTATATTGGAAACGTTCCACATATTCTTCTAAGGTTTCGTTTGGTCTGGCTGACATTTGAAAGATTTCATCTTTTAGTTCCCTTGACCTACAGTAATCTTGGTATTTCTTTAAAAAGGCTTCTTTCATTTGGTCCCAATTGTTAATAACCCCACCACCTAGGCCCATAAACCATCTCAACGCAGCCCCTTTTAATGTAGATGGGAACAGTTTCAGTTTCTGGGGATCGGTGGTGTAGTCGTATCCTCTACATAATACATCAAATTCGAACAAGAATGCGTCCGGATCTTCTGATGTGAGGCCATGAAATGTGGGAATATGCTGGATAGGGATGGCTTTCATGGGTGCGTTTGCTGCAGAATCTACTATCGGATATTGCAATGTGGAGGTCTGGGTATTTGGCTGATTCTGCGCCATGGGATCAAATATATGCCAGTAATCTTCAGGAATTTCCAAGAGAGTGTTCCTTGGTTGAGGAGGGGTAGTCTTAACAGGGATTGTCTTGACACCACTCCCTTGATCAGGGATGATAATGGCCCCAACTGTCTGCGGTGAATGAATTCCTTCAACAAGGATTTTCGCAGCGCTTCCCTTGTCCGGGCTATTCAAAGGCTGGTTTAATTCAATAGGAGATCTAGGTTCCTCAATTTCCCCTGTTTCTCCTTCTCCTTCACAAAGGTTACTTTGGGTCCCTTCGTGCAATGGTCCAGGAGTCAAATTTTCAATATCTTGAAAATCCTGCTCCTCTGTTCGACTGTGCACCTCAGCAAAAGCTTCGGATGGTGATCCCGAGGCCTGAAGGGAACTAGTAGGCTGTCTAGAATTAGCTTTCTTATATCCTACTGATGGCTGAGAGTCGGCTTTCTTGTAGATTTCGTCTATAAAGGTCGTTCGTCCAAGGGTCACCGGCCCCTTGGCTTTGGATGGAGGCTTTTGATCTTTTTCTAACTTTTTCTGCTTAGTCATGCACTCCAATTAAACTGCTAAATCCTATTTAACTGGAAATTCTACTAAGAGAGCGGACGGTGGAGCAGGGCTTTTACATGCTCCGTACGCAGGTTCTTACCTTCCATTTTTAAAATCCAACTCCCTCCTAGCAGATTTGCGCACTACTCTATAAAGGACAAATGGCTATTACTCCTTCCCCGGCAACGGCGCCAAAATGTAGAGCTATAACTAGGGTCTCTCACACCACCAATTATCCCACATTATTAAGTCAATCCGGGATCGTTTTGTTCTTGCAAGGAGTAACTCAATCCGAGGCTGTTCTGTCCAAGTAGTGCTCGGCAGTATAGCGTTCTAATAACTTGAAAGGAAACAAACACTAAGCTGTAACTAAACCAATTCAGGAAATGAAATCACACAAGGCAGATGATCAGTCAAGGGTACGGAACCAATAACCCTTCCCTTTAGAAACTGATAAAGAAAGAAAACCAAAGCATGGGCTTATAGGTCAGGGAGCTAGGCAGCGTCTTGCTGGGCTCATGACAGCCTTAGGCCTGCTATCACACAAAAGAAATAAAGGCAAATTGGCGAAAGTAAACTGGAACAACAATTCTTAGAATGGAACAGCAGTAATGAAATGGAACAGCAAACTATCATAAACCGGAAACGTCAATCATATAAAATGGAACAGCAAACCCAATTGGAACAGCAACCCAAATGGAACAGCAAATCCAAATGGAACAACAAATCCAAATGGAACAACAAACCTAAAAGGAACAACAGATCTAAAAGTATGTACACGGTCTATACTACTGCAGCAATCCGAGAGTAATGTGTGATGTGACTGTGTTTCTGAACAAGATAATATTATCTTCGAGCCTCACAAATACTTATTTCATATGAATCCAATGATAACATTCATCCCAATATCTTGCTGTAGAAATGCAATTCGAATAGATTCAGTTTGTGTAATACAGAGACGTGAATTAAAGAACTTATTCAGATTTCGAATATTAATTAAGAAACATAGTCTATCAGAACAAAGAGATATCGAATTACTGTAATGAAAGAAATATGCAAACCACACAAATCACCGTATGATACAACAGCGAGTGACCGTCGGAGCTGGGCCCTTGGCTACGATGGTACACTGCTTAGAGTTACTTCAGATGTAGAAACAAAGTGAACACCAAATCCTTTATATTGCTTGCATTAACAAAAGTGTACAAAATCAGATCTTACAAAAGCTCAGTGATCAAAATCGTTCTGAGTTTTTAATTAATTAACAGTCGTCCCCCACGCTCGGTGGCGTGGTACCTTTATATAACAGAAATGACGGAGATGTCTAGATACAAAAGATAAACTTAAAGCAACGATCCCTCAGGATCGAAGATCCTGAGGGATTCGCTATTCGTTCGGGTCTCCTCTTTCCTTCTTGCGTTCTCCGTCACGATATCCTGCGTCCTTTTCCTGGGTTATTCGGCTCCAATTTTGCTTGATCTTGTCCGCATCCGGTTCCCTGTCGACGGGGCAGCAGTTACTTTCCTTGCGCTTCTCGTTTTTGCTCGATAATCCCCTATTTCCGCGTCCTTCTGCATAGAAAACATCGATTATTAGTAATTAAGCTTCGTTTGCCCATTTTCACACATTTTACCAAAACCCTTATGTTTTTAGGCTCAATATGCAGAAAAGATTAGAAATAGTATTGAAAAACCACTAGATTACTTATCAAAAAGCATACCTTCCAGGTGCTCCACACCGACCTTACTTCTTTTCTATGAGCACCCCTTTCCAAGTCAGGTTGACCCACCAACTCATTGCACGTGCACCTGCCTTCGTGCGAGCGCACCTAGGGTATGGGAATTTTCCCTACTGTACAAATTAGTGAACACAAATCATTATATCATCAATGAATATAAAAAATTATCATTTTTAGTACCATGCTGCATAATACATCAATTATAAGGCATATTTTATCACCTAAACATGAACTTAGTCAATTTTCTAGAAATCATTATGAGACCCCCTTGTGGTGACTCTATTCATTGTCAGTCATGGGCCAAACTTACTTCTTTTTATGCAAGCCCCACTTGCCAAAATGGGCCAACCCACCAAATCATCACATGGGCACCCCTACCAGGAAAGAGTCCTAGCGTTCCCAGCACGTGACAACCCCAGGGTGCCCAGGAATTTTGCCTTCGTGTGGTTGTGCCTAGGGCGGGGGCATTCGCACCACTATGAAATAAGTTAATACTGAAACCATTAGCTCATTACTAAAAACAAAGTATTATAATTTTTTAGTACCATGCTGCATAATCAATTAATTATAAACCAAAATGTAAGAGCTAAACATTAATTTAGCGAATTTTATAAAATCCTTTATCAATGCCCTTGGTGGGAACTATGTTCATGGGCATCCATGGGCTGACCTTACTTATCTTTTGTGGGCACCCCAGGTCATGTTGGGCCAACCCACCAACTTGTTGCACGGGTTCCCCTATTGAGCAGACGCCCTAGAGTGCCTAACATGTGATACCCCATAGGTGCTAAACTTACTTATTTTATGCAAGTGCCCCTTTCCAAGTCAAGATGACCTACCAATTCATTGCACGGGTGCCCCTGCTGGATGGGCATCCTACATGCCCAGCATGCGATACCCCTAGGGGTGCTCAGTCTCTCTACCTTCGTGTGGGTGCACCTAGGGTGTGGGCATTCGCTCTGCTATGTAAATCAATTAATACAAATCATTAGCTCATCAATGAGAAAAGAAATATTATCATTTTTTAGTACCATGCTGCATAATCAATCAATTATAAACCGACTTTTAACACTTAAACATAAATTTAGTCAATTTTCTAAAAATCATTATGAGACCCCTTGGTGGGAACCCTATTCATGGGAAGTCATGGCCCAATCTTACTTATTTTCTAATTTGGGATGACCTACCAAATCATTGCATGGGAACCCTAGCGTGCCCAGCATGTGACACCCCATGGGTGCTTAGATGACTCACCTTCGTGCGATGCACCCAAGGTGTGGGCATTCGCCCTACTATGTAAATCACTGAACACAAATCATCAGATCATCAATGGAAACACAATATTATCATTTGTTAGTACCATGCTACATAGTCCATCAATTATAAACCAAATTTTATCACCTAAACATTAATTTAGTCAATTTTCTAAAAATCATTATGAGACACCCTGGTGGGAACTTAGTTCATGGTTAGTCATGGCTGACCTTACTAATTCACATGACTACCTGACCAACGTGTTGTCTGGTTCACCCATCGCCAAACCTGCTCGGTACAAAGATGATAGTGATGATGATGATGATGATGATGACGATGATGACAAAGATGATGATGAAGGGTGAGAAATTTACTCAAATGGAAGGGTAAGGAATTTTATCAACCTATTGACTATGAAGTACATTATAAGACTGCAACTGGTAAATAGTAATAAATAATTTCATCTCTTTGACATTTATATATGTTATCATTTTTGTGTTTTAAATGTTGAATTATTTATGTGAGTCTTATTTGAGTCTCAAAACCCTCCCATATCATAAATTCATGTATCTACCATAACCATGTCAAATTTTAGTGCATATGAGCACACATTGAAAACAATTCAAATTTGGCTCTATTCTCAAGTCATGGGTATTCATCAGCTGACATTAATTCTTAATTTGTGCGAGTGCCCCTTGCCAAGGAAGGTCGAACTACAAACATGTTGTACGGGAACGCCAGCGGGGTGGATGTCATGGCGTGACCAACACGCGCCGCCTGCATAGGTGCTCGGGTGCCCTGCCTTTGTTCATGTGCACCCAGGAGATGAGCATTCACCTTGCTATACAAACCAGTGAGCACAAATCATTAGCTCATTAATGATAACAAAATATTATCATTTGTTAGTACTATGCTACATAATATTTTAATTATAAATCGACTTTTAAAACCTAAACATTAATTTAATCATTTTTCTAAAAATCATTATGAGAACTCCTTATGGTAACTCTGTTCATTGGGAGTCATGGGATGACCTTACTTCTTTTATGTGGGTGCCCATTTCCAAGTTGGGCCGACCCACCAAATTGTCGCATGGGCACCCCTACTTAGTGAGTGCCCTGGTGTGCCCAACAAATGACAACCCCATTGGGGCATGGGCACCCCTGCCTTCATGCAAGCGCACACAGAGCATGGGTGTTCACCCTTCCCTGCATGTGCACATCTTGTCCTTACATATTTTTCTTGTCTATCTGACCACTATGTCGCCCAACTCACCTATTCCACTTGACATGCCAAACTCGTCCACCCATCACCGTGTCATGCAAGTCACTTTTGGATTCCTAAGTGAGCCATGTTGGTACACACCCTTGTCATGCACATGACACCCTCGTTTCAGTTCATTCATTTGATTTACCCATCGTATCACCCATTATGTTGTGCGTCGTGCACACCTCATTTGCATATGGGTGGCAGGGCACCTTGCCTTCATGTGGGCATGCCTAGGGTGCTAGCTTTAATGTTGTGCATGCAACACCCCCATAGTTGTACTTCGCTTCATACTTCATTTTTTCACCACTTTGAGTGGGTTTGGGAAGTCATGGGATGACCTTCTTTTGTGCAAACATCCCTTTTCAAGTCTGAAAGACCCACGAACTCGTCACACAGGCACCTTTGTGTGCCTAACACACAACACCCCATGGGCACCCAGGTGCCTCATCTTCATGCAGGTGCGACCAAGGTGTGGGAATTCGCCCTTCTATGCAAATCAATCAACACAAATAATTAGCTCATCAATGATAACAAATATCATCATTTGTTAGGATATCCACGCTGCATAATCAATCAATTATAAACTGACTTTTTAACACCTAGTAAACATTAATCTAATCAATTTTCTAAAAATCATTATGAGACACTCTGGTGGGAAATATATTCATGAGTAGTCATGGGTCGACCTTACTTCACACGTCTTCCCAACCACTGTGTGATTGGGTTCACCCATCACCCAACTTGCCTGGTATGCCTTCTTAACGAACCAAAGTCAAATTTGGAAATGATGGTATAAACAGAAATGATCTCCTCTTTGTTTTACGAATAATATATTCTCTAATAAACAAGGCTAAACATGTGAGGATGGAAGCTCATATGGCCCCTGCCCACCCCAACACCCCCCCCCCCAAATCCACAACATTCTCAATTCCTTGATACCCAATATCTACTATAATATATTTTAAAGAAACACAGTAACATAAGAACATAAAAACTAGGAAAATAAAATTTTAAGGTGAATGAAAGAGAACAAACCATCTGAAAACATATAAATACATACCTCATACTTTTCAACGTTTTGATATCATTAATCTTCTTCCCCATCCACCTCATAATTTGTATCATCCAATTCAAAATTTATGTATAAAGGATTTTCCATATCAACATCATCATCATCGTCTATATCATCATGTGGAACATGCTCTTCTACATTTGGTTCAACTTCTTCAAGTTCTTCATCTTGACACAATGTCAATATCATCTAGTTCATCTAAATTAACATTATCTCAATAAGCATATATTCGTTGAACTTCTTCGACGTCTTCATCTGACGCTTCATGAACTCCTTGATCCTCTACATCATCTTCTTCCACTAAATTATACTTTAGGGGCCTTCCTCTAGGATCACATATATCAACATATGACCAACTCGCTTTACCTTGAATGTCTATGTAAAATACCTATTCACATTGGTTTAGAAGAACATATCACTCTGAACATAGCATGCTCAATAACAGTTCTATCAGGGTCACATTCATGGATTCGTAGCCAAAACCATTTGACATTGAACACAATTACTTTGAAGGATTCAAAGTCACACTCAAGTATATCGTGCAAATACCCATAGTATCAATTGTCAAAGAGTTCTGGATGTATGTCACCTCTAGAGGAAACATTGATAACTTGAAATACCGCAATTATCCCACTATCAAAAGGTTTCATATTTTCATCCAACCTTTTGATGCGAAATTTGTGGCCATCACACAACGTTTTGATGTGGTGTTTCAACTGCAATACATTAAATACATAAAAATTGCATTGTCAATTGATAAGCATATTTATACTTGAAAATTTTTAAAATTAAGAAAAAAAACACTATATGCATCAATATAATTGTAAAAAAACTAAGTACTATGGGTGAATATGCTCACCTAATAACCTTTTAAACCATACACTAAATCAATTTCCCTCTGTGTAAGATTGGTATCTCCACTACGTTGAGCTTCCTTGACCAATGTAGACACACCATACCATGATTACCTACCATTATTAGCTTGTTTGCATTATTCAATCCATATATTCATCTAATCAAGATTTTTCGCAATGTATAAATGCATTGCATCCCACTCTCAACTAACTATATTAAAATAAGACAATGAACATATATATAGTTAGTTACCATGTTATACCTTCATAATAATGGATTATGCAGGAAGACTATAAATTAAATAAGTGCGATATACATAAAAACAAAAAATTCAAGTGTGCTATAAATCTCAACTACCTAAATACATCTCACTTTTCTCATTCTACCTTTCTCTAATAGATGATCCCCTTCAAATTTGTCCATAGAGTTGATATCCCAAATGCGATCCAATACATTATACTTTTTCCTATTGCACAACCATATTGACGAATGTAAGCCATGTTTTGATATACCATATATCCCTCTACCATAGAACCCTCAGGATGTTCTCTTTGTTTGAACAAAGCCTTTAGTGATTTCAAGTGCCTCTCAACCATCCACATTGATCTTGTTTGTACAGGTCCACACTTTTCAATCTCCTCAACTTGGTGTATGAGGTAGTGTTTTTGTGCATTGAAAAATGATGGAGATAGATAATTTTGAATTTCACACATTAGATGAGGAATTTGTTTCCTCCAATACTTTGTATATTCTTTATCGATTTCATTAGATGACAGCCATCTACAAATGAAGCAAGAAAGCCATAGGTTTCAACAAAAAAAGTATATAGTACATGATGACAAGTAAAATACATGTAGTAAAAAATATGCTACAAAATAACTTATTAAACAAATTGCACTTTGCGCATAAATATCCGCTTACCTCATGTATTTTCCAAGATCATATATAACATGTTTGACATTGTTGTCAAAGTTTTCTGGGAGAGATAGAGGTACAACATACTGTAACAAAAATAATGATTGATCAATATTTTTTCCCAAAATAGTAGAAAAAAACATTAATTAACAAGATTTTTCACCAACATATGATTACTTTAACGAACGTATGCCAATCATGAAATTTTCCCTCACCTAATTCACTTTTATTTGTTAGGATATTCCTTATTTTTGAAGAAAATCCAGTTGGAATTTTTTTTCAATAACCTCTTTAACATCCTTGCTTTGTTTCTCTATCAATAACCATAGAAGGGTGCTTATATTTTGGTTGTTTCCATCGCTATTTGAATGAGTCACACTTTGCAATGAATGGTCGGCTTCCTTAATGTTATTATAAATCTTGACAATTTTTTCTTTCTCTCTCCTTCAATCTAAGATTCGTCATAAGGTCTCTGTTACATTCTTCCCAATGTGCATTGTATCAAACAAATGAACAATTTCTAGGTGCTCATAGTAGGGGAGTCTATCAAATTGCTCGGGATAAGTTTTCATTCCTCATGGAAGTGCCCAGTTATTAATGCCTTGACAACCTACAACTTGAATCATAGTTAAAGATATTATAAAAAAAATAACCTATCAATTATTATAGTGAAGAAAATGCCATAAAAATATAAAATAATCCAAACATATCATATATATTGATACATAGACAATTCAATCCATACCTTAAGAGACTATTATATTTCAACTTCCATGTAAGAGGTGTCATTCTATGTGGTCTTAATCCAATCTTTTCTTTCCAATTAAAAATATGTTCTTCGATACTTATGGTTCTTAGAAATGAAGTTCCTATACTCATCAAATACCTCCTTTGCTAAGCTTCTTGAATGATGAAATTTCATCTTAAAACCACAAACTGGACAAGAAAATTTACCCTTTGTTTGAAGACCTACAAGAGATGGAATAATTTTATATCAATTATTTTAAGTATCTACAATAAAGGTCGAACTGTTTAATAAACATACATGAAATGAACTTCATAAAAATAAACATTATTAAAGTGCAGGGCCCTACGACATCGTAAATTGTCCATAAAAGCATTACATGGAATTCAAATTCCCATTGTACAATTACTGGTCTAGAGATATCATACATAGTGACACCATTCCATAACTCCACTAACTCTTCGATAAGATGATCGATATATACATTCATTTCTTGGACTTGGTACTTACCTAATTGATTGAACATACGATACGTAATTACTACATATATGATTAAATAAAAGAAATTCTAAGACATAATTATAAGGCATATTTGAACATATATGAGTAAATAAAAACATATAGGACATTATTATGAAACAAACAAGACAAATGAGATGTTATTGTGCTAATTTTTTAATTCTAAATAGATTAATACTTGGAACAATCATTGTCAACATTATGTTCTCCCTATTTATTGACTTCCATGGAGGAATTTTATTATTGATAACAAAAATGGGCTAGATCGAGTAAGTAGATATGGGCTTTCCAAATGGATTGAAAGAGTCAGTTCCTAATAAAAGCCTCAAATTACAATGTTATATGTTAAACTATGGCCACTTTTCCTCTATATTTGTAAATGCAGATCCATCTGCATGCATTTTAAGTAAACCATCTTCACTTCTATTTGTTGCATGGTAATCCATAAGTTTTGCTATGCTTTTTCACTTGAAAAATTGTTGTAGGCGTAGATTTATGGGATTATAACAAAGAACCTTGCGAGGTACCTTTATTGTTACTTTATCGGTTTGATATCTACTCTCATCACATTTTGGGAATTGTCTTTCAACATGTTTTCTTTATAATAGAGAATATCACCATTAGGGAATGCATGAATAAATTTATATTCCATTCCAATATCTTCGATAATGGCATGTAAATTTCGGTAGGTATGAGGTAAAACATTTGACGGTGGTAACAAAAATTGACCTAATAATATACAACATAAAAAAAGTAGTACTGGTTATTAGACTAAACAATATTAATTTTACATATTGCATCAAAAGTTTACAAATTAATGAAATGATGTAGATCAATGTACTAACATTTTTATTTTATTTATTTATTTATTATTTTAATTAATTAATTTTTTATTTATTTTTATTTTTATTTTTTATTTTAATTTTAATTATTTATTTATTTATTTTTATTTTATTTTATTTATTTTATTTTAATTTTCTATTATTATTATTATTATTATTTTATTTATTTATTTATTTATTATTATTTTTATTTTTTTTTCTGAATATGTCTACTCCTATATTGATACAAAATATGTTTACATAGAGGCGGCGGACTTGAGAAGTCTAGCCTAGAGAGGCGGCATACTCACATTACATAGCTGAAAATTGACCAAAAAGACTTACTGTTGACTGACTAGAAGAGATTCTAGGACTAGGACCATGACTAGTGCATGGACGCAGAATACAACATTGTCAAAACTGTAGATTGACCAGAGATAATTCAAGGCCTAAAACAGATTATCTGGGCTTATACATATAAACAGGGAAGTGTTGCCCATGTCAAAACTATAATCTAAGCCATAAAGCAACTGTACCCGAAACTTTGAGCAACAGGGAAACAAAAACCAAAGAACGCAGACCTGTTTATGCTTCATGAGTGGTGGAAGGCGACTCTTCAATGATACGACACCCATAATTGAAGGGGTCATCATCTTCAGAGGGATGGCCCTCTTTGCCTAAAGAACCGCCACCAATTGGGACACTCGGACCAGCTTGAGTTTGCATTTCCTAGGTAGCAGTACCACCTGGAACCTTATTCTTCTTGTTGTGAAGCTAAGAAGTGCCAGGCGAGTCTTCCGCCCTCGTCTCCATAGTCACTCCTGGAGTTGCGGCCACTAGACCAACAATGCCCTCGCGCAACTCAATTGTGACAGAAGCAATGAAAGAGTGATTACTGAGAGTGCAGGGGAATTGAAAACAAGCAATGTGAGAGTGAGGGTTGTGAAAGCTCGACACTAATTCATGCTGCCCTCGACCTCATCCACGACTGCTCCTGGTAGCGGGATAGCGATCAGAGCCGAAGCCCGAGGAGAAAGACGAGGAGTCCGTGGTAGAGGAGGAGGGCTGGCGGATAATTCGCCCGCGGCAGCTTCCCCTCTTGCAGCCTATTCTTTGGCACAATTTAGGCATGTTGAAGAGAGCAGGAGGAGCTGAACAGGCAGTAGAACAGTGCAGGCCAGGGGAGACTGAAAGGGGTAGAGCTTCAGCATGCAGAGGAGCACTGAGAATGACAGAGGCCGAGCGACACTTAAAATTACAGGAAGGACTTTGGAAAGCATGAAATCCCAGCTGAGAATCAACACCACAATCCTGAGCACAGTGATTACCTGGTCTGGACCGAGAGCAGGGCTCCGTGACAGCGAGGGAGCAATACATTCGTAGAGGAGGAGCATTGAGGAAATGGAGGAGCGCCATAACAAAAGGACAAGGAGGCTGGTATGGAGGGATGAGCTGCAATAACACAACATTGAAGGAGTTTGCAGGGAGTATAAAGGCCGGCAGCATGTGAGGCCAGATGGCAGTGGGAATGAGCCACATGCCAACCCACCAAGCTGCCTTTGTACCATGAGCACTACTATACACCTGCATCCGGGAGATCAATGTACTAACATTAAAAACTATAGAAAAAATAATTTCTTTATCATGTATATAGTACTAAATGTCATAAAATATATTACATACCTTAGGAGCCATGTCACACTTGTGTTTGACAAACCTTTCACAACCTTTAAGTTGACCAACAACAATACAAAAGAGAGAAGATATGTTTTTGAGCCTTCATAAAGAGTTTTAGTTTCCCTCTCAAGTATAGGTATATCAAAAGCATAGTGATCACACTGGTTACCATCATCATCCATTCCAACATTATTAAATGTATCCCGAATCAATATATTTGTCCCATATTCTTCGACTATGTTATCAGCATCGTTATCTTCTTCCGTAGGGATCATTAGCTTGATCCTCAATATTAACTGCTCCACGTTATTGAATAGGTTCTTGTATTACAACCACCTCTTCCTCGTCAAGCAATTCCCTAGGGGGTCCATACTATACAATTACAATCAATAAATAAATATTAGTATATATAGCAAATATTGAAACGTCAATACAAGAACCGTTTACAAATATAATATATAAGAAAAACAAATACAACAACAAAGAGAAAGACAACTTACGTGAGACCAAGAAATAAATACAACAAATCAATGATGATGCTTGTGAAATTTATCAAGAAATTTAAGGATATGTTGAAAAAACTAACAAAGATGTTACTTTCCTTGAGATGTAGGAAGTGAGACACTTTTTGAGATATATAGTCATGACCATAATAAAAAACACATTGATCTCATTTTTCATTCATCATTATAATGCTATATTCTTTCTTAATGTCATATTTTTCATAATTTACTTTAAAAACTTATTAATAATGCTCAATAAAAACCCATGATTAACCTCTAAATCTTATGGGTCCTAAAATTAACCTCCTAAACATACATTAACCCGCTAACACCTTAATCCAATTCTTCTAAGCCCTTACTAACCCCTAACCCCTAAACCCCTAACCCCTAAACCCTTAAACAATAACCCCTTATCCCTAAGCCCATAAAGTAATTAACCCCTAAATAGACTCTAACTAAGATAATCAAATAATACATCTTGTCCACATGAAAATGACAACATAGATAAAACACCTCCCAAAAGAATATTACATTTACAATAGTAAGACAATACAATTTACAATACAAAGACATACAATCTAAAATACAATATACATATAAATTGTAATGACCCATTTCAATCTATAAGCAAAAGAGTATTAGCATGCATACAATATATGCCTATGATAGCTACATATGCACACATCGCATGTCTTGCACTAGTATACTTATTAAATAATTAAGAAAAATGTTTAAATGAGTAAAAGGGACTAAACACCTAAATGATTGAGAAGAGAGTTATTACCGAAAATCTGACATTCAAAAGATACATGTGAAACACTTCGTACTTATAAGGTGTTAAATAAAATTTATAATTCCAATCATTCTAATATAAAAATTGGTCATTATAAAGTTTAAAGTTATAAGTTAATTATTGTTAATATATATGTATATAAATATATATTTGTATAATTTAAAGTTTTTAAAGTAATATCCTAAATATTTGATAACTATTGAATCTGTTATTATAATTATTTTTTTTATAAAAGATAAAATATTATTAAATTTTATAAAAAATAAAATTATAAAAGTTTAGAACATGACAATGACGTAAGAATTATATGATTATCCTCACCTGACTCTACATGTAAGGTAATTTTCCAAATCAAATCTCAGGAGGGCAGTGAAGAAGGCGGTGGCCGCCTAAGAGGGTTACTTATCCCAAGCACACAGAGGCAGAGGGGAGGATTTTTGCTAGAAGAGGAGGACAGGAAGATCTGAATCAAAGCTGGGATTACATTATTCTTGAAGCCTTTGGGCATGGGGGACTGAAATACTCCTGTTAGCATTCGAATTTGCCTCAGGCTGAGGAAGGCAAAACTCGAGGCCACATCAAACCACGCTCAGCCTCGTAGCTAGCCCTACGAGGACAGGAGAGGGCTCTCTCCGATCAATCTCGGCAAAAGGTAATCAAAGAGGCTCGAGATGACTGAATTGATGACTAATTTTAGGCTAGGTATGAAGTACAAGGATTATGGAATTGATTTTTTGAAGTTTTGTTGAATTCAAGGGAAAGGCAATTTTGGGTGCGGGGATGAGGCACAGTTTTTGCAGAGGTCTACTTGGGGCAAGATAGGCGATTGTTTTGATGCCTTTAAAGTGATTGAATGAATAGACCTGACAGGTAAGGAGCTAAGGAGATCAAGGAAGTCTCAAGGATTCTCCTTAAACTGAAGAAAACATGGAAAATTAAACAAACTGAAAGGCAGAGCATAGCAAATTTATGGATTCTACGTTAACACTTCATTTGTTTAATTGCAAAAGATTAAATAAGGAAAGTGATACACATACACAACTTACAAGTACTGAGAGAAACACACCATCAACACATAAGGCCACATGAATCCCAAATAGTGCTACAAAACCCTGGTCTATCCTTTGCCAAAATTGCAGATAAAATATGTACAATAGTGTATCAAGCTATTCCCAAGAGTCCAACCTTGAAAATGACTAAGAAAATACATAATATAGGCAAGCTAACACATTCCCTTGCCTCTAGGGGTCGAGCTCATCATCCTAGGAGCTGTTTCAACCAATTCTAAATAAAGCACTACAATCTAGGCAGTCAAAACAACTTGCCTCTATAAGCTAGGAAACCAATTCATTCATTAATTTTTTGCTATTTTATGAATGAATCATCTAGAATAGGTAAATAAGTGTCAAGTCAACATAAAGTTCCATTAATTACATCAAGAAGGGTGAAAAATCCCATCACAAGTCAAAACTGGTCAAACTGGCTTCGTTTCCTGAGCTGAAGATGAAAATTACGCCAAAAAACCCTGATGCGCCGCGCGCCTGAGCCCTATGCGCCGCGCGCTTTTCCACCTGCTTTTGGGGCACTTCCTGGCATCCAAATTGAGCTCAAGTTGGCTTGTTGGAAAGCCCTAGATGTCTACTTTCCAACCCAAGTGGAATTTTCCAATTTGATGTCCATTTGCCCCTCCAAAAGTGCATTCTCCCAAGGCTGCTTCCTGTGTGTCCAAAAAGGGGCAGTGAGGTCATTTTTTGCATGTTTTTTGACCTTTTGGGGACCCAAACCTTGATGAAATGCCTTGGAAATAGCTGAGCAGGTATATTTCATCATGAAAAATCCAAAAATGCAAACCATTTGTGATTTGGACCTCCCAATCTTATGGGTAGCGCGCGGCGCGCTACGCGTTGAGCCAAAAAACCTGTTTTTTACACAAAAATTTCAAAATTGACAAAATTTTCCCCAAACTTGTTGAAATTTGGGCTGGGGATCCCCAATCAAGTACCATGCTCAGCCAAAGAGGCTTTGGCCAAAATCCGAAGACGATCAAGCTCCTTTTGTCTTTTTTTCTTTTTGAGTGCTTTCTTCAATTTTGCCTTAAGACTCCTAATTCGCGCCTTGCAAACTAGGTTCCGAGCCTTGTAATGCATAGCCATGTGCTTTAATAATGCATTGTCTCTGTTGTCCTTTCTTAGCCGCATCATAATCCTACTCATAGTTTGATTCGGTCTCTGACATGTTTTTGAAGACAAGATAGCTGGAATATATATATGTTGATGTGTAAACTGTGTGCTCAATTGCTTGTAGACTGTTCTTTTGCTTTTTTTTTTTTTTTAAATGCTGTGACTAAAGGGAAAAAACAAATACATAAGGGAGTATTAGGAAAGGGGTAAACATTAGGGAATTAGGGAGTTTGGAAATAAAAGTTAATTAGGGAGTGGAGGGGAAATCTATATATGAGAATAGGGTTTTAGGGTTTTGGGATATTGAAAAGGGGTAAAGAGTTTTGTTTGTTTTATATAGGGATAAGGGATTAGGGGTTTATTGATTGTAATGTAGGACTAATAAATGGATTTTATGAAATGAGGAATAAAGGGAAATTGGGAAAATAACAAATCTTGGTCAAAAAATTGTTTTCAAAACCTACAACAATTTTTCATATTGGCAAAGGGAGGCTTTCAAAATCTTGTCTCAACGGTCATTATCCATGAACCCACCACATTCATCATCAAATACAATGCAAGTGCAGTGGATGAGGGCCTACCTGAAAAATTGATGCAAAGAGGAGGTGAATTCATGCAAATTCTGGGTTTAAACCCCAGTGCGCCGCGCGCCTCTGATGCGCCGTGCGCGTGTATTTTTACACTGCGATTTTTTGCCTGATGCTCTACGCGCCTAGTCCAATGCGTCGCGCACTTTGCAGGAGGTGTTTGGAGACCTTCCTGGTGTCAAAATCAGGCGCAGGATAGCTCGTTGGAAAGGTATCGGAGTCTACTTTCCGCTGCAACTGTAATTGTTCAATTTGGAGTTCATTTGGCTTGTCAAAAATCAAATCTCCCAGGACTGGTCAAAATGTGCCAAATGAGGCTGCCTCAAGGCAGAGTGCTGTTGCAGTCAACGTTTGAATGCCTTCCTCAACTCCAAATTGAGCTCATGATAGCTCATTGGAAAGATATTTTTGTCTAGTTATCCTTTGATGCATCAAAAAAGTTATTTGGCCAACCAAGCTAGGATAAAAATTTATTTTCCCAAGGTCACTTCAGAGGTGCATCAATTCTCCTGAGGCGATTGTATTTTTGACATTTCTCCAAAACCATGACACCTGTGTAAAAAGTGAGGGAGGTTTTTCTTCTTTGGCATGTTTTGGACAAAAACCTCTCTTAGGTTTCCAAAATTCATCTTTTATTTCTCTGAAACATCTTTTGAGTGAAACTTATCCCGATGTGTGAAACAAGGAATTTTGTGGAAATGAAGCGAAATGAAGGGGATGAGGGGCTTCTAAATTCTTGAGGAAATTTTGGGAAGTAGGGAGGGATGTTAAGAAGTAGGGGAAAGTGGAATATTAGAGATGGAGCGAGGGGAAGGGGTCCAAAAGGGCAAAACACAGGCCTAGCCTAGAAAATTGCGAAGTTGTGGCAAGAAACTAGGGTTTGTGGAAAAATGAGGAATTTGGGGAATCTCGGTGATGGGAAGTGTTTAATAAGGTACATTAATGATAGGGGAAGGTGTATGAACATCAGGATACAAATTTTTCTGATGATTTGACCCTCCAAGAGAATTTACCTCCAAAACCCTAGGAGAGGGAAATGAACCTTGCCTAGGCGCAACTGAAGCATGAACAAGGTGTAAAATGACCCAATGGAACTTGACATGATGATGAAAACCATCTGAATGATGGTACACTCAGCTGAATAGTAACATAGACCGACATTTGGGCAACTTTGAAAAGAGTGAAAGCAAACCCTAGACGTAATGCCTAGTGACCAAATTTTACTTGAAGACTCACTGAAATGATAAAATTTGACCCTGACGCCTTAAACTCACTTTGTAAAAGAATATTTGATCACTGGAGGAAGGCTGAAAAGACTGACACTAACAACTCCAATTCGGAAGTATTTTGGAGTTGAGTACCAAGGTTGTGCTCAACTTGGCTAGGTGGTTTCAGTCATTTGGTAACAAGAGAAAAATTGGGAAAAATGACCGTCTGGGATCGACATCAAATTCAAAGAAAAACAAACAATGGTAGCAAGAGTCACGATAGAGCAGAGAGGTTGGTACTCAATGGAAAAATTGTTAAAATTCTATATTTAAATTTACATATACTGGTATTTGTGAGCTAAATTATGATTAAACTCTATTAAAGTCATTAAAGTTAGGAAATTTTAGGGCCTTACATAAACATTTACAAAAACAATCTACAATACAAAGACATATAATAAATATCTTACAAATGGATGATATTGATATCTGCCTTCAACGTGTCCATAGTCTCTACAATGTTTTTTAGATGATTTTATTAGAATTCTCCTTGTTCTCAAGCCCTTGCAATTTCTACAAGGGAAATAACATATGGGATCCTCAAAATCCCTTGATGTTTATCCCTGGTGCCCTTAAGGAATGTTATGTGACATTTTTTGTCACCAAAATTTTAGTGATGATTTTTTTCAAAATTAACCTCAAAATAAGGCTACAACCTTTCAAAACAATTGCAACTATATATATATATATATATATATATATAGCAACCTATGTCAAAGTTATATGTTGTTAGGGCTCTCTCTCTCTCTCTCTATATATATATATATATATATAAATTAATTATAATCATATAATATAATATAATATAAATATAAATATTAATATATTATATATATTGATATTAATATATATTAATAATATAATATATAATTATAATATTAATTTTATATTTTTTTTAATTAGTGAAACTCAACGTAAATCAGCCCCATATTAGATGTTGTTAGTGGAAAAAACCATTAATGGTGGAATTGAACGTTATGCAATGATTATTTGCCGTTTGTTAGAAATTGGACAACAAATTTCATATTGGATATAGTGTTGGATATCCGAAGGTAAAATAACTCGAGTCAGATATTCAATGACATGAGAGATTATAGGAAAAAAGTCTAATAATCAACAGGAACCAAATTTTTAGAAAAAAATACATTTAACTCGCGACACTTTTCCCAATTTTATTCATTTCGTCAGATTCCACCATCAGAATTTCCACTCAAATGTAGTAGTGTGTCAACATGGTTATGACCCAGTGACCTAGTGCAAGAACTAGTGTAGGAACTGGAGGCTGAGTAGAGATGGTTGCAAAACATGTTTCGATGGCTTGTTGACATGTTATGATAGTTTGTTATAGGTAGATGATCTTGCTACAAGTGTTGGAGGTTTTTGGACAAGTTGATTATGCTCCTAGAGGTGTTTGGTTGAGGCATTTGGTAGACTAGGTCTCCATGTCCCTAATTAGGTCTTCATGTTGTTGATATGATGAACAAGGTTGGGAGAAGGATATACAGGTGCTGAATGATGTTTAATAGGTTATGCAGGTCCATATAGATTCTAGACAAGTTATGGAGTAGATTGGAAAAGTTCTGAGGAAAGTTGGAGTGTTTTCCTTGATCCCTTGCCACAGGTGCAGGGAGTCAGGCTTATGCATGTGGCTCAAGGCCCCTGGTCGCTAGGATAAATTCCCGTGGGTGTCGCTAGGAGCCTTCTAGATAAGATTTTATATTTCTATGCATGAGACTGAGCCTCTTCATGAATTTATCTCTATATTCCTTGTGATGTTGAAAATAGGAACAAGAAATGTTAAAAATAGAATCCAGAAATTATAATTTAATTTGTCCTTGAATTAAAATGTGAATTAAAATTGTAATTATTTTCTCATAGAAACTTGTAATAGTTAACTAAGGTAAGTTGACTTAGTTAACCTAGGAATTTCGAGCTGGAAGTCTTTTTGAAGTCATGTATATGTTCTCCCTATGTTTTGGGTGTCTAGAATGACTTTATTTATGAGTTGTAATTAGATAACTCAGTTCACTAAGTTATGTTCAGTTAAATTAGTTCCAAACTATTTGTGGAACTAATACAGAGTTAATAGTTAGTTGGTGCACTAGTGCATCTACATGTGCTACTCTAGTTAACTAAAGATTCCCTCATCAGAAACTCATGCATGTAGATTTTGAGAAAGACTCAATTGAGACTAGAGTGTCGGGACAATGTACTATCAGTTGAATGATTTACTGAGTTGTAAATATCATGCATGCAATCAGAGAAGGACCTAAGTTTTGATTGCACAGTTATGGATCAGGAATTTCCCTTTAAATACAGGATAATTCTCTCAGGAATTGTGCAAAGAATTAGAGGCTTGGAGGCATGGAAATTTAACTAAGTATTGGCCAAAGGAAGCTAGTTAGGTAGAGAATAGGAAATACTTATGCAGGTTGAGCTCAACGTTGAGCAGAGCATATTGTATTCATCCAAATTCTTTGACCAAGGGTGCAAGGAATCAAGGGCTTGGAGAGTAGGAGAAGGGGCTAGAGATTGGCTTGAGCTTGCTTGTGAGCAAAGACATTGATCCTATTGAGTGCTCGGATTGTTCTTGTGAGAACAAGCATTGTATTATCATCTTGGATTTTTGATTTAATGAAATTCAGATAGTGGGAGTTTTCAAATGAGGCTTTCCCCAAATACTTATTGTGTTATGTTCCATTGATTTATCTTCTTCTTGTTTATATTGTTTTCATCGATCTATTGGCTTCCGCTGGTTGAAAGTAGAAGTAGATTCTTGTGTTTGGCTTTAGTACATTGCATGAGTTTGTGAATCTATAGGTAATTCTACATGTGCATCTTGGGTGAATTACGTATTTTATGGTGAGACTTGTTTAGGTTTTTCATGAAAAATGTTTGGAAGCCTTAACCATGTCCTAGATAGTGGTTAAAGTAGACATACCCATCATTCAATGAGGATTGATTTTAAGTTGAGGATTTACTCAAAGTTTGTATCATTTTTTGAATGTATGAACTTTGCTCCATAGCGGAGTTATAATTAATGATTTAACCATCTCGAAAAATGATAAATATAAGAAGCCCTTGAGTTCATTTGGTCGTATTTCATGAGTAGTTGAGAGAGGAAGAGTGTGCGAGACATATGGTGGATTTTTCTAAAGAAATTTACAGGTATTGGAGAAGGTAGCAGCAACGTATTTCAACCAACATTTTATGCAGACAACGAGGAGACAAAGTGTGGTTTGGTAGTAGTTGTTTTTGTTGTTTGATTGCAGGTGTGTTTGGAGATTAATTTCCCCTAGTATATCCTCCATTTTATTGTATAAGTGTAGCATTTAGTTGTGAGCAGTTTTACTTGTTGCAGAGATAGTTTTAGCTGATGTGTTGATCATATTACTTTATATAATGTTTGGTGAGATTGTGTTGTAGTTTATGGTGTAGTTTTGTTTTTTGATTGTGTTCCTTTGAAGATATGTTGTTGTGATGTTCATGTTGATCATTTCTATGGTTCTATTTTGAAATATTCTGAAATGTGAACCACATAGAGGATTTGAGTTGGTTGACTCAAGCGAACACAATACATGGAGAAAATTTCTCCATCCTTTGGTAATTGGATAGTCCAATGGGAGTTGGGAGAGGATATTTGGTCATGGTGGCTTCTAGCAGATGGTTGTCTATCGATCTGTGAGAGAAAGATTTCCTACTGATAATAGCCCACTGAAGACTATAGGGAGAAAGTTTCTCCATCTACTAGTAGTTGGATAGTCCAAAGAGTATTGGGGGAGGATCATTGGTTGTGGTGGCTTCTAACGGATGGTTGTCCGTAGATCCGTGAGAGAAAGATACTTTCTACAAATAGTAGGCAATGTACACTCTATGTATTGAATTTTCTTGACAAATAATAATATCTTATTGAGAAACACAACAACAAAAAGGGTGGTTTTTAACCTAGGAGGAGGGTTTTCCACTAAATATTTTTGTCTTTTGTGTTTAATGCTTGCATGGTTTTACTTGTGTTCGATGCTCTAATATCTTCTTATGTGTTTTAGTTTGTGCATGGTTTAAAGAATAATCAGTTGGAGAAAATGTGTAAAACGTTTATAGGTGCCCTCACTACTGATTGACCCCCCAATCCCCCAAATAGTGAACTAGTTTCCAACATCTCTTATGTGTTTTACATGTTTTTTTTCATTCTTTGGGGCACATGTATGATCGTAGCATATTTATTCGAGAAAGTTATAGATTTATTTTATGTATCTTTAATAGTTAGAATAAATACCTATAAGTTCTATTCAAATATATCTTAATATGCCCTCCACTGCTTCTACACTTCCATTCTTAATTTAATCATTCAAACTTTCATCTTGGAGTTTCAAATTTGGATTCTATTAAAGGGCCCAAGTTATAAACCCTAGCCTCCTATCAATTTTAATTTCCAGCAAAATAATTGAAGTCTTCCTAAAGCCTAATTTGGGCATAAAGATTCATCTTCGAAATTAAGTTCTGTTAGACAAGAGAATATATCACCTCTAGCCACATTTTAATAAAATTTTAACAATATTTTAAAATGTTTGAAACAATTTTGTGGATGTCATAGGCACTGGTTCCGTTTCAACCAAGAATTGTCTGCAGGGTGAGAACAGAAGGTATGGTGGGAAATTTTACCCACCAAAAGTGGGTGACATGATAGGAGAAAGTTTCTCCCAGATTTGTCTTCAGCTGACAATTAGAAACCCCTAAGAGCGACTAGTGTAGCCAATGTATTGTTTCATTTGATCTCTGTCCCTTGAGCCAATCGTATGTCCCCTTTCTCATCTTTCTAGAGCATGTGTTTTAAGGTGGGTAATCCAATCCCAAAGGTATGTTTTATTTGTGCAATCGAGTGCTTATGCTTGTTTCTCCTTGGGCACTTTTGGCATGGATTGTTGGGTGAATTAGAAGAAGTAAGGGTTTTCACTATAGACTTGTTCCATCACATTAAATGATTGGTTAATTCTCAATCATATTCCCTTGGGATCTCCCCTAATGGGTTATAGCTTCAAGAAGGGAACTACTTGGAAAACCCCAATTTTGGTAGTGTGGTCCCAGGACCCCTCCCATATACTAAAAAAGGTACAAATAAAGGCCTTCAAACCTTTATTCCCATTGTGATGTGTGGCACTTCACATTTTAGGCCTAGCCTTGGAGGCCTTTTCTTGAAACATATACTAGTTGAATTTTACTAAGCACAGATAAAATATAAAAATCATTTAAGAAATTTGATATAATCTTATGAGAAAATTCAAATAGCTAGATAATCTCCTCACCAGACTTCCTCTGTTCATCCAACTTCTCATATGTTTTTACAAGTTATTTCCATACTTTTATACTTACATCAATTGGCCTTCTTTTGAGCCTTTGCTCAGGTGGGATTTTTTTGATCTTCTTTGTTTGATTGCACCTAAATGTCTTGCAGTTCTGAGACATTTGTAGTTTAACCTTTTTTATGGGCCAACCAATGCCAAATTCAATCTCTATGATGTTAATTAGTGCTTTCTGTAGGTGCAATGGTATATTTGAGAATGGTAAACAGAGGTGGTATTTTAACCGTTGAAGGCATGAAACCTTTGGCCTATTCACAAAAAAATTTCCTAGTATATGATCTATGGATTTCACTTAAAACCACATCATATTTTATCCTTGTATCATGGCTACCAATGCAAGATTGATAATGTGGCATGGAAGAAGAGATTTGTGTCCTAGGAGTGGATTGGGCATTGTAAGTATATGTTTAATGTTCCAAATTCTTAGTGGTTATGCTTAATTATTTCCTCCTTGATGATCAAGAACTGGTTAGGGAATCAATTGATTCCCTTTGATTCAGTTAATGTACTTTCAATGTTTCAGTGGTTTTAGTTGATTGTTTTTATATGTATCTAGCAAGTGTTTTCAAGTCCATGCCATCAAGTTTGTTAACTACCTCTATCCCCAATATCGAAGCCAAGGAATTTATCTCCTTGTCAATCTCATGTCCCTAGATATATAAAATAAAGTTTTATTTTTAAATTTTGGAATTAAAAAAAAATAAAACTAAAAATCAAAGAAAGAATTTGAGCAATTACATCTCTATAAATTCACAATGAGCTACCTCATTCCGTCTACTATATTCTCCATTCCCTTTGATCAAAATTGTAAGGTTGGGCTAGCAAATCCTATCTGTGGAGGCAAGCCAAGGAAAATAACGTGCAAAGAATGAGACCAAATAGCATGAAAGGAAGACAAATAGCATGCACGAATGACAATAATTCGAGCCGAGGTAAGCAATCTAGCCATCACATACACACAATCTACCTAAATTTTCAGCTAACCTTTATGATAATCAAATCATTATGTACTAATATGTGAATAAATATACCAAAAATTAACTCTAAATTCACCCTTTATTCATGGAACTGATAATGCCTTACTCTACAACTCTAATTTATGGACCAAAAAGTGAGAAAAAAAATATCCAGTGTATGCTTTGTTTAAATCCTTAAGTTTAGTGTAGAACTCCAATTTCTGGACCAAAAAGGGAGAAGAATAAAAATATCTTGTAAGATCCATATAAATCCTTAAGATCCTTTAAAATCCATCAATTCGTTTTGCAGTATTCGAGCTGCCGCCACGAATCCAAGCAAAACAAGGAAATATCAAAACTGTCCATCGACAATAGAATGGTTGGACTTCAAAGCTCCCAGATCGAGACCCAACCGATGCAAAAGGAGCATATTCTTTTCATTCGTAGTTCTGCACCTATCAACAATGAAAAAATTTGTCAGAGGAGAAAGAAAGAATGCTTTTGTTTAGTTCAATAGTTGGCGCTTATTTAATTTCAAAGTTTTAGCCCACAAGAATTTTAAAATTTTGACTTGCCCATCGCTGAATATTTTGATTCACCCAATGTTGACTTTAGCACCGACTTATGTGAAATAATGTGATCACATTGGGGTGTCAAAGTTATTTTCAATCACTAGGTGCCATAACTTGATATAATGGCATTTTGTGAATCACTAGGTGCCATTATATCAAGGCATTTTGTGATAACGTCCATATTTTTTCACGATATTATTAAAATTTATAGTGTATTAGCCAATCTTGACATAAATCTTGAGGCACACAAACCATGCCTTTTATCCTATGAAATCCTTGAAATTGGGAGTATTCTTGAAGAAAGGAAATATATATGTGAAAAATTAAAAAATATTTAATTTTATTAATGTTACCTATGAGTGAAAAAATACTCTCCAAGTTGAATCATTCAATTTGGCCTTGAAATGAAGGTTGGGCATGCATTTTTGTGAAGAAGACTAATGTTGTCTTGCTTCACTAAAATGCATGCCCAATCTTCATTTATTGGCCAATCTGATTGATTCAAATTGCAGATGGTTTATTTTATTATTTTAAACACTTTTACATTGTTATATCTTTACTAACCAGTAGAGTAGTAATAATGTTAATTTTCTTATGGCTATAAGTATCTATTGTAGATAATTTCATTTTATAACATTTTCAACATTTTCACATTGCATTCACCCCATATTATCATAAGAAATTATGTACATATAACATTAGCAATGACAATGCAGTGGAACGATCATGATATTTTTGTCATAGGTCTGTCATGATATCTCTGTCATAGGGCTCAAATTATCTCCTTCATATATTTGTCATAATCTTTTCCCATATCATAGATAAGAAGGCTGAAAGAGGTCACTATCGTACCCAAGAACTAAGGCCCATTAGGGAACTATTACACCATAAGACTACGACCCATTAGGGCACTGTTGGACCACAATACTGAGGCCCATAAGGGAACTATTACACCACAAGACTGAGGCCCATTAGGGTGTTGTTACACCACAAGACTGAGGTACAATTTCGTAGAGCCAGAGGATGGAATGATCATCTTTTATATTGTTATATCTTTACTAACTAGTAGAGTCGTAACCATGTTAATTTTCTTAGGGCTATAAGTCTCTGTTGTAGGTAATTTATATATTATAAAAAAAATTGATTTATATATATTAATTTGTATCATAAAATGAATTTAAATATTTAACCAAGGCTAAGAAAAATGATTTTTCATGGGAAAAATTTAGAAAAAATTAATTGCATTAATGTTCTTTATGAGTAAAAAAATACTGTCCAAGTTGAAACGTTCAATTTGTCCTTGAAATGAAGGATGGACGTGCATTTTTGTGAAGCAGGCCAAAATTTCCTTGTTTCACTAAAATGCATGCCCAATCTTCATTTATTGGGCAATCTAATTGATTCAAATTGTAGTTTGTTTATTTTATTATTTTAAGGATCTTTACATTATTATATCTTTACTAACTAGTAGAGTAGTAACTGTGTTAATTTTCTTAGGTCTAGAAATCTTTGTTGTAGATATTTGCATTTTAAAGCATTTTCAACATTTTCACATTGCATTCACTACGTATCATCATAAAAGGTTATGTATAGAGAACATTAGCAATAACAATGCAACGGAACACTCATATGACTTTCATGATATTTCTGTCACAGGTATGTCATGGTGTCTCTGTCATAGGGCTAAACATATCTCCTAAATATATTTGTCATAATATTTTCACATATCACACATAAGAAGGCTGAAAGAGGCCATTGTCATACCAAAGAATTGAGGCCCATTAGGGTGCTATTACACCATAAAACTGAGGCCCATTAGGGCGTTGTTACACCACAATAATGAGGCCCATAAAGGCAATTTTACACCACAAGACTGAGGCCCATTAGGGAACTATTACACCACGGGATTGAGGTACAATTTTCGCAGACCCATAGGATGGAATATTCATTATATCACTACCATTAATTACAGGTCTTGGCGTGCATTTATTTGAGGCACATAAACCTTTCCCTTTACCCTATGAAATCCATGCAATTTGGAGTATTCTTGAACAACATGAATATATATGTGAGAAATTAAAAATATTTAATTGTATTAATGTTACTTATGAGTAATGGAAATAAAATGCACTAAGTAAGTTTGGAAAATGATGAATTGTTGAAGTTCTCTTGATTTTGGAACGGGGAGGAGAAACGAGAGCGAATGCATGGCGAACAACAAGGGTTTCAGATAGTTTCAGGGGTTCATCTTCATGGAGCCCGCAGACAAGGGAGTTCCACTCCCTCCTATAAGGAGGTCATAGCAAGCAGAGGCAAGAAACCTCTAGAGAATGCAAGAGGCACTGCTGAGGAAGGGAAAAGAGATATGGAAGAAGAGATAGAAGGGACCAAAACTAAGGAAAATAACAGCACTAAAGAAAAGGAGGAAGAAGACAAAAAACAGGGATCTAAAGATAGAAAATAAAAGGGACCCTACAAACCCAAAGTTGAGATCACACCTAGAGTAGTCTTAAGTGATCCTGCTCTGCAGGCACATAGAGATCACATGCGGACTTATGCTATCATTTTTAAATTCATGGGAGTATGGCCCACTGAAAAAGCTTTACAGACATGGATCAAGTACCACTGGAAACCTAAAGGGAGCATTGACCTACATCTAGGGTCAAAGGGATTCTTCACTGTGGTGTTTACAAATATTGAAGACAAAGACAAAGTGTTTGAAGGAGGGCCCTACTTTTATGCAGCAGCTGGCCTCTATATGCGACCATGGATGATGAATTTTGTCCCAGAACGGGAAAATTTTACTTGGTACCGGTCTGGGTAAGGCTCTACTCTCTACCTCTTGATTATTGGCAAACTGAATCGCTAGCTACCATAGGCAATAAATTAAGGTGTTTTTCAAAGCTTCTGAAGCTACAAGAAGGGGAAAATATACTTCCTTTGCAAGGATTTGCGTGGAAATGGACCTATCAGGAGCTCTTTTGGATGAGGTGATCTTGGAAGTTTTTGATGAAGATTGGGTGCAAAAAATAGACTATGAGCACATTCCATTCAGATGCCGCAGATGTCATGAACATGGGCACTTATTCAGAGACTGCTCGCTTAGTAAAGTAGTAAACAAGAGCAAAGCTAACACAATGAAGGAAACTGAAAAATTTCATAAAGTGGTTGTTACACTAAAATTTGTCACCATGACTATTTGCAGTTAGTATGGCTCCATCAACTGTCATACTATCCTCCTTGGCAAGCCTCATACCTCTGCTCTCCATGTCAAACTCCAAGAAAGAGAGAAAGTCATTAAAAATCTATATATCTCTGGGTACGCAGTTTCTCTTAGCCTTACCTGCGTGTACGCACTCCAAGTTCACAATACCTGCGTACTTGTACGCTCTGTATGTAAAGCAATGGGTGCGTACTCCTGTAAAGGTCAAAAGGCGCAAGTTTCACTCCAAAAATGTTACTTGTGGTCATTTCTAGAGCATTCTAGAAGCTTGTTTGACGTGTATGAAGCGCCTCCAGATGGTTCATGTATCCCTACCAAAGAGGAACTTATCCCATCAAGAGGGGAGCTATCCCATCCAAAGAGGGGCTTATCCCATTGATGGTGGACCTGAATAACTTCCTCTAGAGCACTATAAATATAGGCATTGGGCCAAAGGGAGGGGAGGTTGAAAGTTGAACATTCCTAAGGGTAGATGCTGCTGGAATTAGGACTCCCTTGTAAAGCTTGAGAGGAGAGATTCCCATCCTTTCCTAGCCTTATTTGAGTGTGGGTGAGCTGATCAAAGTAAAGGAAAACTCTTGCTGGACCCTAGGAGGGACTTGCACAACAACAAGGCTCAGGTTGTAATGGTTCCTTTTGTTTCCTCTTAATACAAATGAACTCATTTTTCTCAATAGATTGTTATTCATGATTTGTTTCATATACTCCTTGGTCTGTATGATAGATATGTATTGTTTTATGAGTTTATCAGGTGCTATTTAATCTTTTTGCTTGTTAGTGAATGCAGGTTTCCAAGAGAAGGAGGAGCTCATCCGGATCGGTGAGGCCGGACTACTACAAAGTGTTGGACTAAAAGTATGTTAAAGATCCCCTGATTACTTGTATTCTCAATGCATGTTTAGAGAAAGGTAGTGTTTATTTGTCTTGTTTGTCACTAGAAAGCCTTAGCTTCTAGGGAGGTCGGTTTTGTCTGCACTATCGACTCTTTCCGCATGACAAAATGGCGACTCCACTGGGGAATCCATTGATGTGAATGATTTTTCCTTTGTATGAAACTTTGATCTGAGAAAAGTCATTTGTTTTCTGGTTTTTGGCTGTTTGATTGTGTATTTGGGTGGGCTAGATTAGGGTTAAATTAGATTTTAGTTTTTCTTCATTTTGCTAGAAGTACGCAGCCTCTACGTTGAGCACAGTGCGTACCTGTACGCACTGCAGCTTTGTGCACAGAGCGTACACGCACCTATGCAAACAGGTTGCCTGCGTACCCTGTCAAAGTTGAGAAAATTTCAATTTTTCCTTTTTTGCCTCTTAGATTTTGTTTTTAATTTGTTTTTGCTGCCCAGATCCACTGGTTACCTGCCAAAGATCTTCATCCAAGCTTGTTTCATTGGCATTCCTACTTTAAGCTTTCATCAATTGGGTGTTTTGGGTCTCTTTTTTGAGAAATTCTTAATTTGATTTCCTTTGGTCATTACTTGGAGGTTTCTCTCAGTCCTTTCACAATTTTGCATCTTTTTGCTTTTGTTTTTGCAAAAAAATTTCCCCCTCATTCGCCGGGGGGGGGGCTAAATTGTGTATGAGTGTTAATCGCCTTTGAGTGTTTTTATTTTTTGATCTTTGGAACTCTCACCCAATTTTCTCGACTTGCACTTGATTGGTTCTTAGATTACATTAGAATCATCTTGTGTTTGAGAATTCTCTTGCATAGATCACATTTGCATAGTTAGAATTCTCATTTTCAGAATATGAATGAAAAATGTGCATAGATTACATTTGCATACTTTTCAAGTGAATTGTGCATAGATTACAATTGCATAGTTTACATTCTGAAAAAATCAATCATAGATTTAGATCAGTTTTCTTTGATTTGAATTTACAAAAAAAAAAAAAAAAACTATTTTGGAATTGATTTGCATTAGTTTTTCTTGATGAAATTAGTGCATTAGAGAATTTGTTATATTTTCTCTTAGTGATCAATTTTTTGCATTGTTGGAAGTGAATGGAAACTCTCTCCTTACTTTAATTAGGATTCATCGAATTGAAAAGATTACATTATCATATTCGATTGCATTCAGTTGAGTCGGGTCATAACACCATTAGTTTCATATCCATTTACCCCTTTGAGTAATAACAGCCTAAATAACACAGCGCTTAATTAAAATTCATCTAGTAATTTTTACATTTCTAGGGCTTTGATACACCAACATAGCTTAGGCTAGTGTCTTGGAGTAGGAGAGTAATTAACTCTCCCAGACAGCAAAACCAAACAAGTAGCTCATCTTGTGGTAGGATAAATCCAACTGTTACATTTATGCTCTGGGAAAGCTCCTCTTAAAGGAGAAGCACGAGACCGTGTCCAAACCAGTGAGGGGATCAATCCTCCTTCATTGGGAAAGACGCCAGATACGCACGTAATACAAACGGTAAACCTCGGATTATTGTCGAGGAGCCTGGGGTCACTTGTCGGTAAACCTTGGATTATTGTCAAGGAGCCGGCAAGGGGATTGAGCTTGTTACTCTGCCCTTGCGTGCTATCGGGTCGTAGACTGTTCCCCTAGGTGTATTTGTTGCTGTTGGTGACCTTAGTGACCATTATCTTTAGGGTTCTACCCAAGGTGACGGTGGAGGGAAGATCCCACTGTACCTGGAGCAGACGTCGGCTAGACTCACTTGGATTTTCTGGGGGGTTCACTTCACTCGAGACGGTTAAAGTGGAGGAACTTGGTCCAGTCTATTCATTAAGCAGGTTGCCGGGGTAACTGTTCCACCCGCCACTTCTGTACTGAATTCTGCGATGTTGGATTTCATCACCAACTAGTGTTTTTGGTCCGGAAGTTTACTGTTTGTATGTGGTTTGACTCCTAGATTTGATAGTGCGTGTTAATTTGTTTGTTTTTACTTTTAGAGACCATAGGTGTGAATTATGAATTTTAATTGTTAGGTGTGAATTGTGAATTGTTAGTTTTCGTTTTAAAATTGTTAATAAAATTCACTGAAGTTGAATATAATGGCAAATGTTCCGAAATTTACCAACCTAGGAACCCCTCCTAACGAGAATCCTAGTACTTTTCCTTACTTTGGAAATGTTGGTCCTCCTTATATGGCTACTTTTTCATTACCTGGATTTACAATAGGTTTACTGATATGGTTATTTTCAAATTCGTTGGCCCCAAATACTCCAATTTTTCCACCTCAACCGAATGCTTCACCTTCACAGAGTTCACCATCTCAACATCACCAACCTTCTGTTGACCCTTTACCTTCTTCGCCTAATTTTTCTTCCTCCATTTCTTCCTCTTCGCTTGGTAACAGCCTTGATGCTAGTAACCAGGTTTCTAAGAAGAAGAAGAAAGGGAAGAAGAAGAAGAAGAAGCAAGATAAGAAAGAAGTCAACCAACCAACCATGACTGTAAGTGTTAGTTGTGTTGAGGAAAATTCCGACATGCATCGTAAACCCAAATACCCTTGCAGGCTTTGTAAGGGTTACCACTTCCTTGTTAATTGTCCTGGTATTCCAAAGGTCTTGGAAGTATGGTCAAAAAAATCACATCAACTTTCCATTGATCCATCAACCAGTGATAGTCAGGTTCCTGGGAAAAAGGGTAAAGTTAGGTTTCCTTGTAAGTTATGCAAAGGGAGTCATCAAACTCACATTTTCCCTCACATGGATGAAGCCTCCACATTGTTGGAAAACCTTACTGTTCCACAGCAAGAATTTCCAACTGGTTACCGTAAACTTTCTCCAAACCTACCGTCAACTAACGGAGTGATTGATCTAAATTCAAGTACAGTCGATCACACTCTTCCATTGGAGAGTGAAACTCATGTCACTCAGGTTCATGATAAATTAGTTGATCAAGTGGTCGATTCAATTTCACATTCGGTCAATCCCACTTTCCCTTTAGAGAGTGAACTTCATACCGCTCAGGTTCTTCTTGTTACATCAAATTCTTCTATGCCGGGGGGCATTTCATCTGTTTCTACAGAACCCCCTCCAAGTACTGAGGTCTTTTCCTTTGATTGGAATAGACTGACAGAACCTCGTCTTCCTTCCTCCATTCCTTTCCAAATCATTGTCAAGGCTGGTGGTAGGGACATACATCGTACTTAGGTAGATGAAGGTGCTTTTGTTAGTATTTTATCCTCAACTATTTGGAAAGCTTTGGGTTCCCCTCAGCTTGCGCCTATTACGCAGAATCTGAAAGCTTTTAACAAAACCATTAGTGAACCTTTAGGGATCCTTCCTAAGTTTTCTATTACCTTGGAAGGTAAAACTGTCTGTATTGATCTTATGGTAGTTCGAGGTCCCTTGGATTTCAATTTACTCCTTGGGCGAGACTATGTTTATGCAATGAAAGCTGTCGTATCGACACTCTTTCGCGTGATGTCTTTCCCTCACAATGGCAGTATTGTGACTGTAGACCAGCTTTCGTTCCCTAGTCTTGTCTCAACTACCAATAATATGACACCCCTAAATGTTCCTAATTCTAAAGTGGTATCTACCCTGCCACGGGTTAATTATGTGGCAACTGGTCCCATGTTTTCAGTTACCGATGTAAGTGAGCCTCTCACTGTTTGCTCATCTTCCATTGATTTAGATCCGGTAATTGACATGGAAAACTCTATGGGATTACTTGAACACGATGTTCTTATCCCTTTTGAGTCCCTTGACATGTGTTCCTTCCAGAGAAGTATTCTTCCTTCTGATGAAGACCTCTTGGAAGCCATGATCAAGGTGTGTCCATTGACACGTCTTTCTTCCAGTTGGAAGCCATGATCAATAGCACGAGGATAGTTTTTTCCTGTATCAACCTCGTTAAAAAATGAAACAGGCTAGCGCGAGGATAGTTTTTTCCTGTATCAACCTCATTAAAAAATGAAACAGGCTAACACGAGGAAAGTTCCTTTTACTGTGTCCACCTCGTTAAAAAATGAATCAGTTTGCGTGAGGAAAGTTCCTTTTACTGTGTCAACCTCGTTAAAAAATGAATCAGTGTGTGTGAGGAAAGTTCCTTTTACTGAGTCAACCTTGTTAAAAAATGAATCAGGTACGAGGAAAGTTCCCTTTACTGTGTCAACCTCATTAAAAAATGAATCAATGAGTACGAGGAAAGTTCCCTTTAGTGTGTCAACCTCGTTAAAAAATGAATTAGTGTGTATGAGGATAGTTCCTGTTACTGAGTCAACCTCGTTAAAAAATGAATCAGGTATGAGGATAGTTCTTTTCTTGTGTCAACCTCTTTAAAAATGAAACAACTCCCTTTTCAAGTTAAATATTGAAAGTAAACCTTCATTCCATCCATCTGGTTGAATGCAATGAAGCCTGGGGGGCATGTACCTCATTTTGCATCATTATACTGGGGGCATGTGAACTTTTTGAGCATAATTCCTTGTCTTGTGTCAAGCTCGTTAAAAAATGAAACAAGGGTAGGTTAAGTAGGTAGATTGTAGAGAGTAATTATGAGCATAGTTCCTTGTCTTGTGTCAAGCTCATTAAAAAATGAATCAAGGATTTTAGAGCATAGTTCCTTGTCTTGTGTCAAGCTCGTTAAAAAATGAATCAAGGTTTTTAGAGTAGAGTTTTTTGTTAGGTAGATTGTAGAGAGTAGTTATGAGCATAGTTCCTTATCTTGTGTCAAGCTCGTTTAAAAAATGAAACAAGGGTTTTGAGGAGATAGTTCTTTTCCGTGTCAACCTCACTAAAAAAATGAAACAACTCCACAAGTCTTTCCAAGATCTTGAAAGTAAAGCTTCATTCCATCCACCTCATTGAATGCAATGAAGCTTGGGGCGCATGTACCTCGTTTTGCGTCATTATGCTGGGGGCATGTGAACTTATAACAAGCATAGTTTTTCGTTTCAAGCTTGCGTAAACATGAAACTGAATCCGAGCATAGTTCTTTTCCTGTGTCAAGCTCGTTAAAAAATGAAACAAATCCTCCTCTACTTGAGTCGAGAGTTTGACTAGATCTCATAAATGTTAAGTTGTATATTTAGGTTAGTTGTTTCAGTTTTTTGCATAATTTTTTCTTACAGTTGTAGGTTGAGTCTTTCAAACGATCTCGTTCATGTACCTTCATTCCATCCAGCTTGTACTTAGTTGAATGAAATGAAGCTGGGGGGCATGCGCTCTAGCAGTTATGCTTAGGGGGCATCAAGCACAGTTTTCTCTCTGTTTCAAGCTTGTGAAAAAATGAAACTACTATGAAGCATAGTTTTTCTCTGTTTCAAGCTTTTGTAAAAATGAAACCTATCTTGAGTCAATTTCAGTTATTTTCAAGACTTGTTAAACTCATGAAAATCCCGAGATTATTTTGCTATCTTTCATTCTCGTAAAACAAATGAAAATGCCGAGTTCTTTCCGTCTTTTCCTGCTCGTAAATTAAATTGAAAGTCGGCCATATGAGTACATTTTTATCATTTTTTCGAACTCATTAAAACTTACGAAAAAGTGAAACATGAGAGTCATCTTTTAAGCCCTTTTCAGACTCCTAAAACATGAAAATATTGCCGAGCGTTTCTTTTACACTCGTTAAAACGGAATTAAAAGACGGTCCCCTTATAGCTCTTTTCTGACCGTAAAAACACGAAAAGATTGCCGGATTTTTGTCGTTTAAAATTCGATATTGGAAATAAAACGACGATGTCCTTGATCGCTTTTTACTTTTCAGGTCAGAGGCACTAATCATGAAAGTACTCCTTGGTCGCAAGACTAAGCGGTTCTCTCAAGTATTATTTTATACTTTTTCGGGCTTGGGAGACACAACTTTACGAAAAAGTTCAACCCTGGAGTCTTCTTAAGTTTTTTCAGACTCTCTAAAATTGAAAAACGCCGAGTTTCTCCTATACTGGACTCATTAAAATGTCACAGTAAAGGACCTGTTCGATTACAAACAGGAACGGACCACTCCTTCTTATAATCAAGCATATTTTATCCTCCTCAAGCTTGTAAAAAATAAAGAGGTACTTGCCAGAAATGGTGGGGGAAAAGAGAGAAAAATGAGCCCATTTGTTATCCTTTGTCTCAGAAGAAGCCTTATTACCACTCTTGAACACGACACTTTTCATTCACCTGGGTTGGGAAATCCTTTGCCTCACAGTTGATCAAACCACATTGAAAGTCTTCAGCCGGGTATTAACTTTGGGTCAAATGTCACCAAACCATCTGTCGTGTCGTTATGTGTTCAAGAGGTCTCTGCAATAAACATTCATCTGCAAAATACCCGTCATCCATTTTGACCATCCCTGAGTCAGTCCTTACAGCTACATTTCTTCAACTTGATCTATGATTTCGTGTTGTGGGCTTGCCTGCAACGGGTCACTTTCTATCGACATCAGCACATTATCTAGAAAGATGACCTAGGAATCGTCAGTACCTTGAAGTCTGCATGCATCAATGGCAGGTTTCTCGCCTTTGACGACAGTTTACATCATTGACTTTCGATCGAAGGATTCCGTGAAATGTTCGACATCAACTCATTCATTCACATCTCATGGATTGTACTGGGTACTTTGAGAACCATTGACATCACTGGTGGTCTCTCTCACGCTTGTTAACAGTTTACATCATTGACTGGTAATCAAGTGGTTTCTACCATGTTCGACATCAACTCATGTATTCGCATGGATATAATCGTACCTGTTCGGGAAGTAGAAATCAAGACCCTGGATCTAGTTTCCACCATCCAGGTTGCGAGGAGTTTTGTATTCATTATACAGTAGACTAACTATAAACAGATGGCTACGTCCATACTGTGTCTACAAAAGTCTATGATTATGATGTACTGCAGAATCATTCCTGTATCAAGAGCAGTAGGTAGTCAATTAGTTAAAGTTTTCAATCTGAGTATGGGAATGCCTACCTCAGTGATGATATGATCTTATATATGTATTTTTTGTTGAATACTTGCAGGTTCCGACTGGGCTCTCCACAAGATAATCCTTGAAATGATAAAGTACTTCACCCTTCCTAGATTATATGAAACCCTTATCTACTACAGGCTTCGCACTTTAGGGGGCAATCTGTTACACTAAAATTTGTCACCATGACTATTTGCAGTTAGTATGGCTCCATCAACTGTCATACTATCCTCCTTGGCAAGCCTCATACCTCTGCTCTCCATGTCAAACTCCAAGAAAGAGAGAAAGTCATTAAAAATCTATATATCTCTGGGTATGCAGTTTCTCTTAGCCTTACCTGCATGTACGCACTCCAAGTTCACAATACCTGCGTACTTGTACGCTCTGTATGTAAAGAAATGGGTGCGTACTCCTGTAAAGGTCAAAAGGCGCAAGTTTCACTCCAAAAAAGTTACTTGTGGTCATTTCTAGAGCATTCTAGAGCTTGTTTTACGTGTATGAAGCGCCTCCAGATGGTTCATGTATCCCTACCAAAGAGGAACTTATCCCATCAAGAGGGGAGCTATCCCATCCAAAGAGGGGCTTATCCCATTGATGGTGGACCTGAATAACTTCCTCTAGAGCACTATAAATACAGGCATTGGGCCAAATGGAGGGGAGGTTGAAAGCTGAACATTCCTAAGGGTAGATGCTGCTGGAATTAGGACTCCCTTGTAAAGCTTGAGAGGAGAGATTCCCATCCTTTCCTAGCCTTATTTGAGAGTGGGTGAGCTGATCAAAGTAAAGGAAAACTCTTGCTGGACCCTAGGAGGGACTTGCACAACACCAAGGCTTAGGTTGTAATGGTTCCTTTTGTTTCCTCTTAAAACAAATGAACTCATTTTTCTCAATAGATTGTTATTCATGATTTGTTTCATATACTCCTTGGTCTGTATGATAGATATGTATTGTTTTATGAGTTTATCAGGTGCTATTTAATCTTTTTGCTTGTTAGTGAATGCAGGTTTCGAAGAGAAGGAGGAGCTCATCTGGATCGGCGAGGCTGGACTACTACAAAGCGTTGGACTAAAGGTATGTTAAAGATCCCCTAATTAATTGTATTCTCAATGCATGTTTAGAGAAAGGTAGTGTTTATTTGTCTTGTTTGTCACTAGAAAGCCTTAGCTTCTAGGGAGGTTAGTTTTGTCCGCACTATCGACTCTTTCCGCATGACAGTGGTAAATAGAAGAAAAGGTGAAAAAAGAGGGCCAAAGCTACATCAAAATGAAGAGCAACAGGTCAGTCAAAATAAGTTCCAAGTTCTTGAAGAAGAAGAAGAGACCACAAAGGAAGATCAAGCAATGGGAGGAAGTTATGAGGAAAAGGAGGTAGAAGAAAACTGTGAACAAACGGAGGATATTGATCTTCAGAAAGAGACCATGATAAGTGATACAGAACTGGAGATGGATTAGGAATGACCCAGAGTGAAATGGAACAGAAGGATCATGAGCTACAGGAGATTCTGGAAAAAGAACACCTAGATCTAGAAGGGTTCTTGATTCAGGGAATCATGGGAGGGGTAGATTCGTTGCCACAAGAAGAGCTCAGTAGAATACAACAATTTTTCTTATGGAAAACTCAGGCCAAAGGCGTGGAGAAGGGGAAAAACATTGACAAGCAGGACAACAAAGGTGTGAAAACGATGAAAACAACTCCTGGATTAGCTACCAGAAACCCAGGCAAGAAAAGAGGTAGAAAAAAGCAGAATGAACTCTTGATGGAGTGTGGAAAGCGAATGATAGATTCAGGTAAGATGAAAGACCTAGCCAGCTACTCCTTTACAAATCTTTAATTGTGAAGTTCACATCTTGGAATATTAGGGGTCTAGGTAGTAAAAGAAAGCAAAGATTGCTTAGTAATAGAATGAGACAAGCAATGCCGGATATAATTTTCATCCAAGAAATGAAATGTTCCATTCAAAAATTAAGACAAATTCATAGCAAATGGCTTAGCAGATTTGAGTGTTTAGAAGTCAAAGCATAGAATACAGCGGGGGGCATTCTCACTCTTTGGAATCCGCAGAAAATTGACATAATAGATGCTGAGGCATCTAGGAATTATTTATCAGTGGTTATTAAACCTGTAGGAGAAAGGGATACCTATCTAGTCACGAATGTGTGTGGCCCTTAAAGAATAGATGATAAACTTAGGTTTCTAGATTCCCTTGTGGATCTCAAGGACAGACATGCAGGAATTTATTGGATCATGGGAGGGGACTTCAACATGATCAAATCGCTTTCGGAGAAAAAAGGGGGAACCAGAGCTCTAAGTAAAGACTCTTTAGGGTTTCAAACCTTTACAGATAACATGAAACTAGTTGATACGGATATGAATAAGGGCCTCTTTACCTATAACAATAGAAGAGGAGGAAAGTCTCACGTAGCCTCCAAGTTAGACAGATTTATTATCTCAGAGGATCTTATGCTTTTAGATAAGGAAGTAACAACAAGAGTTCTTCCCTTCGGAGGCTCAGATCACTGGCCGGTTCAATTGGAGATCAAGGGCATTGGTACTCCCAGAAACAGACTGTTCAGATTTGAAAATATCTGGCTGTCCCACCCAGAATTCATTAGCAATATTGAAAAATGGTGGTTAGAAGATTTTCAGATTCAAGGGACAAGAATGTTCCTACTTCATAAAATACTAAAGCACATCAAGCTCTGGCTTAAAGAGTGGAACAAGAAGGATTTTGGCAATATTTTTGTGGAATTTTTTTTTGTTGAAAACAAAATGCAGGTTCTCAATCAAGATTTGATCACGGAAGGCTTTGATAAAGTCAAAAGTGATCAAGTTGATTAACATCATCAAGAATGGGAAAATCTATGTAAACAAGAGGAAATATTTTGGAGACAAAAGTCTAGAGTTCAATGGCTAAAAGAAGGAGAGTGTAACACTAAATTTTTTCACAGATCCACCATTGCTAATAGAGCTCACAATAGAATCTCTTTGATCAAGAATGAGGAGGGGGAGCTTCATATCTCCCATGAAGCCATAGAAGTTGTGTTAGTTCAACACTTCCAAGGTATAACTCAGGAGAACAATTCAGACAGACAGCATTTCATCTGGGAGATAACTAGTAATATACCGAAACTGGTGTCCAGAGAGGATAATTTCAACCTTAATAGGCTAGTAATGGAAGAGGAAGTCAGTGAAGTCCTCAAAGATATGCAAAATGGCAAAGCACTAGGCCCAGATGGTTTCAATGTGGATTTCTTTAAAGCTTGCTGGAATATTGTTAAACAAGATATTTTGCATGTAGTGGAGGATTCCAGGTTGAGCAGAACCATTCTGAAAGTGCTCAATACCTCCTTCACCTCCCTGATCCCTAAACAAGACAATGATCAAACACCAGATAAGTATAGACCCATAACTTTATGTAATGTGGTCTACAAGATAATATCCAAGGTAGTGGCTAACAGACTCAAACCTCTACTTCCTGTTCTGGTTTCAGGAGAACAATCCAGTTATGTGGAAGGAAGACAAATTCTTGACAACATCATTCAAGCTCAAGAGGTGGTTCACTCATTAACTAGCAAGAGGCAGGCGGGTATGATCATGCAATTGGATATAGCCAAAGCTTATGATAAGGTGAACTGGACCTATATCAAAAAAATTCTTATTGCTTTTGGATTTGATCATAACTGGTTCAGATGGGTAATGGCACTGGTGACTTCCTCCATCTTTTCAATATTAGTGAATGGCTCTCCCTCTGAGATTTTTAGTCCTTCAAGAGGCCTCAGACAGGGAGACCCGCTCTCTCCCTTTCTTTTCATCCTCATGATGGAAGGACTCGGTAGGTCTATCAAGCATGCTAAAATTACGGGAAAGATTAAAGGCCTGCAACTAACTGAGAATGGTATGGCTCTGACTCACCAACAATTTGTAAATGATACCATGTTGCAGGGAATCCCCATAGTCAAAGAAGCTTCAACCTACAAAAAAATCCTAAATCTCTTTGTCTTGGCTTCAGGTATGGAAGTTAATCTCTCCAAATCAAAAATCTTTTTCTTCAATACCAATATTGCTATTCAGAAAAATATCTCTAGAATTCTAGGCTTTCAAAGGGATATCCTTCCCTCGAAATATTTGGAAGTCCCTCTAACTGCTAAATCGATGCTCAAGAGCGTCTGGGAACCATTGATTAATAAGTTGCAGGATAAAGTCAGAAAATGGACCATTAGATCTTTAAATCTTGCTGGCAGGTTAGTACTTACAAAAGAAGTTCTGCAAGCAATCCCTATTTTTATGTTATTAGCCCTCCTAGCTCCAAAAAGAGTCTTACAGCAATTCAGAAATATTCAAGGAAACTTTCTTTGGGGTAAGGAGGAGACAAGGAAAAAATGGGCCTCAGTGTCTTGGGGAAAAATTTGTAGACCCAAGAACCATGGAGGGTTAGGCTTGGATGATTAGGAAATTCTTGGCAATGTTTAAGGGGCCAAACTTTGGTGGCGTTGGGTTCAGAATCCAAAAGCTTAATGGGAAAATACCTGGAAAGAAAAATATGTAATAGCCTGGCAAACTATTGATCTCATAAGAATGTCAGAAATATAAAGGGCTCTTGCATCTGGAACAAAGCCTGGGAGAATAGAAGCCTAGTATAAGAAAATAGTTTCTGGGAAATCAAAGAAGGAGATCTAGCTCTTTTCTGGGAAGGTAAGTGGCAAAAAGAACCATATCTTTTAAAAGATGACTTCTTAGACCTTAAGCATCAGACAGATACCCAAGGATTAATTAAGGTAAAGGACTTTTGGGATCATACTCATCATACGGAAAAGTGAAGAATCTAGAGAAACATTGAATGCAGAAATAACAATCCCTGAAAACAAAAGCAGAGGCACT